>VZTH01002018.1:331907-391091 GCA_013397815.1 Aleadryas rufinucha
GGATGGGGGCAGAAATAAATTTAAGAAACAAAGCAAGAGAGAGGGTCTAGGGAAAGAGCCATTTGAAGATCCAAGTTGGGTCTGATCAGGACAGAAAGACAGCACCTGGAAAAAAACAATCACAAGATATTCAAGAAAAAGTGGGATGCAGAAAACATGCCAGACTGAGAGAAGAAACATATATCTCCAAATCTGAAACCCAAGAGAAGTGCATGAATTCTCACTTAGAATCAGGATGCAAACACTACCATTCTTTTTCAGCCAAGGCATCTGTGTTATTTCAGTGCTTAATTCGTAAGCTAAACCACTAAAATAAAGCATACTTGTTCTAATACCTCATTGCTCAGCTGAATCCTGGCTAAACTGAACAACTGAAATGTGTCTACACTGCACCCAGTGATGTGATTTCACCTGACATTTGGTCAAACCCATTCTCTACATCCAAGTAGCCAGATCACCACGTGCGCCAAAAAATTTTTTTAAGAAAAAGTTTCATTACTGGTCATTTAGTTTATGCCAGGCTCCAGCTATGCCCACGACACTGACTGGGGTAGGGGTACATAAACTGCTTCAGATTTACAACTGAAATGCAGAGCTAACTTCACTGATGCAAAGTGCACTACGTCTTGCAGCACACAAGCATAGTTTTCAGAGACAGTAGTTTCAAAATAAGTGAAAGTGAAGTGACACTTCAAATTCATAAATTCTCTATTTGTAGATGTATTTGAGATTTTTAATGCTCTATTTGTATTCATTTACTTACATAAAATGAATACAAAGGAAAAAAGTTACCTTCTTATAGTACCTCACACTCCTGTAATCTACAGAATTTAGTAGGAATACAGGATCACATCTCAGATTAGAAAAATATAGACCTATGGTGGTGAACACAATCTGCACCAATTTGAAACAACAATGCAACTTCTACATTTGAGGGGAACTGGAAGGGAAGGCAATTAATTGAATAAATGTTAATAGCACATAAATTGAGTAGCTACTAAAGAAATGGAAATGGCAAACTAAATAATAATTTTTCATCATGTATGCCATCAAAATAATTTTTAAGTCTTAAGATAAACTATTACAAAAAGTATTGTTTTTTTCCCTGGAAGTCAGAAAGGAAGGAGTACTTAATGAACATGGCTGGTAGAATTTGATTAGCTTTTTAGATTTTTACACAGCTCTATAAACTTTTCCTTTATTTGGACTGCTTCACTGAACTTACAGAAATGTGCTCAAATAAAAAAAAGAGACAGAAGTAGAAAGAAAAAGATATTTACTAAAGATACACTAACAATGCTAAAGGTTTGTTCACTTGCTTCAGAGTCAAGTTCCACATAATATGTGGAAATAAAGTGTCCATATCAGCATCTAGTCTACAGACAGAGGCAAAATAAACCCAGCCATCATGGTAAAATCCTGATCCTGCAATGATATAAGAAGAAAAGATCTTTAGTTTTCAAGTCTATTAATTACAAGGACAATTTACCCCTCTGTTTTCTAACTCCACATCTCATACAAGAAGAAAAGAAATTTTTTTGTTGTTTTTTTCAATAGTTTTCCATCTTTGCGTAGTTCAAGAGGTTTGTTACTGCCTGTATATGTTGAGGTAAACCTGGAGCAGAAGTACTTGCAAAAATACAGAAAAAAAAATCCCCAAAGACAACCAGTGTAGCTAAAGAGCCCTCCCTGCAGTTCTCTAAGAGAGGAATACTGTAAACTGTATTCTCACATGGACAGTCCCTACTGGCAAACATGATTCCCAATTATATTATAACACTGCACAGACCCAGTAGGCAGAGCAGGTTCTTCATCCTAGCTACACGTAGCTTGCACAGCTTTGCTCCCTTTCTCTCCATCACAAATGCACAGGATACTGAAATGCCAGACTTGGCAAGAGCAGGCCGACAATATTACTGAAGAAGGTTTTCTTGATAAGATCATCATCTGTTTCTGGATACTCCTGGGTATCCTCCTTTCCTCAGCAGAGGAACAGTAGCCCCTGATAAATGTTCCTTTGTGTGCAGATTGTCCCCGATATATGCAAAAACATTTCAGTCCTGAGTCTGTCTGCTTTTTCTTTGCTTCATACAGCTGAAATACAATGGAGGTTTCTGGAGCTTTGTATGTAAAACAATAGAAAGTGGGCACAACTGAAATACAGCTTAACTAACTCAGACTGAAGTCTTTTCTGAAACAGATGCTATTCTGCATGGGAGAAAATGAAACATTTCACCATCACCTACCATTACCAAAAGTTCCCTAGGATTTTTGGAATCCTTTTAGCTGGAAGATGTTCACATTTTACTTTTTACAGTATTATTTACACAAGTATATATGATATTTATATAAAATAAATCATAGACATTTGTATGCTTACCCAATATTTTTTGATTTCTTTTTTACTTGGAGAAAAAGAAAAATATCAATGCAGCCAGTGTTGCCACTGAATGTAAAAAGCTACTGAAGTTAACTTAGTATGAAGAGTTGTGTATTAATATTGATGCAATTAAATATATTACATGAGCAAAAATGTTTTGAAAAGTATTTTTTTTAACTCTAAAAGCAAGGCAATGAGATCATCTGTGACTGTATCTGTGGTGTCTTCTCAGTTTACAGTACTTATGCTTAGAGATGAAGGATCTATTTTCATCTCTCATTTGTGTAACAGCAGATAAGTTATTTCCTTTCTATCAGATACGCATACTCAGAGCTATGAAGCCACTGCTTAGACACCGATATCTGGCTAAAAGTATGTGAGCCAAATTGGCCAAATGTCTTGCAAAAGAAGCAGATGCTTTAATATTATTTTCCTATTTCCTTTCAGTGTTTCCAACAAAATTCTCAGAGTACCAAGAAAAAGACAAAAATCTCAATAAAGACTCAAATTTATCAGCATTTAGTGTAACCATCCAAAAGATCTAGTTATTGCTGAGATTAGGAAAGTGAGAGGGAGACAGGGACAAAGGGAGATTGAATGCTATGCTCCACTGCATGCATGCAATATATAGTCACATCCATTATAAATACAATTTATATGAAAAGCAACATTATCATAAATAGAGATAAATGTAGTATAACTATAATGTACAATATCAAGATTCAAATTAATAATTCCTTTGCACTTGCTGAGAATGGCCATGCATAACAGACACATGGCTCTGCACTGCTCCGACACTCATGAGTTATGTGCCTATCTACATCTTCTATGATCAAGTACCAGCAGTGACCAACACAGCTTTTCAACACTGTGCCAGACAGGAACTGACTGCTGGGTTTGGACATGGAACAGACTACACTTCAGTGCCTCAGCATGGACTATCACACTGCTTTCACATGCAGCTACATCTTAGCATAGCGGAGACTTTGAAGCCGATATAAAGAGTGATGCTCACTCATACGGCAGACTTGTAAATTTGAGTGAAATAAACCCTTGAACAGAGATTGAGGACAAGTCCTGTGCACTGCCTAAATCCTACTCTGAGGCTTACATAAGACTTAAGTAGAATACTGGCCTTGTGGCAGCCTTCTGTACAGGAATGATCTTGACCTTCACATGAGTAAGTCCCAGGGGCGTCATGTGTGTAAAGCATATCCCAAATTGCTTTGCCTTACCACATTCCCTTTCACAAGCCCAGGCTCTGAACACCCCATTGGTGCTTGGACAGATGCAGTGACTGGGGAGCCTGAGGAAGAGCCACAACTGGCACATGTTCTGTGGTAGTAGGATGCAGACACACTGTCTTTCTCCTGGACATTATCAGGTCATTACCTCCTGAGACTGACTCTTCACAGATTAGACTTCACCTCTGTAAACAATGACTGAGAACAAGTCCACATACTCCATGGCCTTACTGGAAATTTCAGCCTAAGTAAGAAACTCAGGGTCTCAGAGGCAGTCAGTGCTAGTGACAGGAACCCTAAATTTCCCTGAAAATTGCAATCACTGCTTCTGAAAACACAATACTTAAAATAAACTCATTTTGAAGAAGTAGGAGAGTATTTCTGGCAAAGCACAGTCATGAAACAGGCAGTATCAACAGTGATCAAAATAATTATAATCCAAAATATATCTGGGCTACAGAATGATTTTGTTGTTGAAGCATTAAAACTGCCCCTGATGCCTTTTATTCTCTTATTTTGTCTAGTCTCTGTGTTTTAGGTGGCCACCCAAAGGCATCAGCCCTATACTATGATGTTTTAAAAATACTAATGTCAATTTATAACAGCTTCTTATTGTCCTGCAGTGGTGACTTACTGTAAAAATACAAGAAGCATAGCCTACTGTTAAATATATAGAGTTAAAATGGTTAAGTACATATGAAATGATCATATTGAAAAAGATGCAGTTTGAAATCTTTATTCCCCTGATAATAAAATCAGCACTTTAAAAAATCATATGTAATAGCATAAAAATTCCCCTAAAAATATAGACTACTCTCTACCTCCCCATAAAAAAAAAAATCTCATGCATCAATGCAAAGAGAAAATTTCTATTTTAACTGTGACTATTACTTTGATGTACATACATACTTTTCAGCTTAACAGTTCCTTTTTGATAGGCACAGACAATTTGCTGTAAAAGGAGTCTTGGAGAAAGATAGTTTGATTCTACCAGTTTTTTTCCCCATATGTTTTCATCTCAATTAACACAGTACATTAACAGGATACATAATGCATTAGCTTACAAGGAATAGAGTATCTAGACAAACAAATCCTACTTTTACGTAACTAATGTTGCAGTTAGTGGTTTAAAAAATCAAGCCTGTCAGCATCAGAAAAAGCTCAAACTTCCATGCAGGAGCTGGGACCACTCTTTTGCATATTCCAGTACCTCTCCATAAAAGCCAGCTTTCTACCCATCTCCTGCCTCCTAGACACTGCGTCCTTGGGCAGTTCAGCTGCCACTTGCCCTCCCCCTACTGCCCTCTGTGGCCTCAGTGTTCCTCCTCAACACTGAGTCCTACACAAGTTCCGAGCGACTGCCTCCAACAATGTCCAGAAGCAAATGTCAGAAAAGACACGAGCAGTAAGGCACAAATGCTGTCCTTCACACAACTGATATATAAATTTCTGTCTTCCCCCTATTGATCACAGATCATCTGCCAGTCAAGCCTAAGCTGAACCTAGAAACTTTCAAGTTACAGCAGAAGCATTAAGGTCATAATGAAATAAAAGAAAACTCCATGTTCATAAACTTCATACTGACTTAAAGTGAATGAACATGAAAGTTTTGGCGGAAATAACAGAATGCTTGGAGGAAAAATTCATACTCTATAAAGTTTTGCATTTTTTCACACTTTTTGTAAGCATTTATAAGTATGTTAGAATTCTAAATCAATAAGATAATTTAATACAAAAAAAGAAAAATACATATATGGCTGTAACATTAGCATCTTAACTTACCCATATATGAGAATATATGTATAAATAAACTCACATCGTTTACAAAGTCTTCCACTGCGCCAAATATAGCCATTATATGTTTTGGTACTTTCTGTATGATTATGCTGTCTTCTCCTCTTGACAAACAATAAAAAATACTGGAAATTACTTTCTTAAATGAGAGATATTCAAAAGCCAGTACCTAAGAAATTCCTATAAACAAGTAGTTCAAGCCTTTGCGAGTACTTTCTCCTGTGTACCATAATAACAGTCCCAAGAAAGTATCAAATAAAGAAGATGCACTGACTTTTAGAGAAGGCCACTCTTGCAGCAAACATTTGAGTTATAATCTTTGAAAGATCTGGGCTTAGTAAATTGGATCTAAGCCAACCTCCTATGGGACATCCAATATCACTCATAATCTCTCTGTAACTCTGGAAGTAATAATAATTCTTTTCTCTCACCTTTTATTGACCTGTCTTTTTAAACCACATGCAATCCAGAGTGGGGACTGTGTTTGCATGTAGAGACACACATATAAAAAATGTCAAACAGATACACAGATACACATGATAGATAGATACACAGATCTGTATATACACACACATTTTTATTTATCTATAAAGTATAGTATCTAGGACAAAAGGATCTCTGTCAGTAGAAACCAACAGCTTCTACATGATACTGTAATACACACAGCGAAAAAAAATAACATATCTTGGCATTCTGAAAGGAATGCCCTTTTCAAATATTCTGCATCATTTTTGTCTCTGGCAAGTAGGCTTGCAAAGGGGGGTTTGATTATGTTTCTGATATGTACTCCATATCACCTTTTGAAATAGTTAAACAAAGCTCAGATCCTGTACTCTCTGAATAACAGGAAAAGACAACCAGAGAGAAAGACACAAAGGACTGGTTTCAAATATAGTACTTGAGGTCTTTGCTTTAATTTGATTTTGGAATTTATCTAAATTCAAACATTGCATGGTTTTACTCTTGAAATTATTAAAATCAACAAATTTAGGTAAGGGAGAAAATATTTATTTATATATTGCTTTTTATCTCCTAGATACAATCAAAAAATAGCAAATTATACTCTTTGAAATGCTGAGTTCAGTTGCTCCAAAATATTATAAGTAATACAAGAAAGCAAACCATTCACTCCCTTCTTACCTGCCACCAAAGCACACAGAGAACACCTTTTCTAATTTATTGTCATCTTCCTAGAAATACTTACACCAATTAAAACAATTTCAATTTGAGTGGCAGCTGATTCTTAGGTGCCATTCCAGGACAAATGTGTCATCTGTTTTTACATTCTTGGATCCAAAGAGTTTTACAATCATGCATCATTCTTTGACTTTTTTCACAGTCACCCATTCAAACAACTCCTGACAACTAAACACTGGCTCTGTATGCAATAAAATTGCTGTTCCTTCTTGTCATGCGCAAATGAAATAAAACCTCCAACAGCAAATCAATGTCTACACCTTTTAATGAGTATAATTATGGTAGGAAGAAGCAGGCAAATCAATGTGAAGACTCCAAGTAGAAGATTTAGGTTTGTCAGTCCTTTCCAGTGGCTGTTTTTATTTTGCACATTCATGCACATTCATAGAGCACTTAGAAGAACAAAATAATTCTGTTTGAAAGCTACAACACAGACCTCACAACTACCTCATCAACAGTACACTTCAGTATCAAGAAACCTTTAAGTATTCTCATGGAGAAACAGAGGCATCACATCTTACCTGTCCTACATCACAAGAGCTTGGTATAAATAGTGTAGAATTTAAAAGCACTACACAATAAAGATACCAGTGTCTGACAAAACCATTATTTCACTGAGAGGTATGATACTTCCCTCCGAAAGGCAATAAAAAGTAAATTCTACACTGCACTGTACATAAAGAACAGTTAAAATGAAAAATTTGTTGTATGACAACCCATGTTGTTAACAATATAGGCAGATCAAGATAAGTGGGTGGATTTGGATCATCATCAGAAGACACAAGGCCATATTTGCCAGTCTATTATGTCATGTTTCTTGGATTCATGATCCTAGGAGTGCAATAACTTTTTATGACATGATGGAGAAGTTACATTTTATACATGCTCCAAATACCCAGGCAAGATAAATGAATTAAACTCAGCAACCATATTGTATTTTTTAAATGTTACTGGGCAATATAGCATATGGATAATTCTGAAGTCTAAAGCATATAAATCATCAGAAAATAGCAATGAAAAGTAAACGGTGATTGCCAGACAATTTACATCAAACTAATCCCTACCTTTGTAAACCAAAACAGTAGGAAAACATGAGAAATATAAGAAAATGATGGTGAAGAGATTTTTTGTTAAGTCAATGGGGAGCATAGCATCAAAATCACACACAATATTTCTGAAACTGATGATAGACTTGAAATCCTATACTCTTCCAAAAATGGCTCATCCTATTCAGAGGGCTATACCATCTTAGAAGCAATGGTTATTTACATTTCCCTCCCTTCAATCATTTCTACTCAAAACACAGGTAGATTTAAAAAAATTTGCAAGGAATAATTTTAAGAGAAAATGATGGTAAAGTTGTAAGAAGATGCCTCAATTAAAAAAAAAAATTAACTTTTATGATTTGACCAATTATTATTTTCTTTGATGCAATTGCATTTATCTTTAGTCATTGAAAATGTATACAATATTGCACATACAAGCCTATGCTTTAACAATATGCTAATTATACAGTTCAGATGATCTGGAAAGAAATCCATTTTGCACTGATGATATAAGGGAGTGACAGTACAATTTACATTAAGAAATGTTTTCTCATTTTTCTCAAAAATTGGTTTGCACTCAGCCGGAGAAATCTAAATTCGACCAACAGGCATCCCTCCCTGCTTCTCCATGGTTACAAAATAACATGACAATCTGAATGACGGAAAAGATGCACATAAGAATGGGTTACAAAACTCCTCTGGACACAGGTACACAGGCAGTCAATGTTTTCTTTTGTAATCTGATTAAACAGACGATTATTGTATAGAACAATATTTCAATGCTAGTAGCAGACAATTCTTAGTGACATAAGTTCAAACATTTTGAATTAGGTCTTCCAAATTGTCTAAATTAGCCCCCAGGGCAGCTGGCCAGTCCACATTCCTGACTTTATGGGAAGAATTCTAATTGGAGAGGCTAACATAAAGGTTCCCCTTTTGCCTAGAGCTTTGTTCACATACCCCTCTTCACTCCAAGTTTAACAGTACTGTACTATGGTGTATTTTTGGCACACATTTTCCTGCCACTTTAATACCAACCTGTATAGGCAGAGCTTGAAAGAGAGTGATTGGTTCATTGTGATTTTCATTTTAGTGTTCAAGGGATACAGACTGCATCCACTGGGAGATGGCACAGTGAGAATCCTCATTCCTGGCACACTGCTCTTCATCAGCCACAGACATCTAAGCACATGGAATTGGAGGGCTAAAAACAGTCTTGATTTATTCATTTGATTCAGCCCTATCTTGCCAGATATATTATGAAAAAATCCATACCCATAATTTATCCTCAGACTGATACATTTCATTACACTGTGGATTCATGGGGAAACACAAAAAATGAGTTTCACAAGTTTTTGGGACCATGTAGCTTTACAGATACAGCTGCACCAATGCTGCAATCTAGTCACATTTTATGTAATATTAAAACTATACCAATGCATGACAAGGATAAACCAATGCAGTGTAATGATGTGCCATAGAGAAGACTAAGTATTTTCTTAGAGACAGAGCCTAAAAGAGTCTGGCATTCAGAACTGCAGATCCAGAATTTTTCAAGATTATCAGCAACAGTGGACAGAACAACAGAAAAGAGATCAACAAGGACGGGTAATTCGAGAAAACAATTACAGACTATCACACCAACCACTTTTTATTTAGTAAAGGATGTTTATTTAAATAGTTTAGAATCAAACTACAAAACATTTCCACCAGAAAAAACCTGGCATTTTAGAACATTTCTTCAGGCAATCATTTCTTCTTTAGAACACCATCTTCAGGTAACCATTTCCTGGCTTTTATTTTTATTATACATGTATTTCTCACAGGGAGGAATAGAACTTGAACACCAAATTAAAATCAGCGATATTAGAAGACTTAACAATAAGTGCAAAGACAGAAGCATGTAAGCCTGAGGATAAAATGAATCCATCATAATATAATTCCACAAAATAAAGATGAAATTAACCTGAAACCTGTGAAAATTAATATCAAGATTTTAATTGACCTCAGCAGGTTTCAGCTAGGCCCTGCATGTTCAACATGATGGTTCGGTGTAATTTTGTACTGTTTCTAAAGAATGTTCACCCCATCACCAGTTCACCTCCCTCTCAGCAGTTTATGCATTTCCTCTGAAAACTGAAGTGTCTGAAATTACTCTCTGCAGTTACTTCCTTTTTTGCACAAACATTTTCAAAGGCACTTTTGAATATTCAAAAGCAAGTTTTTACAGTTACTGTTTTTCTTTTAAAAAAAAAGAAAGCCATGACAAATGTGCAACTCTGCAGTGATTTTCTCCAGAATATGTTAGGGTGATAAATCGTGGACTCTGGAAAAAAAAAAAAAAAGCATAGAGGAAATGAATGGCAATTTCAAACACACATAAAAAATTCACTACACTAGAACATGTCAACCTTACAAAAATAAAATCTTTGAAACTATATTTCAATTTTCAGACCACTGAAATGACTTCTTAACTACAAAATGTTTGTCCAAATTAGGATCCTATTGTAGCTTTTTTAATAAAATTTTCTGGAGGAAAGTGCTTGTGTTTTTTGTTCAGAAAAAGTGGTTGGTTTGTTTTCATTTTCTCCAGGAGTTCAGGATGCCAACAGCTTAACAGCTACTGACAGCTTAACAGCTTTTTCATTCTTACTCCATTCCACAAAACCTGAAAGCTACCCTCTACAAAACAGTGAATTTGACCAGTATTTCAACCAAAACACTTCACTGTTTCAGGCTTCATAGGTGGAAAAACAGTATGATAAATTAGACTCAGTATATCATGTCCCTGTTCACTTTCCCAGCACTATCTGCTTGAAGCTAAGAGAAGTCATAATCTTCCAGCTGCTGTATCATACTCCTTTTAATAATACAAAAGCATGTATAAGATGAGGGTAACTCCCCATAGTTGTCCCTGTCCCCTTGTTCTACTCTTTTTTTTTGTTTTGTTTTGTTTTTACAGAAGAGAATCACAAAATCTTTGCAGGAGTAGAAGAGAGAATTTTTTAAAAACCTCCATTAATAATGAAGTGCAATATTAAAGGTGATGGGAATTCTAGAGACAGCACAAACATTTGAAGTGCCTCTGTCACAGCCATTGCCTGGTGATTCCAGGCATTTGACATCATATACCTGAAAGCCTCCAGCACGTGCTTCTGAAGGTTTGGCTCTTCTCCTGCACCAGGTCTGTGAAACAGAAGAAGGGAAAAAGATGAATTCCCATCCATAAGAAGGCCACATCACCTGCATTGCTGCACATTGCTGCAACCCCACAATGCTGACACAGGGCATAGACACATAGACAAATGATTACCTGATTCATGTTGTCCAGTTCCAGAAATGTAGGCTGCAGTTGCTGTGAATTTTCTGCCTAATACCTCTCCTTTTGGCATTTCTGCTGCACTACTGGCAGCCCCCAACAGAGGAGTATCTGATGTGTTCCTTCAAGTGAAATTCCCATTTGGCCTTTTATCTCATGATTGTTGGACTCTGTACAAGTAATAATATAAAATATCTCTCACCTGCAAACAATTTACAATAATATAATCAACAATGTATTTCCTGTGATCCACTCTACCATGCAAGAAAGTAGCATTCAATGTGGGGAAATATTTTAAAAGAAAAAATGACAACAAATTCCAGTCATCATGGTTTTCATATGATTGCTTTCTCTCCTTCCACATATGTTTACACTCACTCACAGCAGTTACACCAATACCATTCAGGAGTTCATTTATTCACCTACCAAAAGGCATTGCTAATAACAGAACATTTTCTAGGGTTCTGCCCAAGGGCTCTGGGGTTTAAACTGCTGTGTTGGCCTTTGCTTACCAATGGAGAAATGTTGCTACCAATTATTTTATCTCACCCACCCTGCATGCCTCTTGTACATAATGATATTTTTGAGGCTTTAAATCTCTTTGCTAAAGGCCCTAAATGCAGATGTGTGCTGGGCTTGAGGCTTATAACTTGTAGAAGGGAATACAGAGGCTGACTAAATGAACGCTGGTCAAAGAATTGAGTCAAATCCCTCTGAATTCACAATCTAAAGCACACTAATGGACAGAAGTTAAATGTATGGGACTTGTTAACCCACAATAGCATGTTCACATATCTGAACCCTAAACCATATTTTTTCCATACTAAGTGATTTTCATTCTCCTGTGCTGCACATATTAATTAGAGAAAATAATTACATTGTAAATTAGCTTATCTACTTGAAAGACAATTGGGAGAAGATGGGCCAGAAGTGGGGAGAGGAGAAGGGTTATATGGGTTATTTACCCCTGCCCCCGCTTCACACTTTGTATTACATATGAATAAAAGTATAGGATGAAAAAAAAAGGAGCAACTTATTGGGGGTCCCAGTAACCTTTTCCCTCCTCTTCCCTGGGAGCATGTGGGTGGGTGGACAAGAGTGTGTGCACACAGGCAATGTAGCAGTAAAAACTGTGTGTGTCTCCACTCCCTTCTGTGATTTCTTATCTTTTTACCTTGTCTAATGTTTTGTGTTCTATCAACCTAGCACACCTCTGGTTATCAAACCTCCTTAGTGTTACAAGGACAAAACTTTCCTTTACACATTAAACCAGAAAGTTCATTCCCACTACACGGAGCATCAATCCTCTTTCACAAGAGTCTTTTGGTTTTCTTATTCCCTCTCACTCATGTTAAGTCTCACTTCCTCAGACCCTTCTCTTGGTTTCTGCAGTAACAGAAAAACCTAAAATTAAGCATTATTGTAATTACCAAAACAGTACCATGGACCCCGCATTCAGTACATCAACATACTGCATACTGCATGGAAATCCAATACAAATTCTTTTTTTCATCTTATTTTTGTTCCTTTCATCCAATGTATTATAATTTCATGCTGTAATATGTAGGTAAAATGGAATTCAGCAATCATGACCACTTGACAGCAAATAGATCAAAAACTCCTAATAAAACTGTATCCAGCTCAAGTAGCAACAAACATCATGACTGGCTCATCTCAAAATCAAATAACAAATGCATGTTTAACTTCTCAACATATGCTTTCGAAGTTCTTTAGGTGGATTATTTTATGTTTTTCCTAAGATCGCCTTCCCTTTTACAGTCATTCTTTTTTATTTATCTTTGCACGACTTCTGTCTCAAAAACATTTGCAATTCCTTCCAAATTTTCATCCATATGCACTTTATTCCAGTCTTCCAGATGTCCTTCAATTCTGGCAACATCCAACTTGCTTGTCAGTAACACTTTTAATAAACCACAATTTAGAAAATGTTATGTATATACAGCACCAGGCCACATTTTGACTGTCTGGCATCACTCATTTAAAGCATTTAAACCAGATGCATCTGTAGCATAAAACTTGGTGCACCAGTTTATCAACATTTGACTAAAATCTAAAGATTCTAGATAACATTCTAAATAATATGTATTTCTTCATTTTCTATATGTGTTAATATTCACTCATTAATTTTATAGTGTTCTCAGAGAAAAAAAAAATTCCCTTGAAAGATTTTTCATCTCCCTTTCATCTCTTCATCATAAAAGTGACCTTTGTATAGTCTGTAGCCATTGTACACTTTTTTAATAGAGTACTGAAAACAAATAATTTAATCACTAAAACAAATAACTTCTGTAAAACACACCAAAGAAGGTATTCAAAACCTTTGTATGAAAAGCAAGAAATGTTTTTTTTTATAAAGAACTCATGTTTTTCATATTCTTGAGACAAATAATAAAGTAAATTCTACTTTTAAGTTGCCATTTCGTTTTGGACCCCCAAATAAAAGAGGAGTCTCTACAGACTTCAGAAGATTAGTACAAGGATTCCTACAGCTCACATATCCAAATGGATATTGTTCCCAGCTATCCTGGTAAGAATATGTGGTAGACTGACTAGTTCCAGGTCACACTGTCCCAGAGATTACTCTTTTTTTTTGTATCTCAATCACATGGAATAAGTAACATCACCAAACACAATCAAGCAAAATACTGATCAACTGCATCTATTCTGGGTAGGCCTATCTGCTCATGCAAAGGTGCAAAAGTACCTCTCACCTCTCAGTGACATCTGTTTTTCTCTTCTCATTTAGCTATGCACGGGTATGCTAAGCCGATGTTATTCTGATATCCTGTCTATCGTATTACAAATTTGGGGCTGTCTGCCAAAGCCTCAAACCATGTTTAAGGCCACCGAGTTGTCACAAGTGTGACAGTTACTTAGATTTAGTCCCTTTTTCAATTCTGGTAACAGGAACCAAAGATAGTCAAGAAACTGCTTCTTAATCAGGCAATATACCATGGTGAGAGTATGGGGCTGCTACACCTACCTCAGTCTCTGAATTTTGATGCTACAGTTTTCCCATTTTGCTGCTTACAACATGCCTTCAGAAAGCACAATGAATGCTTTTGCATTTCAGACTCACATTTTTACTCTTCCAGAACGTGATTATTTTGGATTCTTGCCTCATTCCCCAGCACCTCACACTACCAAGCCTGGAGATGGCAATCAAATGTTGAAACTGTAGTATCTAAGTTACTTTGCCTGATTTGCAGTAAGTTTAAATTAGTTTCAAGACTTTTAAAAATTATTTTCAGGACAAAAATGACTTGTAGATTTTTGTGCCATATTGCAGTGCTGTCAGTAAACCAGTACAGTTAGGGCCAGCCTCTTGTCTTCATCTGTTACTTTTCTTTAACTTAGCATGATGCCATGTGTACAAAATTCCCAGCTGATCTCAGCATACATTTATAGGTTAATATATAAACCCTACATTTATCGATTAATATGAGAACACACTGCCCCACTGACCCTTGTCCTTTGAAACAAAGACTGTTTGTGTAAAGGGATGAGGGATTTCTTGGGTACACTGAATGTTTTCACTGACCATTCCAATGCAAATAAAAATTCACTTACTATGTAATCTCCCTGTTTCAACATCAAATTTTGAACCAAGAGCTTTTCTTGAGTCACAGCGTTAATAAAAGTGCAGTTTTTATAAAAATATCCTTCCCAGTTTCTAAACAGCAACAGCTGGTTGTGTCTTCTCTTGAAAAATATGGAAATAATGTCATGCATCTCAGAAACAGTCCATCCATAAGCTTGTGTTTCAAAAGACCATGATTAAAGACAATGTATTTTCCAATAGATTACTATGTGAGTATGAAAGAGAAGTATGTAACATCAAATGAACTTTCACTTATCCCCAATTTCACACCCAGTCATCATCTATATCATAAAACATTCATATCCCTGTATTACTCCAATTTTAATTTCTTCCAAATGATGATCCAGTCAGTAGTAAACTCTTCTCTGAAATATAAGAGAAGTCATAATTGGTTGAAACAGAACATTTGCACGCCAGGCACAGTTACACATACATAGGATTTTGTCCCCATCATCATTTGGTTTTGAGGATTTGCACAATACTAATGTGTGGGCTTTTTACTCATTATTAGAAGTATGTTGTTGAAGAAGGCAGCCCCAAGACCTGCATGGAATGTCACATATTCTCTAGATGTCTCTGGAGATTAATTCTGAGAACATTGTAACTCTGAGCAGGATCCATTGTAAGGAGTCAATCATTATATTAGCATTATAGCTGTTCTTTAATATTTGCTCTGTTCGAAGAAACAAAATATCTTTGTGCCTGCAGTCTTGACTCAAGGCTACCCTCCACATGTACACTAAACTCTATTTTCTCTTAGATATATTTCCATTTTGAGATTTACCTCTGCATTTTAGCAATAGTATTTACTTTTGTTAACATTTCAGTTACTTATACCAATTTGCTGCAGTTCTGTAATATTCTTTGATATATCCATGTTAAAAATGGTTGTGGGCAAAATATTGAGTGAAAGCTGCATGGTTAAACTTCCACTATAGGAATCTGAATAGGTTCACAAAGCTGCACATTTCACAAAGCTGCACTATTGATTTTTTAGTATCATTATAATAACACTTGTCAAAACGTAAATGGACATACACTTTGGATTTACACACTTTATTTCATGATGTCTGCTATTACAGTCATGGAAACAGAACAGTCCCCTGTCATAATAGTTTTCCATAGCATTACAAGTGATTGTACACCAACTTCTGTGGATGAAATAGTCTACTATACATAGTACCATACTGCTCCATTGTATTAGACAAAGGCATAACTTATCCAAAACCTACTGATGTCACTTCCCATTTACTTCAGCTGGCTTTGAACAGGCATTTAGGAAGCAGCCCCCAAACAGCACAGCTGCGTTGGCACGGTCATTCTCAGCAGAGGGAACGGAACATCACCCTGACAAAGCAGAGAGATGTGCAGTTTCAGAGACATACCTTGGGCATAGGGCAAACCAAAACTTCAGTGGAGTAGAACACAGACCTGCACTTTTTTCAACTGGAAGTGCTACATAAAGGTATCTGTTTGGAGGAACAAAAAATGCCATCTCTTGTCTCAAGCAGCAATCTGTACTAACTGGAAGTAAGTATCACTCAAGAGAAGTGCAACTGTTTTGCAGTGCTTTGGTCTTCAGCAATTAGTTACCTTAATTTTTAACTTGCTGCATTTAAAACACATCTTCAGGAACAAATGTGATCAGTGTAAAAAGACATGACAACAGAAAATGTCGTGCTGTCTTTGGCCAAGATAGAAAAAGAGCCTGCACGGTATTGTAGAATAGTCAGTAGCTAATGTATAAGCTCCTTAAAAGCAAATTTGCTTCACTGTTAAAAATGATTTCAGCAACCTTAGTGGTTCTCCTGAAGTATAAGCATGGAGAAAAGAAGAAATAAAAAAGACACCTTTTGATGAGAGGTTACGTAGTCTCTACAATTGAGTAAATTTAGTTGCTGTTGCAGCAGAGGAATGTGATAGGAAATTTTACAGTTGAAGGAGAAATGTCACAGTATTTTGATAAGAGAGCGATGAACTTTTTTTCCCTTGTGCCATTATCAAGGCGAAGTGAACAAAATACATCATTTATAACCCACTGCTCTACCATTATCTCCTGGTGAGACACTTGTTTTAAAACACACAAGGACCTTTTTTCTCCAAGACTAAAGCTCTCTGTGAGGCTCAGTCTTCCTTTATAACCATGAAAGAAAGTTGACGCTTGTGTGGGCCAAAGTTTCCAGGCAACCACACAAGGGCACTTATACACCCTCCAGGTCACCCCCTCGTTCTGAAGTACAGAGGAAGCATATGAACAGTGTATGTCCCTTTGATCACAGATACCATCTAAAACTGATGTGGAGAGAAAATCCTGCACTTTGGAAGAAAAGCACTACAGTCTCCTCAAAGCTTTTTCTTACCTAATATACACAGAAAATAAAGGTTAGCATGGTAGTGCAGAACGGCTAAAATATTTTTCCCTTACTAGCTACAAAGTGCCACTGTCTCTCTCCTGATGTTTAGTATTCTTGCCCATGTATTCTTGCTCCCTGGTTTTGGGTTGGTTTTGGTTGGTTTTTTTGTTTGTTCTGTTTTGTGGGGTTTCATTTGGTTTTGTTTTGATTTTTAAATATTAACTTCTAACACAACAGCTCAGTTGATTTACTGTTCATCCAGCAAACCTATGCTCAAGCAGGCAATTGTGTATGAGCACCAGGGTGGTGTACTAGAGAGCACTCAGTAGAGGGAACTTCCAGTAGTATTTACAGACATTGATAAAATACCACAACATTTCCATATCAGTATGTCAAAAATAAAAAATTTACCCTTTTATTTTATGTTGAATAAGAGAGAAAATATTTGTAGTCAAAATCTGGTGGTAATTAGTATAACCAATATCTATTTAGTAGAACTAAAGGTCTGTTGCAGTAGAATTAAAGGTACATGAGACGAAGTTACCACATCAAAAGATAACAGAGAAGATATCAGGCTACAGTATTCTCAAGGACCCCCTCAATAGTACTCACATATTTTATTTGTCCTGTAGTGCAAAAGTTAGATTCAGACAGAAGCAGTCAATTCAATTTATTTCACAAAAACAAATAAAAAGCTTGTTACCAGAAATGACAGATGAATTTACCGGAGCCCTCAGGTCACTCTGCTACTCCTACATACAATGTGTTTAACAGCTCAAATGGTTTGTTTTGACTGTTAACATTAATGCATTTGCTGAGTCAACGAGGAAAAAGACACATTATGTGAACAAGAATTCTAAAAACAAAATAAAATGAAAAGTTAATAATTTACATTGAAATGTACCACATTTAGTTCTAACAAAAAATAACGAAAACCTTGAGACAAGCCTGATTATAATAAAACTGACTGCATCAAGACAGTTTTTAGATGCACAAACAGAGAATATAAGTTTATGCTTAAGTTTCAGTTACAATGTAAAAAGTGAGAAGAAAAACTATAGATTTTGAACTATTTATCAAAGTTTTCATCTGGAGACAGATTGTCACGAAAAAAAAACATTATTAAAAAAACAAATTAAAATAAAACAGAATGCTTAATTCTATTTTCTTATTTCTTTCTTATTACTTACTACTTACATTAACAAGGACAGACATGGTTCTTCAAGTTTTTCCTGATTTTCCCATTGTTTTGGCAACTTCCAAAAATCACTGAGATGAAATTTCACCCAGATCACTGCCTGGTAATGAATGCAAAATCTTATATCATAACTAAATTATTAAATTTAAGAAAAAATTGGATAGAGTATGCTATTAAAATATAAACATTTTCATTCCCTACTGCACAAAAAGTTTAAAAATATTAATATTAAAAGTAAGACATCTGAAATGTTTTGCTTAATTACATAGCATTTCTTCTTATGTTGTAGAAACACCACCAGACTCATTCAAACTGACAGATGCTTGCAGCAAGAAAGAATATTTAGAAGTTAAGCCATTCAAGACTCTGAATGAATTTAGCAATATATTCTTTCAAAGCTTTACTGTAAGACCTATGATTTAATTGTCACACTCCAAAGCTGGTGGGCAGGTCACTCTATTACACAGCTCTTATATTTAACTTTGGTGGAGAGGGGTTGGTCTAAGACCAACAGAGTCTCTCAAAACAGGGTGATAAGTAAATTTCACAGTTATCACAAAATAACGTATGATATTAGGTGGTAGCGACATGATAACTCCACTGGAAACAATGGTAATTACATAGTAAATCGTGTCAATGATACTGCATTATCTCCTAACTGTTCAATTAACTCGTGTCACCACTGCATACTATGTTTAGAAAGTTGCTGATGCAATATTTCCATATCGTAATTGCAAAGATAGCTGAAGAAGATAGCACCCTATAATTTCAGAAAGTTTCTAATATTACTTGGGGAAACTATTTCTATTATGAATAATAAACAAACATTGAGGTGAAAAATGACACTTAAAAACCTGGAAGATACCTTAAATGGAAAGAGCTTGCCAATACTGTCATCAAAGAAATTGTTTTTTCATCTTTCATGCAGGGAAGGAGATACTATTTCATAAATTGAATTCCAATTGTTATTCACTCACCTAAACAAATAGTAAGTCAGCCATCATTGAAACAGTTACAAATTTAATCCCTGAAAAAAAGTAACTTTTCCTGTGCTGGGCAGATAACGGGATAAATGTTGATTAAATTAGGGGAACATGCTTAAATTATAAAATACCACAACTATGGTGGGAAAAGATACAGCTTTTTAACTCCCTCAAGATGCTGCAGTTTCACTAGGGACACAACTGGCCTTCTCATTTTCACCCATACAAATCAAAAGTCCAGTGAGGTGAAGTCCAGTCAGACATAAAATGGAATAAAATGCTGCTAGGAAACATAAATAACACAGCTATTTATCTTGTTATTGTCTTTTAATATTCAAGACTGAAGGATAGGATTGTTCTCTTTGAATGGTGTCATGTTCTGTTTGTCCCTATACCACTGATCTACAGTTCAACAAGTTCATTCTTAGGCAGTATTTTTGTGAGTACAGAATTAAATCATCAACTGGTACAAATCAGAGTTATATCTAGATCAAAGCCAAGGCAGATGGAAGGTGTTATGCTGATTTACATCATCTTAAATTTTGTTTTGCCATAGTCCTTTCTGTGAAAGAAAGGGCTGGTATCTGAGTCAATCCTTAAATACCAACCAATGAAAAGTTTTAAAAGTCTCTCTGTGACAAGGATATTTTGGGACACAGATACCTATGAGACACAAAAATTTTTGAAAATGTCCCAAAGCGTCTTCATGAGATGACCTGTGACACTCAAAAGCTTTTGACTGCACAGTAACATTCACCTGCAACAGAAACACTGCTGAAGGCTGAAGTTGCTTTTGTTGTAGTTTTCAATTTTCCTTTGTGACAATGCTATTTCATTCAGCATGTCTGGATTCAAAACACCTCTTTCAAGGCCAGCTCCACCTACTTCTTCATCTCTGCTCATACCACTTTCGTTGTTATAAGAACACAAAGGAATCTGCATGATTTTAGCATATGACTTGTTTCCAGCAAATCAACACACATACTTTCAATTTGTTATGCATGAGAGATGTGTAAAACTATAGAGATTTAGGGCTCTGGAGGACAAAATAACCAAATATGTAAGCATTGTATCTAAATCACAACAGAAGTTAAACTCTAATTTTAACATAAAGACTGTATAATGAATTCAAAAATACCAAGACTTTAAAGCTATCCAACCACGTTCTATACTTGTCCTTGGCTGTCCTAACAATTTACGGCATAACTGTTGTCTATAGGGGCCAACCTGTGCTACAGAGGCACAACGTGCAGTTCAAGAAATGCTTCCCCTCCTCCTTCCCAGCACCCTTCTTCTTCCCTCACTCCCTGGACTGAGATGCTACTCATCCCCTTGGCATGGCCCTGCCCGACTGCTTCTTCAGAAGTTATGGGTGTCAAACTGGAAACCAAACTATTGGGAAATAAGGCACTAAAACAAAACCCATGAAGTTCAAACTTTTCCCAAACCTCTTCCAAATAAGGAATATGAATAAGGTAAGGTAAAAAATTCCTCAACATTTAATCTGCTTTGTGATAATTAACCATTTGAATTTATTCCATCTCTGATCCTACATCCATCAAGCCACAGGATAAGAGAACAAGTAAAAAAGCAAGAGAAAGAGACATCAGCAAGACTAAACACATCAGACAAAAACAAACCCAAAAAATTCCCCCCCCCAACCTCTAAATAGTCCAGTAGGTTACACTAAAAAAAATACACACATAAAAAAATAAAAAAGAAAACAGTTGCATTTTCAATTTTTAACAGGAAAACAATGGAGTGGGAGGAGTCCACACTGTTCCAAATTGGATGACTTTGGGGTCTTTTTTTATTATACTATTATTTTTATTATACTATTTATAGCACATTTTTATTTCTAAATTTGGCAAAAATCAGCCAATAAAAACATGAGACATGAGCTGACCTTTCTGAAAGTGGTCTGAATTATAAAACCACAAATCAAACAATTATAATGTAGCTCGCTCTGTTGCCAACTTCTACCAACTAGAGTAACAAATAATAACAAAATTGAAATTAAAAATAAGGTTGCTTTGGTTGTCTGGGTTTTTTGTTTCTTCTTTTTTGCTGTCTGGGTTTTTGGGTTTTTTTTATTATTTTTTTTCTTTTCTTGCTTTACCATCTTCCAGCATCCTCCACAGAACTTTTGAGAAACAAGACATTTCTTTTGAATCAGATATCCATTATCAATTTGGACAGAGACCGTCTGAACCAGTTCTATCTGCACATGATTTATGAGGTCAGGTATTTCTCTACCTGAACATTTTAGTGAAACTATAAATATCAGTAGCGACAGAGATTCAAAGAAAAAGCCTTGGAAAATATTTTATATGGTAAGTTAGTTCCATCTGATGAAAATTTTAATTCACCATTTCTGTGTTTTTAAAGAGCTTTCATGTTAGCCAGGTCTATCGTTCTTTCTTGGTGATATTTTCAACATACTTACTGCAAATACTTACCTGTTAATAAAATCTACTGAACTGAGCCAACTGATTAGAGGTCTTCCCTTCGACATTAACTAAGAATGCCTATGAGTCTGAACCATTACTCAGAAAAAAACCCATACATTTAATATAGCACTGTAAAACCGGTGCTTTAAATTGTTCATGAAGAATATCCTCAGAAACCCTTAGAGAAACAGTATCCCCTTTTCTGTTGCGTAACCTCCAACATATTGAGCATCAATAGGCCATTTACCTTTCGGAGTCATCCATCTCCTCCACTATAAAATGGTGTCAGTAATTCCTTCTCCTCAATGGAGAAGGATGGTTTTATACAACAGCTCTATTTAGAGTACCTACCTCAAGATGTACTACGTATATTGAGCTTCTTCAGACTTCTCTTCCACACTCTTTTCAGACCTTGAGATTATATTGGAAGCACCTTACAGAATTATTGATAAAAAAATTCAAAACCAGTTTAATGACCATTTTGATTTATATTACATTATTTTCAATTTCCATCATAGTCTACTTTGTGAAGAAGATAAAAAGAAAAAAGGAAATAAAAAACCCCCTGCTCTCTGCGGAATTGATTTTTTAATTGTTAATTTCATCATCTAGATGAAATTCATGTTTTTCTGAGCTTCTTTTTTACCCTTTTATTTCTGTTTATTATTTCTATTCATTTATTTTTCAATTATTATTAGTTGGATCAAAAATATGTCTCTATAAATTGAAATGGAAAGAATTCCCTTTTATAGTACTGTAAACGTGTTCATCTGAAGTAAATGTTAGGGAAAAGCATGTACCTACTAAAATTAAATTGCTAAAATAGAACTTTACACATGTATGTTTCAATACACTGCCTTCATTAGGACATTTTGATACTTACCTAAGAGTCAACTGAAATGCACATATGCTGGATCCCACCTTGCATTCACTGTTCTAATAATAATGTATGCATTAACCATGTTCTCTACCACAAGATTTAAAAATGTTGGAAACATAAAAGTGAATTAAACATCAGACCTTACTGACATATGAAGCTAATATTAGCCTTCTTTCATGGTTAATAACAATACATCAAACCTAAACAAAAGTCTTTCAGTTTTATGAAGCTCGGGTTGGGCTTGACTTTGGAACTTCACTTCCAATGTATTTCTAATCCACCAGTGAAGTCCTTTACCAGTGAAAACCAGGTCATACATACCCAGAATAGAGAACTGGAAAATCAAGGTCAAATTTTAGGCATCAGGGAGCTGGCCAGTGTCACAGAGGAAATAACTTAGTATTCTTGTTTTTTATGCTGAAAATTGCTTTTATGTCTGAAAATTCACCTGGTTTTCACACCAACTATTAAAAAAGTTGGAAAAAATAATTTTGTTTCCTTTGTATAATAAAAAAATACATAGCTGTAACACGTTTATGATTTCTTACTTGTATAGTAAGTACTATACTTAGCTATGATAACACAATAAATATAATATTGCCCAAGTAATCCAGGGAAACAACTTCCCCCTTGGTGAAGACCCCATTAGGAAGACATGCAAGATCTAATCCAGATTTCCTTCCTCATATTTATTGTGTAAGGGATCATACATGGAATCCACTCTACTGGCTGTAGAAGAGTTCATGAAAGGCAAAAGAGGAGCCCACAGGCCTTTCACACCCTTTTTCAGCTCATTGCTGAATGGTGTGTTCATCTCAGAGACTAAATCCTTCCTGTCAAAATATGAAGGGCTCTGTCAGGACTGGTAATTCAGTGCAAGGAGGAGGAGGGAGGAATTAAATGGCCAAGAATTGCTGCAATAAGGGTGTAAAGGAAAGAAGAAGCTGCCTCTGCAGTGAGGCTACACAGAAATACTTAGAACATCCTGCAAATAGCAATATTGAAGCACTGATGAAAAAATGCTACATTTCACTAATGTATGACTATGCCATAACATAAATACATAAAATAAAATAAAATATAATAACTGCCAGAAAAAAAATAATTCTCTAACTATGGCTACAAATATAAATAAATAACCATATTTACAATTGATGAGTTTTGTATGGTCTTATAAAACAGGTATTATGATACACAGAATTTTAGCAATATAGTTACTAGAGTGAATAAGAAAACCATTTTCCATCAAATTACTGCCTCCTTCTCCCTAAAAAGTATCTGACTAAAGCAGAGATAATGTAAAGTTCAGCTATCAAAACTGGCTTCATTAAGAACTTTAATGAAGCACATGGGAGCCATTTATTGACTTCTCAACTATTAAGACATAGCATTATTACTGCTTTAACAGTATTTCCATTTTCATTTAGGAAATAACTAATCAAGGGATCAATGTACCAAAGACTTTATTTTCTCTCCCATGGGTCACTGAAAGTACATTTTTTAAAATGCAAAAAACGTAAAGGCAATTCCCCCCAGTGCCATATCACATAAGCAATTTAAAGAAATAACAAGGAATGCTAAAGGTCAATGGCTCCTGATCTAAGCCATGTTATAAAACAAATGAAAATTGTTCATGGTAATTCTACCTTTCTGGTGGAAGTAAGAGATCGCTTTCACATCAAAGAGGCTTACCTCCAAAGTATGCAAAGCACCTCCACCCTGACCTGCTGTCAACCTGTGAGACATTTCTATTTCTCAGCCTTACTTAGAATGCAAACTACTGTTTTCCTGGTAGTTCTCACAGCTCCACTTCCTTTGAGGTACAGATGTGTAGCCAAAGAACCCAATCAGATAACACCCATTTACATATTTATAAAGTCTCCTGTAAAATCTCGTATCAATTGTTGCCACTATATATAGCCCTTTCAAAGTATCTTGTGGGCACAAGCGCTCCACTGCACTGCTCCCTTCAGGAGTCCAGATATATCGTATAATGTGATTTCAATGTAAATGTGGCCCATCACACAATCATACCACTTCACAAACTCTTTTCTGCTGGGGTAGCTTAAATCTAAACACACTCAAGCAGCTTGCTGCACTGGAGCAAGATTTCCTCCACATAAAAAAAGTCAAAACCCCCAACACAACAATGCCAAGGAAAAAAAAATCTGAACATTTTCTGCAGAAAGATGGGCCGTCTCCAAATCCTTGTGCCCTATCAGACAAATTAAAGTAAATCAAGCATGAAATGAAGCAGAAGAGCCCCGAGATAAGGCTCCTTTAAGTCGTTTACAGATTAGGATAGAGAGAGGTGCATCTGGTCTCTGGCAGTGAAGGAGGCCAGTTTCTCATCTCACAATAGCAGCCTGTGTATAGGATTACCTTACCTTGTCACTGACAAGGGAAAAAGCGCCTGCAAAATGTCTCTAACTAACTTCCTAATGTTCCCAGCTAAGTTCTCTTATTAAAGTATTAACTGTTACAATGATAGAAATAAATTTTGATAAAACAAAATAAAAACAGACACCAGTCTGATTTATGAGCTGGTCAGACACTGATAAACTGGAGGCTCTGCTACCAGCAGATGAGCCTCTTCGCTTATCAGTCAGGATTTCACTGCTAGAGACAGCAGATAACTTCCCAACTGGAATTAGGGATTCAGTGAACTGTGTGTTACTGGTCAGACTGGTGCTCCAGCAGCACCTAAAAAGGCCTCTTGTGTTATCCGATGGGATTTTGTGCGGCATGCAGTGAGATGTTTCCCTGCTGGACGTGACGGCTGAGCTCAGAGGTCTGCACAGCTCATGGGTAAACTGGTGCTCCTGCGGTGGCAAACCAGTCTCCCTCCTCTTATCAGCTTCTACAAATTGCAGGCCTGCCTTCCTGCCTTCCTTCCTTAGGAAGACGTGTCTCTCCTGCAGCGCCATCATCCACTTCTGCTTCTCCTCTGCGGCCCCTGTACCGCAGAGGCCAAACGCGCACCCCCGCAGTGCGGTGGCTGCGCTGTCCCAGGACGGCACCGGCCAGCCCGGCAGGGCCCCCGCCCACGGCACCCTCCCCTCCCAGCACTGCAGGCCCGGGAGCGCTCCAGCGCGGCCCTGAGGATGGCTGCCACAGGCTCGCACAGGGAAGCCAGTCCTGGAAATCTCTCCCTTTCATCCACTTCAAGCCCACCACACTCAGCACCTTGCAATCGGGACAAGAACACGCTGCTTAATGACACCGTGCTGGACGTCTCCTTAGCTTTGCTGTGGTGTGCTACCCTACAAATGCAATGACTACTCTGGGTGTGAAGGCACCTCCTAGCCCTTCAACAGACCAAAGTAAGGGTTTGCTACGTAACCCAGCAATAATCAAGCATGGTTATTTATTAAGAAAGTAGGTAGATGCAAGCTATCACATACTCGTAGCTGAATGTGCACAATACTTCAAAAGAAGCAAAGTAACAAATCACCTTAAAATTAGTGCCTGCTTTATGATTTCCACCTTTTAGTTCTCCTTGTGAATACCAGAAAAATAAAATGGGGTTTTTTGACAAAAATAAGATAGCCTGGATACCAAAAAAACACTATCAAAAAGAAAAATAAAATACTATTCACTCCTTAGAGACATTTTGTATCACCTTTTCTTACACAACAAATAAAGACCTACAAGCTCTCTAATTCCTGTGCCAATGTATGTACTAGGTGTGAGGGTAAAACCATATACTATGCTTTTTAATTTACTGCAGCTCTAGAATGAAGAAAAAATTCCCACCATTACAGTACCATAAACTCGTACTAGATCAAGATAGCACTTTTACCCTCAAAGCTCTACAGAAAAGGTGTATGTGCACCCTTATTTCCCAAAGAATACTTTAAAATACACCTGAATATTTCTTACTGATATTCAAAGGCAGAAACGACCCAGAAAGCAGAGTATAATTTTACTGAACTAATCCAGAAAGAATGTAGGGCAGGATAGCAGCAAGTATGAAATTGTCCTTCAGGCTTTAACTGTCAGACCCTAAATAGATGGTGCTTCAGGAAATCTTCCTAAATGTACGAAAAAGGAGGGCAGAAGGCACTGCACCTCAGCCCAGAGCACCCTTCTCCAACCAGCCCTTCTCACCACACTGAATCCCTTACATTCTTCCTGCTTTTTTGGGATATTTGCAAGACTGTCGCCAGCTCTGCAGAATATTCAACCCAACTGAACTGAGGTGGGTCTTGCCCCTCCAAAGCTGCCTACTCTCAGACTCCTTTGATGCAGTGGCATCCCCTTACTGGCCTTTTATGCTGCACACTCTAGAAGGTTTTGAGGACTGGGGTTTTATTTTCTTTCTGAAGACTATTTCACTGCCTTTTCATTTGCCAGGCATCACTCACTGCTATGAAAATGAAAACCATGCCATATTATCACCCAAGGATCTCACAAACTAACTGTGTTACAAACAGGACAGGTGGATGAAATTATGCATGGGAATACTCCCACAGGAGGCACCTTTCATCCTTTGGAAAGACTGTCTGAACAAGAGAAATGAAATTTTTTTACTCGCTAACTGTTGAGACTAATTTCAACCAGCCCCAGCACTTTTAAGCACAACCCCTCCTTCTCAATGAGACAGATGAATTTCTGTTTCTATGTGAAAAATGTCAGCTCTCATTTCACTCATTCTTACTTACATTTTAAATATACACTGCAAAACTGCATCAGTGCAGTATCTTATGCTGACACATATGATGAAACCATGATGAAAAATTATAAATGAGTGTCTTATTCTGCCTGCATTTTATATGAGTGAATAATCCAAAACGTAGAAGAGCACAATCTCTCTGCGAAATGAACACACCTGATTTGCAGCTGCTGCTCTTTTTGCAGGCACACACCAATGACATGTGAAGGCACTGTGAAACACAAATGTGATCTAGCTGTATTTTGCACTCATCTATTTATGCTAATTTTAATGTTTGCACAAATATACAAAGATTTGGGGCAAAGGAGAAAGAATATTTATTTGTACCCCAAAATTATTCTCAGTGAAATGAGATAATAATTCTCTTCTGTGCAGAGAACTGATACATTTACACATCTGTGACCAATTGATGATGTCTAACAAGCACTCACTGTTCGCCACTGTCAAGTAATAAACAAACTTAAATTATGCCAAAAATAAGCATGTTTTATTCTCCTATTTATTAATACTGTGAGAAGGTGACATGTTTACGTGATATTTGTACTACACCTATTTTTGTAGCAGACTCATAAAATTCTTAGGACAAATTTTTGTTACCTTGCTGTATCAGAAATATTCAAAACCATTTCTCATTACACTAAAAGTGCAAATACTTGATCCACAGAGGGTTACTTTTTATTTAATAAAGTATTATATTATGTAACACAATTTTATGTAAGTTCCTTTAAAAGCTGTAACTCCTGGCATTTCCAAAAGCATTTCCAAACATGACAGTCCTTCTGAACTATACATGCAAACCAGATTCTTAGTACTATGTATGACCTAGAACAGGATATTATTATAAAAAATGATAAGGATATTAATGACTGCAAATGATAATAAGTGCCAACTATATGAAAATCACTTCTTTAGTACTAATTAGAGTGCTGATTTCTTTATATTACAGTGCTGATTAACTGATTTCAGATTCTTGTTAAAAAAACAAAGGAACTGCAGCAGTTCTAGATTCATCGATAGTTTTGATCTTTACTAGTCATTGTTAACAGTGCGGTAAATAATAAAATGTAATACAACCCTGCTTAGGAATAAGTGCACTTTAGCCTGGTGGCCTCTACCAATAAACTGAAAGGAGCATTATACAGTTTTCCATTTTTACCATGAATGAGACTATTCCTTTGACCACCACCATAATTTTCCATTCCCAAAATACTCAGAAGCAATGAGGAAAGTTTCTGATCTGATATGCTAAAATAAGCTTTGCAGAGTAATGGATTCTGAAAATGCAAAATGCTGCTCCACTTTCCATTTTTTAAGTGTATTACCTAGCACAAAATGTCTGATGAGAGATCCTCAAAGCCATGGGGATCTGCAACACAAACACAAACTTTCTCTGATGGTCTAGTTCACTAAAAACAGATGAAGATCTATGTTGGTTACCTTAGATATCAAAATGCCACTTACACTGACTTTTCTGTAACCAGTACGATGCAAGTGAGTTCTGTGCTGCAGCCAGTACCACATCACAGCACAAAGACTCCCCTTTTCAACAGGCAGGTACATTTTTATAGCTGGATCAGTAAACAGTTCATAGTCAAAATGAGTGAAAAGCAAGACTTCACACTCCAGAGTCCATGAGATGCCATATGCACTTATACCCCATTAATGTACTTCAAGTAGAATTAATTTTCAATTACTTACCTCTAACCATTTATGAAACAATTTAATGATTTAGCCAGTGTAACCAGAATCCATTTTAACCATAGCAAACTTTTGCTATTCCTTGAAAATATCTTATTAGAGCTACAGAAAATATTCAGACACTTTATAATGAGACTATGAGAAGTCATTAAAATAATTTCATTGATTTATACCATAAAGCAGATTTAGACTGACTCACATGCTTCCACACAAAAACAACACAGTGGAAGACAATTGAAAACATTATACATTGAATATCTTTACAATACCTTACAACATACTCATCTGACACATAATGTTATATTTTTAACAGGCTTAGGTTATGATTTAAAACAGGATTTGATATATTTAAAGGAGAACTGTAAAGTAGTCATGGTGTATTGAAGTCCATTCCTGTACTGCAGATCTGATTTCACTAAAGCTCGTCCAAATAAGAGATCTTTGGAGATCACAAACTGTTACCAGCAGTTTTAGCAAACTAAGCGTATGGAGGATGATCAAGTTTGATAGACTATGGAAGCTCACATCTTTAACTCAGCAAGATGTGTAGCAACTTAAGGGAAGGCAGATTTTTTTACCAGAGGTTGTCTTTCTTAAGTTCTTGTGCCAAAGTCCCAATTGGGTTTTACCATTCTGAATGTAGATCTACTTTGCATATTCTTTGTGTGGCACAGAGATATTTAAAGTAGAATGAACATGAAGCATTCTAAGTTGTAGAAATAATCTAATCGGGGCATCACAGAGCTATGAGGATTAAATTAGTTTTACTAATGTCTTTTTCCTTCCCCCCCCACCCCCAACTTAGCCACACCTAATTACAATAAAACCATTGTTTTTTAGCTAAATAACGACTCTTCCCAAATCAATTTCTCTGTTTCTTAGGAAGCATGTGTATTCTGATTACATTGCAAGTATAGTCAGTCTATTGTAAAGTAGCTGAGAGAACTGATTAAGACATAGGAAGACTGAGGTAGCTAAAATGACAGATTATTATGAACATTCAAGAAGGCACACTTTCAACTGCTATTGTCCAAGATCCTCTTAAGCTGATCTAAGACATGATCACCTATCCCACTTGTGCTTCCATACATTTTTCATAGCAGGCATACTAAAAAAACTTTTCTGTTAAAATAAAACTGATTCTACACTTTTGTAAACCCATGTTTGAAGGAATCTAGACTAAAATACTTCTGATAACTAGTGCTGAAGACAACCCATCAGCCTTGAGTTCAGGACAGAAACAGAAACAACAAGCCTCTCTGTGACAGAGTCAGGTGTTTGTTGGATGAAGCACGTACTTTTCACAGCAGAAGCATTAAACTCTACTTCTGTTCAAATAAAACAATACACAAACTAAATAAAATGAAGAATAAAACTCTTAAACATTCAGCTGCTCTCTCAACAGTCTTTATTATAACTCTTAAAAAGCACAATAACCAGTATTATTATGCTAAGCACTACCTATTCATAGCGCAGCATCCAGTGCTTTCCTCCACCAGCTCATGGTCTTATAAACACTTGAAAAACCCACAAATACTTGCTTCAACAGACTTAACAATATATTCAAGTGATCTTGACTGTACACAGTTGCAGCAGTGAAGCCTTTTCTATGGGAGATGTCTGAAAAAATCATCATGCAACTATTGTTCATCAAAGAATTGCTGGCTATTTTCAGTTCAAAGACACAAGTGTATTTCCCTCCCACCTCTTTCATGCACGTATCAGTAAAAAAGATTGTCTCATATTGTCTCTTTGCACAGATTCCATATTTAATGCGAATCAGTTTACTAATTGCTCCAAAGTTAAAATGAAACCTATATTTATAAAGGTAGGTGAGGTTTCACTTATTCCTTGCTCTCAGGGCTCTGATGCTTTAAGTAGGGTAAGAAGGGGAGTGGTGGAAGACAGAAAAAAATTTCAAAAATGGTTTAGTTTGAAATACTGTAATTCCCATTAGAAGCATACAACTACTTTATCTTTCTTCTTTTGCCATTAATTACAAATAAATTCAGCTTTCTCTTGTGAAGCCTGAAGTTTGTTGTTGTTGTTAGATGAGTTGCATTCAAACTCCAACAAAAAAGACGAAGCCAACATTGAAATTCATCTCACAGTCCAGAATTTACTTAACGGCCAGCCTGTGCGCTGTGATAAACGGAATGATGATCCGGCAACATGTCTTTATCCATGGTTTGCTTTAATTAACACTGGCTTGTTTGTTGAAAAGATGATTAATATGCCAATGAAAATTGCATAATTGAATACCACAACACTGGCACAATCAGAAAGACACATGCAGTTTTTTGATTAACATTTATTATTATTATTATTATTATTGTGTGTTTTAATGTACTCTTCTCACTACGAAATCATGCAGTTTTTGACCGAGAGGTGAGGAAATGCCAGGTTAAGTGCAAGATCTTCTGTGGGCAAGAAAAAAGATATGATGCAATTTAAGCATGAAGAAATAGCTACTTGGTCAAGCAGCCATTTTTCCAAACTCAAAATAGAAGCAAAGCCACCTCAGAAAAAGGAAATACAGAAAAAATAACAAGCCATAACAAAAGCATAAACACAGACATCAAAACAACAAATGGCAAAGACCATTAAGCAAAAAGTATGAAAAATACAAACAATATATTCAGTATGACAAGAATTAGTATGTGGAAAGTGGATGAAACAATTTTTAAGGAACAGAAATTAGAAGAAACTTCTACTGGAAAAGCACCACATTAACAAAGCACTAAGGGACTATCCCTTTCCAGAACTTCACCTGAACAAGTGTAATAACTGCAATTCGTTAACATATTCATCTGGTTAATTCCATGTTATGACTGGCACAAGAGTAACAATTAAGTCCAGTGTTTATTTTATCTATACTGTTTATTTCACTGGTTTTCCTCTATTTACTTATCCTTACCATCCAACTTAAGGCAGATCTTAATGCTATTTAACACTGATTCTTATGCAAAAAACTGATTTTAAGGGCCAGGACTAACCCTTTTCTTTACAAAACTGAATTCAGACTTGCATATCAATTCAATAGGATATATAATGGTCCTGTAAATACTTTCTATTCTGGAAATAAGGTCATAGTAAAACTGACAGTTTTTGAGCTAAGGTAACACAGAAATCTTTCCAGACTTTTCCCCCAAAATTAGCATCTACTGACTTCATACTTTCTTCAGTGCTTTAAGCAGGCACAAGAATTTTCTGATAACTGAAGTTCCATTATTTAGATTAATAAACACTTGCACAGGATAACACAAAGCAAATACTGCTGCACCTTTACTATAATCAAATAAAACAGCAAGGAAAGATTCCCACTTACTTCTTTCTACAAAAAGCAGCACAAGTATTAAGATTTTTGCAAGAATTGCTTTTCAAGGATCCTCACATTGTCCTTAGATAGATGATGGGAAAAAGGAAGGAGAAAACTCCCACAGGGAAAGGTTGTGTGCTCCAGCTGCAACCTTTAATGACTTCTGTGGGTCTAAAGGGACCAAAGGAGGTACTGCATGCCTCTCAGGAATCCCAGATAACACCCAATTCTCAGGACATGTAGTGAGAGCTCAGCTGAGTAGGTAAGACCCTGGAAAGGCATGACTGCCAGTGAGAGAAGGAATCCATTCTTTCTTCTTCTTCCTCCAAAGCCATCAATTCTCCCCTATGCTCCAAGCAGAGATTCCTCAATGATTTGCTTTGAAATTAATGTGTTTTTGTAGAAAAATCCTATGTAAGGTAAGCATACTGGAGACACACAAAACTCACAGGATTTCTAAGCAAGAGGCTCAGCAAGGCCTCTCCTAGCTGACCTCTGCCTTTGGGAGACACTGATTTTCCAGTCTGTAGTTCAGCTAGGGGGTAATTCAAGCTCCTGTACGCCCACTTTTGCAACTCAGTATCTGCAAAGCACTGGCAGGGCAAACAAGAAGAAAGTTTTGCTTTTGGAGAGTCACAAAGGAACAACAGGAGCCACTACTGTATTTCCTCATTCAGCTGTTCTTAGGATAACTAGAAAAGGGCCTTTACCTTATGAGGTATCCTATTAATTAGCATCAGAGAACTATATCTACTGAAACACTGTCCAAATGGAAAAAAAAAAAACAAAAACACAAACTTGGAAATATTTGATTGCTGAAAAGGTCGAAGCATTTTAAATGAAACCATATTAAAAATACTTATCAAAACCCAAATATGTTAGAAAACAGAAGATCTGAAGAAAAGTTCATTCTTAAGTATAAATCCATGACAACAGCGACCATCTTTCAGCTTTCAAGGAATGTAAAATGTTTGAGAGGCATTATCTAGGAAAGAGTGAAGCAGCTGGAAGTGCTGAGGCCCCCACCCTGCACAACACCTACAGCAGGAGGCACTCAGCCCCATCCAAAAAGCTGCCAGTGAAAATACTACATTGTCCACCATGGGACCCATAACCAGATCAATCTTTTCAGTTTCTCTGATAATGTAATTTTGTAATTTGACTGTTTTCCACACATCTTCAAGTTATGGTGTCATCACCTTCAAACTTTAAGGTATAATAAATATCACTGTTCATGTCACTCTGTAGATTGTAGAGGTACACACAGCAATTTGCTTAACTGCAGACCGTGCCTGCTGTCCTGGACCTTTCCAGGCATAAATTAAACAGGTCTTTTTTTGAAAATTTTGTATTAAAAATGTATACTAAAAATATAACATTGTTCAGCTCTATAACTACCAAATTTGAGTTTCATTTGTTGCCTTTTAATACACCTTACTTTTGAAGTAAATAAAATATTTTACCTTTTTATTTCTCAGAGTTCTTCCTAAGAACTGTAAGCCTTCTGTAGGGTTGCAAGAGAAGTAAATAGATGTGATAAGACAGAAATACGCAAAAGCATGATCAGCAAGTGTAGTAATAAACATTCTTCCACTTAAGGAACCAGAGAGCATCAAACAAAACAGCAGATTTAAAATATCAAAAAAAGGTTATTTTTTCTACCCAACAGCAGGGCAAGAGTGTGAAGGCCAAAGCTTTAGAAATAACAGAAATTCATACAAGCGAAGTTCATCAAGTCTATCAAATGTAAATGTAAAGATACAACTACTGATCAAGGAAGATGAAGACTGCAGAATATCAGAAGACAGGTATGTATAATAGGGGAAACACCACTGTCTGCATGCTATGTGCTTATCACCTTTCCCAATTCAACAATTTCTGGCACTGCCACAGATATGACTGTAATTAGTTCACAACTGCCCAATAGAACTGTAAGATATTTCTTCTGCAAACTCAATGCACTGAACTTTTTAACATTTTCTAAAAATTTGTCTTCTACAGTCTTCATCATTCTACATCTTCTACAGTCTTCTATCATTCTTTTCCACAGATTTTTTTCAATTTTTTTTCCCAGTATTTCTTCTCCTATTGAGACATGTGAAACCTAGAATGTAACTGGTGCCATCTCATTGAATAGAAGACCAAGCTTTTAATTCCTGATTGAATTTCGGGCAATCAAAAGAAGCACACTTTTTTCCCTAAGAAGTTTCCAAAACTCTTTCTCAACTCAGTTTTCCCAACTTATTTAATAATTTTAATCTAATAATTAATGAAGTTATTAACTAAAGACAAATAAATAAATCCCTACCAAGAACAGATCTCTTTACATCACTGCCAGATGGTGCCCTTAAAATTCAATACTTTATTATTACCAGAAAACCTTTTGTTTATGATTTTTGTGCCAGATTCACTGCAAGTGCTTGTGCCCACATATATGGAAGTTTGAATTAATCAGTTAGAGAGTATGGTTTCATGAGGATCAGATGTTTTATTAAATACAGATCTGAGATTTCTTCTTTACTAACATGTAATTCAGTATTTAAATATCCAATATATATTACTTAGGGTCTCTTTACTAGACATGTGTGTTTATAATTTATGATACTAGGTTCATCTAGAGAATAGACTGTGAACCATGAGGACACATGAATTTCTCTGACTTGAAAAGAGCTACTTTCTGAGTAACTGCTCACTAAATCAGTGAGGCACTCCCTATGCAGCCTTACTGGTTTCTGGACTTTTCATTCCAAATATTTTGTTTGCCCCCTTTCCTGGAATACAAGCTGAATTGTAGGTCAGGTTAATAAAATTAATTACTTTATTCATCTGTTCAATTATTTCCTAAAAAATTCTGATGCATATTACCATGTTCGTGAATGCTACCAATTTATAATATTCCTCTGCAAGTTTTTCTTTCTTGTACAATGTTTTCTTTTATTAATCCCATATGCTGTTTTTTAAAGATTTACTTTAAAAATAAATTGTTTCCTTGTCACTATAGGACTCATCTTACAACTGTTCTAAAGAGGGCTAATGTTGTGCCAATATTTTAAAATCAAAAAGAGAATGACCTGGATAACAGACCTGTCAGTCTGATATTGATACATGGCAAAGCAGTTTGAACAGATGATACAGAGCTTAATTAATAAGGAATTAAATAAAAGTAATTAAATTACTGCCAATCAACATATGCTTAGGGAAAACATCTTAAAATACTAACTTAGTGTTTTCTATTAACTATCTGTTAAATCATATGCCAGTAGTATTACATTTACTCTTCTGTAAAGAATTTGATTTAATCCAACATTGCATTTTAATTAGGGGTAAGATAACACTAGTCAAAAAATAAAGCTTAGTAGAAACTGGACAAATGACAAATATGAACATTGCTAGTCACTGAGTGGATGTATTTCCAGTGAAGCCTGCAAAGCACTGGTTCTTGACTCTTCAGTACTTAACATAATTATGAATGACTTAGAACAAAGAATCAAGTAATTTAATGATAAAGGCTGAGGAAAAGAAAACAATTGGAGAGGACTAAAAAATGAAGAAGGCTGGTACAGGACAGCATAATGAGCTGGCAAATCTGGACTCACTGCATGTGTGTGGTAATAGAGAAAAACAAAGTGCCCACAGGACCAAACAATGCAGGACATACCCAAAGGGCAAGGGAGTCACTTCTGAGAAGCACTGGCTACAAAAAAATGTTTGGGGATTCAGGCTTGTTATCAGCTGAACAGGATTTCCCAGAGCACTGTAGCCAAAAGTGGAAAAGCACAGTAGTGAGTGCTACTGAAGAGCAGCAATGGAAAAATACATTGTGCTGCAGTAAAAAGTGGGTTCTAAGTGGGTAAGACACCCTGGAATGGGTCTACAGTAATTCTGTGGCAAGTTGTCTTGCCCTAGTTCCCAGAAATACAGCTGAAAACTTTGAGATTTATTGGAAATACATTAAAATAATTAAGACCAGGAAAGATGTCATATGGTAAAAGAGCCAAGAAATTAAGTCTCCTGAGCTTATCAAAAAGAATGCTATGGTTTGACTTGGACATTCACATACATGAAAGAGGAAAATAAATAAATGGTAGACTTCTTGATCAAGCAACCAATTGTACAGTAAAAATGTGATAAGGTAACTGAAAACTCCAAGTAGGCAAATTTAGTCTCAAATAGGCTGGATCAAATCAAACTATCAAAATTACAATAGATTATTTATAGAAAATCTAAATTCAAAAGTTAATTTTCTCTACTCATCACTGGTAAGGCTACACCAGGAGTACTTTACCCAGTTCTGGGCTTCCCCGTACAAGACCGGCATGGACATACTGAAGACAGCCCATCAAAGGGCAACAAAGATGACTAAAGAACTAGCAAATCTCTCAAATGAGGACAGGCTGAGAGAGTTGAGACTTTTTAACGCAGAGAAGAGAAAACTCAGGGAAATCTCATCCATGCATACAAGTACTTGAAGGAATGATGTAAATAAGATGGCTCTTTTCAGTGGTGCCCAGTGACAGGACTAGAAACAATGGGCCCAAACTGAAGCATAGGAGGTTCCCTCTGAATGTCAGGAAACACTTTTTCACCGTGACGTGACTGAGATATTATCCAGAGAGGCTGTGCAGTCTCTCTCCTTGGAGATGTTCAAAATCAGTCTGTACATAATCGTGGGCAATCAGTGCTAGGTATCCCTGCTTGAGCAGGAGGTTTGGAGTAGGTGACCTCAAGAGCTTTAGTCATTCTGTGACACCATGATTCTGTGACATTTGGGCTCAGCTGGTACTGGTTACTAGGTCATCCTAATCCTGGAGTTGGATAAGAAGGGGAGTATGCTAGGAATCGTGTTGTTTAATGTCTTAATAAATGACCTGGAGGAAAGGTTGGCATGCAATGTCATCAGATTTGCAGATGATGTCAAACTGGGACGGAATCCATGCAAAGGCAGCTGTGTCCATCATTCAGAGCCACCTAGACAATTGGGATGAACAAGCTTACAGGAACCTCATGCAACTTGACAAGGACAAATACAATGTCCTGGGTATGAGAAGAAAGGAACTCTTGCAATACTACAGGCACTGCCTGGCTGGGTAACAGCTCTTCTGGAAACACCTGGGGGTGTTTGTTGACAGAAAGCTGAACATGAGCCAACAGTATGCCCTGGCACCAAAGAAGGTCAACAGCTTCCTGGGCTGTATTAACAGGAGCACAGCCACAAGACCAAGGGAAGCGATTATCCTCCTCCATTTGTTAGACCATATCTGGAATACTATATTCCAGCCTTGGGAATTCCTTTGTAAGATGTTGACAAACTGAAGCAGTCAACAAAATGATTCTCAAAATGGTCAAGGGGCTGGAGCAGACAGAGAGGGAACTGAAACTGCCTCCATGTTTTACTTGGTAGACTTAGTTTCAAATAGTCTAGGTGTAGCGAATGAGTGGTTTGGCTGCTTAAAGACACACAAAGAGCTGCACATGCAGCTGTTATTAAAGCAGAATAGTCAAGTTGAAACAATACCCTTAGGAGAAGGGAGATGATGGGAAAAATATCAAACACTAAGACAATACTTTCAAGTTTTCCTTATTTTTCTCTGCAAATGCATCAGAGAGATTGAAGAATAGAGCAACCTCATTTAAGACTCCCTCAAACTTGAGCTTTTAACAGACCATGAAACATTAACTTGCTGTTTGCATCAGCCTAACAAAGAAAGTGCCTTTCTATTTAAGGCAAACCGCACAAAAACCAAAAAAATCCACTACTATATTTTTCCTGTCCAGGATAACCCCTATAGTAAATGATCATACAGCCTGTGCTTTCATGTAACAAATTTTGTGAACAAGCAGAATTGTAAGTGACTCATGGTTACCGTGCTCACTTGATTTATACAACTTAATAAAAGAAGCTCCAGGAGAAAATGAGACTAATATAATCACATAGCATCCAATATATAGAAAAGTGGACTGCATTGTACATTAAATTAATGTCATGATAGATGCAATTCACTGGATGTCATTCCCTAGAGCCTCTGCCTCAGCCACTTGTCATGGCTTTTGGAAATATGTTCTCCTTCACATTTTTAAGCCCTACAGAGACAATATCATCAAAGGTTCAGCACCAAACCAATTCATTGTTTTCATCTCAGGACCTGTTCCCTGGTTATTTTAACTGAATGGGGCTCCCAGGATACAAAAGCTGCAGAAATAACCATGCCGCACGTTCCTGATGACTCTGTACTTCTAGTGAGGCTCACAGTGAAGGACTGTTTTTGTAATAAACAATAATATCATTACAAACATTAATCACATTGCCTCAAAAGCCCTAGGGAGTCATGCATTCACAAAAAGAGTGAGACGTAAATCTGAAAAAAAATAAGAAAAATGTATCTACTGTTTTGTTTTCCTTTAGATATACTACGATATGAATGTGATTTCCAGAGTTTTGATAACCTATCATCCTCAAAGACTGTAACTGCAATTGCATTGCTCAGTGAGTGCAGGGAAAAAAAGAAATCAAGCTACAGAAACCTTAAGTTAGGTAGAAAGAACTCTGCTATTCAAATTTAGAGAAGACTTTCCCCCTATGTGATTTACTTGGTCATGAAGCAGCTCTTTACAAAAGCAGAAGGTAAGATTTAAGACACCTTAACCCTACAGATACTCATAACTATTTTTTTCTGCACTGAAAGAAATCTTATGACATTTTATTGTCTTTCTGCTTTGTAAATTCTCTAAAAATAACCTTCCTAAAAACTGTTCAAAAACATTTTGGCAGTGTTTCTCTTTACTCTCAGAACAAGTCTGATTTTATTGAAAGTGTTTCCTGATATTAGAGTTGGCCATTCGGTGTGCATTCAAATATATTTTATACAAAACAAAAATGTTAAATATACATTTAAATACATTGGGCAGTTCTGAAGTCTGAGGAGTAGAATTTGGCACCAGTTATCTTTTCTTGTATTTAACTAATCTTATTTCATAATCCTGTAAATTAAACAAAATAACAACATCAATACTATCGAGAAATATCGAATAGAAAACCCTACAGAAACCCTACCCTTTGATGCTACTGAGGAAGCAAGCCAGTTCAGGACAGAATGTGAGCATGTATTTTATTTGAATTATGAGCAGAATTCAAAAATTAGCTGTTTAAATTGCACTTAACAGTTTAACATTGACTTGAGCTGCCTAAAAACTTGGTGTCAAGTATAAGTATACATCCTGGTTTTGTCTGCTGTAAACGGAGACATGTTCCACGAGGTAAAATTATCCCCTTTCTTGTAGATAACTATCTTAAAATGGAAGAAGTAAAGGTGCTTATCTCACTTCATTGACTAAAGACTACCTTAAACTAACTTAGAGATTACTATATTTAGATAAGATAAAATTAAAAGGACTATCTATGCATTTCTTGTACTGCTGTTCTTACCCAGACTTAAAAATAAGGAGAGATTTGAAGGGCAGCAAAACATACTTCAGCAGGAACACAGGCAGCAAAATTAAAATGAAAAAAAAAAACCAAACCACAAAATGTGGTCTTGATACTCAGTCAGAGGCAATAGTGACTATGAACATGAAAACATGAGGCCCTAAATGCCTTCTTTGGTTCAGTTTTTAATTCTAAGGTGCGCCATCAGGCTTTCTCAGTTCCCAAGCTTAGCAGAGAGTCTACAGCATTATCTGCAGGACTGAAAGATTACGTAACAGAGCACTTAAACAAATTGGACATACACATACATGTCCATGGGACCAGATGGGCTGCATCCAAGGATGATGAGGCAGCTGACCACTGTCACCATGATTCCATTCTCCATAGCTTTGAAATGCTGTAGCACCTCTGAAGAAGGAAGTTCCCCTATGACTAGAAACAGGCAAATGTTAGACCAAGCATTAAGATAAGGAGGAGGGTACTAAGGGGTTTTTAACCCAAACTACATGCCTGGGAATAGTATGAAGCAAATTCTCCTCATCACCATGACCAAGCACATAAAATGTCAGAAGGTGGTTTGGATTTACTAAAGGCAAATCATACCTGACCAACCTCACTGACTCCCACGACGAGATGACTGGCTCAGCAGGTGAGAGGGGACAGCAGTGGATATTGCTGGACTTTAAAAATGTTTCCCACAGAGTATTCTGATAAACATATTGCTGAAATATGAATTTATGGATAGATTACAAAGCTGGCTGAACTACTGAATCAAATTAACAGCAGTATGAAGTCCAGTTACTAGCAGCATCTCTCAAAGGGCTATCTCAGGCCAGTGCTTTCTAACATAATTATTAATGGTCTGGACATAAGGAATGAATGCCCTTCAGGTTTGCAAATAATATCAAATTGGTGGGAGCAGCTGAAAACCACTGGAGGGCACAGCTGCTGCTAAGAGACCATAACAACCTGGAGAAATGGGGTGACAGAAACCAAATGAAGTTCAATGGAGGCAAATGCTGAGTCCTGTTCCTGGCACAGGTTGAGCCCCATGCAACAGTACAAGCTGGTCACTGCCCAGCTGGAAAGTAGCTTTGCTAAAAATAAGCTGTGAGTAGACTATTTGGACTTGTACCCTCAGTGTGCTCTTGCAGCAGTGAAGGCCTGTTGCATCCAGGGCTGTGAAAGAGTCTGTAGAGCAGGACATACACACACATACTGGGGTAAGCCTGGTAGAGGACCACAGAACTGCCAGGGGACTGCAGTAAGAGGTGCTGAAAGAGCTGAGAAGATCAGTGTTAGGACAGGAAGGCTACAGGGCTTTAACTGCTGTATGCAAACATATAATTGGAAGGTATAAACAACACAAAGCCCCTCTCCTATTGGAGATCATCACGGACAAGGCAAGAAGAAACAAACAAGCATTGCAACAAGAGAAAATTTCCACAACATATGGTAGGCAAATATTAGAACAGCTAAGCAAGGAAATCAAACATTGAGCACTGCTGAGAAAATCTGCAGATTCTCCATTTTTTATGATCTTTAAACCCTGACCAGGTAAGGCCTTGAGCAACCTAATATAAGTCAGACCAGTTTTGAGCTGGGGTTAGACTAGGTGACTTCTGGAGGTACCTTCCAATCTAAATTACTGAATGATTCTAAATAGTATTATTCATGGTTATTAATTAATAACTATTAATAATTGATACATTAATAATTAATGTCTTCCTGAAGGAGGACTCTCCTGGATGAAAACGTCTAATTGCATTTAAAAAACATTATCAGTGAAAGGAAAATGTTTTGCATAGTAATCTAAATAAAAAGCACAGCCTCGCTCTTATTCGTAACTCATGTCAGTTATTCATGCTTTTTCTTTCTGATCTGTAAAACATATTTTAAATACAAATCAGAACTAAAGACAGGGTCAAGACTTAATTATTTAGTTCTTAAATGAGGTTCAGTGGAATATAGGTAACAACAGTGAAGAAAAGGATGTAGAAAAATCTTACTTTCAGCAGCTGCTTATCATTACATATATCTGGAAGTCTATTCTGATTCCATAGGTGTCTAAACTCAAATGCAGTTGCATTCTTGGGCGGTAGGTGAATATCCTCCAAATCTATCAAAATGCAAAGAGATAAAGTAAAAGGTTCTCTGCCCTCAGAGCAAACCAAACATACCTGAACAGTGCAGAGTACAGCACAGAGCACAGTTGGCACATTTGCTTTCACAATGAAACTTGTGATAGTGACCATAATTTCAAAGGAACTCTGATTTAGGAATCAGGAGATGTGGCTCCCATTTTTTTTCACCCTTAGAAGACTCCAATCCATTTCTTTTGCCTCCAAAAATACCTAAAAGGGAGGGGGAAATTCTCTATTCACCCTTTGTGTTAATAATAAAAACTTGTTAACTAAGAATTTATGATGTACATAGCACCTTTGCTATATGGTCATTACCTAAGGACAGAGAGATGTGGATTTCTGTGTGCTCCTCCAGAATTTAGCTTATTTTTGAACAAAGAATCAGTTAGTTCTAAATACAATCAATCCTGGAAGAACAGATATGAACTCAGCTCCCTACCTTTCTAAGTGGATGCCCTAATCTCAGGACTACAAAACCCAAGACTAATAAAATGGAAGAAAGGAGAAAAGGGGGTTTAATAAACAGAATAACTTATTTTCTTGAGATATGAACCACGAGCCATGTAGTTCCATGAGGGTGGTGTGGTACTAGAATAGGTTGCCCAAAGAAGCTGTGAATGACACATTCCTGGAAGTGTTCAAGGCCAGGCTGGATGGGGTTCTGAGAAACCTTGTCCGCTGGAAAGTGTCCTTGACCAGGGAAGGGGGATTGGAAGTAGATGATCTTTAAGGGCCCTTCCAACCCCAACCATTCCATGATTCTGTCCAGTATAAAATTTTTATCTCAGCTTATTCTGTTCCTTTTATTTCTTATGTATTTTTTCCAGCACATTCTGAGTTTTCTGATGAAGTTTCCAATAAAATATCAAACTATTAACCCAAGAAATGAATCCAACTCAAAGAAACACATGAATGGTGGACTAATAAGCTTCTCAGTTTTGGTAGCTTCTTAATGCCTGAAAATCATAGTGAGGAAAGCAAAGAGAGACAAGACGTGCTGGATTTGGACTCCAGAAATGCTGGATTACCCTGGAACTGAGACTTTGTCCTCCCCTCTTCAGAGGCTGCTACTGCCTCAGTGATGCTAATCCGTACCACGACAATGCAAACCATGCCCCACTGTGTTATAACTGCGCCAGACCACTCTAAGAGAACAGATACCCTGAGTATAGCTCAAATAGCCTGTCTTCTGCAGGGCTGTAAACAACGCTTTAAATCAATAGCTGTGCCAGTGCAATATTACTGTCATCACATGCTTACAGTTTTTCCAGTCCAAGTAGGACATGTCATAAGTTTCATGCTGTATTTTCTGACAAGTTACTGTTTTATGTTAAACTTAGACTTCGAGTGACCTGACATTAACGATGTTTATCTACTACTTAGACTGCTAGATACTAAAACATGTTTCCCTCATTCCTAGATCAGCCATGCCAGCCTCGATCCCCATTCTGTCACTCTGACTGGGGGCCACCAGCAGCAGCAGCACAAAGATTTTTACAGGAGGTTAGGGGGCTTGGAGCTTGTCTCCTGGTGATAAAATTAGAGAGGAGAATTAAAGTGATTACACTCTAAAAATGACTTACTGGAAGTGACAGGTTTTTTTAACCTAAATATTTTTTAAGTACCAAATTTGTCACTCCTGTAAGTTATATGCTACTAACTGTAAAATTATTTTATTGCAGCAGTAAAAGAAATGAAGTACTTTTAGTGAATGCTTTTAGATAAATCAGGAACCTTGTATTCAATTCACATTTTATTTGCTTATAGGATTCTTTTATTTTTGACTGAGTTGCTGCAGACCTCTGAATCATGAAAGGAAATGTATATCCCCACAACACTGTCAGCCCCTAGTTAGTCCTTCCTGAGCCAAAGCAAGCCACTGAGCAAGGCAAAGTGAAAAACTAGGTAGTTACAGCTGCTGAGGTGGTCTAGTGATGATTTAGATGATGTGTCCAAAGGACAAACAAAGAAAGTATAATGCCATGTAAGTTGCACACTGTAATTATTTAACACAGGTCTGAATGCTGCATGTGCCAGTAGGGACAAATCCTTCCCACTATACCTCAAGGGACTCCTCTCTAATTAGATACTTTGTTCTCTGTAAATTACACTCCACCACATTCTACATGGCAGCCTCTTTTGCAAGATGCAGCAGTGGCAAAGTAGATTCAGAAGAACAAGAAAGGCTGAGAGACATCCACCATAAAAAGCCTTATTTTTCACCAGCTTCAGCAGACCAGAAAGTTGTTTCCAGTCATCCCTCAGACCTTGCTCTGGAAACACAGGAGCATTTGCTGTTTTACATAGCACCCCAATCTCCAAATCCTCTTTTCAGTGCTTGGAAGACGCTATTTCTAGTGGCAATAGGATGATAACTTCCTCCTGAAGAACCTACACCACAACTACTTCCCCATTAATCTTCCACTTACAAAGACGGCTACAGTGAAGAGTCTTTTGGGAGAAAAGCAGCACCTATAGGATTTGTCTATACTACCACCTTTAGTTATCTATGTCCAAGTCATTACATGTTTAGAAATATGTATTATTTAAGTGTAATCAAAATCCTAAATCAAGACCTAAATGTGGTGTTGAGCCAACAGCACCATGACTCTCATTTGCAGGTGGCAGTGAGATGTCCTGCTGCTTTGTGCATGGCTGTAAATGAGCCCACATCAATTCCTCCCTAGCTCAGTGTCTGAACAAGTATCTGAGGACTAGTTATTTAAGTGAAGCTCAAAGTGAGTGAGCAAGCCATATTATTGCCTGAGTTAGATAAGTTCAATTATAAATTAAAATTTCAGAAAACCACCTAACTTGACGTGAAAGCATCATTAAACTCAAGGTGAAGACTGGGGTGGGGAGGAGGCAGTGTCCCACATGGGTTCAGTACTTCACTGAAGTGTATATATATATATCTCTCTCTCTATATATCCATATATCTATATATATCTATATGTCAGAGATATAGCTAGGCATGACTTTGAAATTACATTCATAATTATAAGAAATAAACCATAGCCATTCTCTACATTCTGCTTTTCAAACACAGGAATTTAGTACAGAAAAAAAAAACAAGGCTTGCTGATTTGTTTCTGTATTAACACTGAGTGTATATACATTGATTATTAATAAAGTACAGCATTATGAAGCTGAAATGAACTATATCTGTGCTAAGTGCAGCAGGATTTCATGGTTGTCAGTATACCATACTATAGGCTCTGAAAACTACATCAGGCTTGAGGACTAAGTCTTCAGATATGCCTTTGTTCTTGCCTGAGCATTTGTCCTAGCTCACTTACTGAGAATTCATAAATCTAGCAGGTGACCTAAAACGAATTCTTGAAAAACGTACGACAGAAAGATCAAGTGGTTGGCTGTTAATATATTTGATGACACATACACAAAATAGATATTTAATGTTGTTTAGAAGTTACTACAAACAGGTATAAAAAAAGCACAAGGTTCTGTTTTTCAATTTGTCCACTTCTGGTACATAAGGAAAACATAAAAAATTGATGCATGTTCTGTCCCTTCAATGTGCAAACATCCACATGTACATGTGACCTGAGCACCTGAAATTACTACAGTTAGCACACAGTAAACACTTCAGGGGAATTTGTGAAAGTAAATTCTAGTACTTTTGCTCAGAAAGGTTTAAACTGGTGCCTGTCTTACTTGTAAACAAGTATTTGTCAAAAGAAAAGAAGTCTTCAAAGGAGGGACAGTGGCTGAAACTCCCATCTTCAAACGATAGCTTTAAATAGTCTTTTTGAGACTGGAAAGTACATTTTGGCTTGTACTCCAATCAATTTTGTGCAATTTTGATTATAAGTCATAATATAACAGGAAATCTTTAAATCTGAATGAGAGGTGCTAGTTTATAGCTACATATAAAGTACCATATAGGGCAGGATACTACACAATGCAAGATATTCAAATAAAGTTTCAGATGTTATCAAAGCCCTATAGTATCAATTTAAAAGGAAACTAATTCTTCATAAAACAGATTTCCTAGCAAAATTTCAGAAACAAACTAAAATATCCAGAAATCTGGAATTTATGAGCAACTGCTTTCCTTTCTGCTTTTTTAAATATGCATGATAATCTTCCTACTTGAAAAAATGAAGAAAGGGACATCAACACCAACAGCTTTTTTTCCAGCGTCTTCACAGATGTTGAGCAGCAATTGGAATCTTTATACTGTATTTTCACACATGGAAGTACAAATAGTGGCAGGAGAGGGAGGACATGAAGGAGGGGGAAGGTTGCCCTCTCAATCATATTTAATTTACATCTAGAACCATTCATATTGTAAGTACAATCTAAATAAAAATGTAGGAAGTTATGTTAAAATGGAGAACAATTTTGCTTTAAAATAATAATGTCAATTGGAAATAACCAGAAAATTTTTAAGTCTAATCAGCCATTTCTCTCCCCTCTGGTAACATAAAATGCCAGATCTTTGAATTATCCACATGTAGCTGGATATAACTCTGAGCTGTACCATACTCCTACAAAAACTATGCACAGCACACAGCACACAACAAATTTACATGGACTCTGGAGATAAAAATCATCCAGTGAATCTCAGTTATCTCATTTCAAATTTACTGTCAAGGGGCAATAATTTGTCATTTCAGAACACAAAGGGGAACAATGGTGTTCCTTATTGCACAAAGACATCATTTTCCTTTAGATTATTTCCAAATGCAGCTACTGCTTAAAGGTTTGGAGTCTGATCCTTTTTTCCATAGCACAATGACAAAAAGTGCTCAGAAGCCAAGGACAGGGAAAGAGCTGATTTAGCATTTTCCCATTCTAAAATCCTCTGTGAAGGGTTTTAAAGTGTGAAGAAGAAGTGAGAATAGGTATGTAACATGCACTAGAGCTAGTTCCATTATTAACTCTTCCTCCGCAATTTCAGGAAGGGTTCGAAAGCAATAGGAAAGGCTGACGGTGAGGCAGAGGAAAAAAATTATTTTAATTCTTTGTTTGGTAACCTGATACAAGAAAGGAAGAATCATACAGAATGACTCTGTCATGCAGAAGAAACTAATGACGAGAAAACTTAAGACTTCACATTGATTCCAAATTTTATTATTCATTTTTGATAGCAGCAGAGCCCTAGACTGTGGAGGGGAAAAAAAAAGGAAAAAAAAAAGGGAAAGAAAGGATTCTGCACATTTTCTAAAGAGAGACCATGAAACTCTTCCTCAACTTAAGAAACTTTGCTAATGGTTTCCTTTATCTTCCCCTCCTGCCTTCAACTATTGTCCCTAAAAGTACTGTTTCAGAAACTCGTCCTGCTCCGTCTTCTTAGCAACACTGCAAATAATCAGTCTCAAAATTAAACCGCACTACATACACAATCTTAACCAGGTTTGCTGCCAATTCAAAAAAAATTATGTTTGGTCTCAAAAAGAAACTATTCTTTCCTATTTCCAATACAAAACTCATCCTGACAGTTTAGCTGTTAGCACAGGCTGACATGGTGATTTCTTCTCCAAAGCATTTATCACATCAGTTTTCACTACATCCAAAATAATACAATAAAAATAACAGATCTATATGTCCAAACAGCATCAACTCCTTCCTTCAAATTGTCCCTTTATAAAATGGAATTGAGAGATCCCTGTCCAGGACTTCAAGATGCCACAACCTCAGGTAAACTAACACTTAAAACCCTTGTTTAAGTGATGCCAGGTAGTTTTGAACTAGCATACCACCAATAACCTTACTTATGGAAATTATCTGTTTCTATCCAGCAGTGTAACTACCAGTTTCATTAAAAACTAAGCCCTGCTCCCACAGATATGTTTAACTTTACAAACTACAACATAACAAATAGTTAGACACCTAAACAACCTGGCAGATCTTGGCCAAGATCTCTCAGCAATTACTGAAAAATCATTTCCATCTTGTCTTAGATCACACTTCCAACACACTTTTCAACAGGAAAGCTCAATATTTTCTACAATATTTTCTACATTATTAAACCGCACATTCTGGGAAAATGCCCCAGAAGATCATCAGAATACAGACTTCTCTGTTTTCCATAGGACTTGGCCAGGAAAATAGATACAGAACTTGTACCTTTAACTTGGACATCTATGGATACTTCAAGATGCCTGCAAAGACTGTCACACTTTTAAAGAAAAGGCCATAAAACTCCTTGAAGATGGTGCCAAAAAGCCTTAATCCCTGACCGAAGGTACACAGATTTATTTAAGGCCCCCACAACATAAACTTCTACTTGGAATTTAAGCAAGAAGCGACTTACCTAAGTTAACAGGTTAACAAAGTCCCTAGACAGGTCTCATACAACAGTTCATAAACCAATATCAACGCTATCTTTGATTTTAAGAAAAGTAATAGTTTTTGATACAAGCTTTTACCTACAATATTTTGAAAATATTACTGCAGCTTCTTACACAGTGATTTGAGAACAGGTTTGGGGTTTTGACATGCATCATTATTCTCTGAAATACAGAGCAGTTCATTAACACACTCTCTGACTGGCATTTAGTAGAAGACTGGGAGTACCCAGGAAACAAAGTACTTGTATTTGTTCAAAAATACAGTCACAGGGGAGTGAGGAAGGAGAAAGAAGGCATTGGGGGGAGAGAAGGAGGGAGAGAGATGTCCAACAGCTGTTAATGCTTTAGGTCCATTCAGTCATGGTCATTCTCACTCACCTGCAGTCCCAGCACAGAGCTGGGGAATAAACTAATACTGGGTGTCTCATCCCTGGAACTGTTCAAGGCCAGGCTGGATGTGGCTTTGAGCAACCTGATCTAGTGGGGGAAAAAAAACCCTTCCAACCCAAACCATTCTATGATTCCATAATTTAGTTCCAGTCCATAAGGAGTCATCTCCACCCTTGTTTCTTATTACTCAGCTAATGTTCCCTCTAGTTTTCTACTTAGAACTGAACACAGTCAACACAACATCACTGGAATACACCTCAACCTTGTTAAAGTCATACATTTTCTTTTGCAACCAACTAGATGTGATGCACTTTACAGACAGCTGCATAAAAGGAAAAGCTTCGGCTATGCCATGTTACTACACCACCAAACCATAACTATTTAACTTTGACTTCCCTTTTTTTATTAATAGAGGCATAAGCATAATCCTCCAGGCATGAATGCCAGGAAGGCAAGGCAATGAGAATAAATGTTTAATGCTGTTGAATGGGCATAGCAACTGTACTCCCTGCCTGCAGCGAAATATCGCTACTACAAAGGCATTCTTCCAGTTATCACCACTAATAGCTGTTGCTGGGCAGGTATGTATATAGGAACCATAGTCTAAAAGTGGGGGGAAGGTGTGTGGGGGAGGAAAAAAAAATAGTCTAATAATTTTCTGTTACAGACCAGAGTTCTGCTAAAGAAATTTAATCCTTTTTCCAATATGGAAAGAAGCCAACTGTAAAGTTTACTGCAATTTCAGTAAGTGTGTGAACTCCAGCAGCATTGATTGTAACAACCCCTTCCTCTTCCCTTAAAAAAAAAAAAAAAACAACAACCCCCACTCAAATAGGCTACTCGGACAGATAAATCCTTCTCTCTATATTCCCTCCCCCACAAGTTGCACCTTCAACACAGCCAGAACTTGCCCAGATCAGAGGACATTGTCAGCGCAGGCTGACCAATCTCAGAGGGTTTTTTTCCTTTTTTTTTTTTTTTTCCTTCAAGATACTCCGTGTTAACAGCTTGAGGGGGTTCAATCAGCACTGCTTTGATCTCGGCTGGAACTATAATTATTTAACATTGTTACAAGGATTTCTATAATCCATCCTACCATTAAATCCCTTTTACACCCTCATCTTCTGAAGGCTAATCTGCATCCGTACACTCAGTTTGTCTCTTCAGCTGGTTTCATCAGGCTCTGGCATTCTCCAACATCCAGAGTGATGGTTCTTTTTTTTCTAATGAAATAATTTTCTTTCAAATTGAAAAGCGCAAAAGGTCTTGTGCATTTGCTACCTTTTGATGAGATAGCTATATAACACCAATATAATCCACTGTTTGCTGCAAACTTCCTCCCAATTTCATAAAATTCATTTTCTCTGTGGTGTTTTCACTGAATTGACAATGCATATGTGTGTGTTATATACATAGCTGAGGAAAAGAAAAGAATAATCAAATGAACACAAGCAGATGCTCTTTGAAAATACAGCAGAGCCAAGAACAGCAATAGTGTGCTCATTTCTCCTGTACTGTCTTGGACAAATACCGTAGGAAACACTATATCCAAACCTAGAAAGTCAGGTAAATAAATCTGGAGTGCTCAAAAACAAAACAGAAATATTTTATAATTATAATGCATGAAGGACACACTCCATGGAAAAAGGACTTTAATAGATTCAAAGGAAATAAATGATAGAAAGAAAATGAATACAGACCAGAGTGAAAATGAAGAACATGAACAAAATCAGACCAAAAATATAAAAGGAGATGATCAGAAATTATGAATTATCAAAAGGAAACATGAACAACAAAATCCTTTCCTTTTTATTAAGGAAACAAAACTTGAAAAGGAAAATGACATTTCTTCAGCACATGTATGAGTACATTGAGGAAACTGCCTCTTTGCTGCACACATTTTTCGTGAATTGTTTTTAAGCAGCCAAAATGCAAAGACTTTTTCTCCCCCTAAGCACTGCTGGACTGTCACCTCGATAGCTCCTGTGCTGTCTGCGTGCATGAAGGAAGGGGAACACAAGGGCAGGCAGAGAGGTGGGGATGACAAATACAACAGGGAAGTATCACTGGGCCACGATCCCAAGAGAGAAGCACATGTAAGCCTAGGTCCTACAGTTTTCATATGAAGTAAATGTATTCAGTTAAATAATCTCATGCCTTCTTTCTCACAATGCATAGCCATACGGCAGATAAAAAAACAATATATGTGGTCTTGTTTTATTATTACAAATATTACATAAGAAAGGCAGAAGTTAAAGAAGGAAGTGTCTGCATAAAAGAAAAACTAGTTCCTTTAAGAGAAGATTTGTCCTTAGGAACATTTTGAACATTAGGTATCACAATCCTTTTCTATCCCTGGACAATATTTTAAGTTTCTTCTTTTCTCAGTTCTTTATACTGGTATATTCCTATATACAGTTACAATACAATATACACAGTTATAGTAAAATCATACCACTAGAAAATTAAACAAGGATGCTTGTGCATTATGACACCACAAGACTGCATCCCCAGATGTAATCAGAGCCATAAAACATGATGGGGTTTTTAAAATTTAAAATAAATAAGAAAGGATTGCAGAATCCAAATGAGTTTTCCATTAAAAAAATTAACATGTTATGTTAGACCTTACTATCCCACCACTGAAAATGAAGTGGCTATGAAATGAACAGCAGCCTCAAGATTTAGCTTCTATTTCTCAAAGGAGAAGAAAAATACTTATTTTAAGAAGCATATACAAGTCAAATATCTTAAGTATTTTAATAAAAAAATGTTTCAAAATAGTAAGTTAGAAAATCAAGCAAATCCATGAAAGAATGTTCTGTAATTAACAGAAACTAAAGCAGCTACAATTTGAAGTTCATTGTATTCAGAATTTTTGGTATTGCTGAAGTAATTGAGTCCACCTTTAAGGCCTTTTACATTTCCAGAGGAGTAGAAAGGGGCCTTTAGTATTGCTTTGATTTGCATCCTTATTAATGTATGCAGGCTAGCAGTTTGTTGAGTACGTGGAAAGTACCGTGATAAAGGTAGCCCCTTCCTGGAAGAGCTTCTGAGCTAAGGCCACAGTCCTACAAACACGTTTGAGCTAAACTTAATGCATGTGAGTAGTTCTGGTTTTTAATGGCATGCTCACACATATTAAAATAAATTTTTTAAATACTTTGCAAGATGGGAGCCTAGAAGACCATAAGTGTTTTTCTGAAAGTTTTTTTTTTTCTTACTACCTGTAGAGAAAAAAAGATAAAGCAAGACTTACTGATTCTATCTTCAAATGCCAGGTTAGCCTGGACAGATAGATTTATGCATGGATTTCTTGCACTCTTCTATGAAGTCTTTTTCTTGGAGACCCAAAATATTTTGCAGTGCTCTTCTCTCCCTTTAATAACAAAGTGCAGGCAGATGACTACTCCTCTGGCGACTGTGCCTAAGAGTCTTTCTCCTGAAAAGTACATTTGTGAGTCTTGTGCAAATGATATATGTCTTCATACATTAACTAGCCATTAACAGACTAGGTATTAACTCCATTGTCATCAATGTGTACTCTTCTATTTACTTCAACAGGACCAGAAATTTTAATTATATATTTGAGATCCTTAAATTTAAAGACCAAGTTTGACTAGCTTGACATAAAATAATAAATTTCTGCCCTCTGTTAAAATTTAAGCATAGGTAATTGCTGAAGTTGGACATATAGCTGTCTAACAGAACCCACAACACTTACTACTTCATTTCTGGAGAGAAGACAGTGTTAAATTTAGTGATATTTGACAGCAAGTTACTCTACAAATAGTCCCCTGATATCCATAGGGCATCACAGAGAATGATGCTCATCACTTCAGCTGAAGATGGCCATGCTGGGTTACAGCAGTCAGCTTCAGTATTCAGTATTTCTTTATTTATGCGTTCAGACTGCTTAATATAGATAAAGCAGAGCTCTGACTGCTGGTGAGCGAAATAATGTCGTATTTCACAGTTATGATGTCATCAAAGGACTATATTTCATGGCTATAACATCTTTGCAAATATATACGTAAAGTGGTATCCCCAAGGATCACCACTTGCTAGGGCTGCCTGATGGACCTCCTTAAATTCCATTTAATGTACATTAACATTTGAATATCAAGGAACTCTAAATAGCCTGAGAGTAGAAAAGGCATTCTCAGTTTCACACACTGTAGCATACTTGCCATATGACATGAATTTTTCTGTATATTATGTGCTGTGTTATCTTCAATCCACTCTTTCTAAATTTCAACATGCTAGATTCCTTTTACGCATTTATCTGTGCATATATGCCTTATATATTATATGTAATTACAAAATTACAACTCAAGTGAATCTCATATAATACATAAACTATCTATGACACAGTCTCAGAATTTCAGATTTTGAAAATAGAACTTGATTACTTTATTCACTCTAAACCAGTATCATTGTAATATCAGCCTTAAGCAATATGGGCTGCTAAAATCATTTGGTTCCATTTTTCCAAAAAGGAAAACTGATAGGATTATTTTCATGATAAATTAATTTTACCATGTAATTGCAATTATGACTTCTAATTAATGAATGGTTTCAGCCTCACTAACTAGGTCAGCATTTTTCTTTTAAAAATATATCATTTTTTCTCTTTAGATAAGCATCATGATATGTCCAAGCTTTGGGAAACACACATAGCATTTTTATAGGGTAATGATCCTAGAAGCTGAGAAATGGTGAAACTAATGTGATGTGCTTTCTAAAAAATTCAAGACATTTTTTGTCTCTTTTATGAGAAAAATTAAAAAGCAAGCAGACGGCAAGAGGCTTTATAACAGGAAAGATCAGTTTCTTAGTGCTATTGGAGTATTTCATTTCTTGACTGAGCTTCCCAGTATACAAAATGCAGAACAATGTGAGACCAATGCATCAGTTGAGCAACTAAACTATTACATCATGCTTGTCAATACACATATGCCATTGCAGCATATATTGACGAGAGGCAGAATCTGAGGAGATTGACTTTTCTGTAATCAGATGCATTCCTACAGAAAAGCATAAAAGAAACCTGAAGCTTACTTCGTGCATCATGTAGAACAGACTCCAACACTCCTGAGTGCCCACAGCTTTGCAGGTCACGTATTTAAAGGCACCAGAGTAATATGCAAGGACACTTCTTCAGGGTCCCCTGAAGATGTCTTCTGGCATATTTATATCATTTTAAGCCCTACATCCCTGTCAACTACCTTATCACACCACTCTTCGATGACTCACACATTATGGCATGACGACATAGAAAAAAAAAACTAAGCAAGTTGCAACTATTAAAATAATGATTAGCAGGACAGGATGAGAGAAAATAATTTCCTTGGAAGACACTCAAAATTTGATGGCTAAAGTGCTAGGGATATAGTAATTAAACTAAATGATAGCTCTTATCGGAATGCAACACACCAAAATATCTGTTGTTTCATTGCAGGTTTTTTCCTTTCTGGCTGCTAGAAATAGTCACATACTTAGAGAGCACCTCCTAAAGGAAAGTGCCATGAAAAGTTGATATCCGATACAAAAAAAAAAACTTTAAAAAATAGTCAGTATCAAATGCTGAGTGGTTCTGTAATTGGGGGAAAAGGGCTTTTTTTTCTGAGAATAAGCCCATAAAAATAATAAAGTAGAAATCACTACAGTAAACATACTAAGTAAATACATTTCAATATTATGCATACTTTATCAGATGGCAACAAATTATATGAAGCATTTACAATGTTGCATTACACAAGCCCTGAAAACTGGACTGTGGTCAACTTAAGGAAACTCTGACTGGATGTGTATCACGAGTGCTTTCCAGATAATCTCTTTTTTTTTATGAGAACTAGTATCTATTTATATATGCAAGCCAAAGATTTATGAACTGATTAGTAATTTTGGCTCCACACTATAAGTATCAGAGTTCAGATAACTTAATGAAGGACTTTTTTCATACAATGATGTAATTTGAAATTCCGTCTCCTTTAAGAACCACCCAGCCCAAAATGCATACACTCTGGAACAGTATGTCCCTAGTGTATACATTACATTATCTTTCTAAATTGTCCAAAATAGTCCATCATTGTGGGTTCATGCTGATGAAGCATCATTTAAATCAACACAATAATACTGCCATAAAATCAGAGCAGCACAGACCTGAACAAGCCCACCACAAATATTTTCTCTCAGTAAAATATAATTTTTACAGTTTATCCTCAATCTTTGAAATATATCAGACAATATTGTTTTATAAAATAAATAAGGCAATATGCAATCCTGCAATATCTACTTACAACAAAGTTATGCAAAAAACAGCAAAGTTTTCTACCTCTAATCCCCAAAAATACGTTATGAAGTCAGATATGGCTGTTCAAGTTTTTCACCTTGAATACATTGCTTAAAAGTCCTGAGACACGAAGGGGAGCAAAAGGAAAGAGTAAGCTACAATGGGACAATTTGATTCACTTTTTCTGTAACATATCATAAAAGATGGAGTGTACACACTGGACTGGCTGCCCACACTACCAAAACAGGCATATGCAAGCATCTTCTCCATAAATATGATTTAATATGCTATAGATTAAAAATAGTTTTTGGAATCAACCCTGATAATCAAAGAGCATGTTCAGAAAGCTCCGAAATCTTTGTCAGAGGGAGAAGGGGTAGGAACAAAATGTCCTCTTCACAGCTATTTTGGAATATCTAAGGTAATCAGCTGACTGCAGGAAAAACTAGGAGTTACAGCTTTCCAAACACAGGCTTTAATCACTATTACTTCTGCCTACCCAAATATCTTACTAGTTTTAACCCTGGACTATACTTCTGAATATTTGATTCTAGGGTTTCTCACAGATTCCATTAGAACACGTTTAAAGAACTACACATTCTGTAATTAGATCAAAATGAGGTCTTATGCTATTAAGACAACCATTCTTACTTTTGCCATGTTGATAAATAAGTGCTGAGTGATTGCATAAAAGACTTTATTGCAGCATTTCTGTATGATGATCACTACTTCACTTTACAAAGATCATTTACACATAGCATTATCTGAAGCCTAAATCAAGGAGAGAAAATAAGATCTACTATTCAATTCATACCCTCCTTTTGAGAATGCAATGGTAAAGCACCCTAAAAATGAAATGTGGAAATTAAATCTAAACCCAAATGTGTGCTAGGGTGGTCTCACTGAGCTAAACACAGAAAGTCAAGGTCAGAACTGAGGAATTTGACTTTAGTTCCACTTCCATGACCACAACATCCAGTTTCCTTTTCTCACTCTGAACCATCCTGAACTGTGTAATTTTGTGAGTAAATACAGTATCACGTCCCATTAATTTTCTACTCTCAGCAAAAGTTAGCTCTTTTGAAAGGAGGTTACAATGGTTCCTGGTAATAATTTTTTTGTTGTTTTATTTATATTATTCCAACTTTAATCTTATGATGTCTTAAGAGAGAGTAAACAAAGCAACTTTTGAAGGTTTAAAAGGACACTGTACTTTGAAAATTAAAATATTTTCTTCAATGAACTGCTGAACACAGAATTCATCACGGAAACCTGTCAATTTAAGAAATAAAGTCACTAGCATCTCTCAGTAGGTATTTGTATCCAACTACTAGACTACACCTTAAATGTTTTAAATAATGCTGTGTTGTGCATATGGTTCAATATAATTAACACATCCATCCTTCAATTGTTCGAGCCAGTGTTGCCATGCAGTATTCCAAATGCAATAATACTAGCTAAGTTAACAGGAAAAACCCAACAAAGAACAAAATACTTGGGGACCAATTATATGTCCCTTTTGATTCGCACCCAATATGCTTCAAAACCAGACACTGTTTCCCAGTCCTCTGGAATTACCAGGGTGTAATATTGCCTTTATGGCCAAACTACAGTGGAGACAGCTGAAAAGTGCAAAGCTTTCTGTCAGCCTCTGCAGGTCCCTCGGTGCATGAAACTACAAGAAACAATGTATTGTAATGCAGATGTTCATTGATTCCCTGCAGAATTTCACAGACTAGGAGTCCTTCACTGTGTGACCTACAGGGATTTGTACTTTACATAATATCCACTATATAGCGTATCATGTCCAAAGTGAAGCACCTAGTGAATCTGATGATTCTTCCCTTACACATGCCTTTCCCAGCTATCAACTTTTTTCAGAGAACAAGTCTTTTGTGCTTGAAACATAAATGCCAATCAAAAAAGAATACATTTCAAATATGTATCACCTTTCATTCGGAGTTCAATGACTTTTACAAGTCAGGCCAATGTTCTCGCCTCATGCTGCATGTACAGAAGTACAAAAGAACTTAGGAAGAGACTGAATCATGTTCAAGCCTACCTCATTTTCCTAGTTTTGGCCAAGGACAGGGTTAATTTTGCACAGTCTGGAGCCATGTGTGTGTGTCCATATTGTTATTCTGTACCATGCACATCACCACTGGGGGGTGGAAGTAAGGGATCCTCACTTCCAAGAAGGAGGGGCATGGCTTGTGGTTGGGAAGAAAAGGTGGCACATGGAGAGTGTGCTGGCCATTTTGTTCTTTGTCTTGGGGTTGTACTGCATCGATGAGCATTTTCCATGTCAAATACCTCTCTTACATACACTGTTGTTATTAGGATTGTCGCTGGAACTGTACATTTTTTTATCTCATTGCTGTTTCTAGTAAGTTGTTTTTACCTCAACCTATAAGATGGTACTTCTAAGTTAGGCTCATTTCTATAGCAACTGATTTTGAAATTAAATTTAAATTCATATATATATACTAACAATAACACAATTATATACTATTAATACATAATAATATACTATAGTATTTATAACATGTTAATAATACAATGATAAGGAAATAGCAGAACAGTTGGAATGCTTGACAAGTATTCAGTAATGAAGTCACAGCTTTTTGCTATTTTACGCTGCAAGTCAAATGAGACAATCCATGTCTCCGGGTTTACAGAATCCTTCAATATTTGCACCTTGCATCATGAAAGGGATGCTACAGAAGTCACCATAGCAAGTGACATCCTAACAGGAAATACGTATTTTCAAAATTTATTAATGCCTCTTCACATGATTTTAGAGTAATTATTTTACACCTCAATTTTCTCTTAAAGCCTTGGTGACCACTATTTCTTGCTAGAGGGCAGAATTTCATTTTGTCAGGTGTGACCACAAGTGACATTTCTCCCCATCTATTACACATGCTCAGTGAAGGTCATACAACAGCCTCTTTCCTAGAAAAGTCAAAACTGCTCTTGGGAAAGATGACAGCAAAGGTTTGGCTGCTACTTCCATGAGAATTCACCCAGCCACTCTCACATTCTCATCCTTCAGGCCCATACAGGGAGCAATCCACCAACAGGATCAACTGCCTTGAAGCCAACTTCTGTATAAAGTATGTCTGTTAGACGTAAATAAAAGGTCTGTTACACGTGGCAAAAAACATCTCTGGGCACAGAGGCCAAGTATAGCCATGTTTGTGTGCTGGGAGACTTCCTTAGCCTTTAATCAGGTGACAGCACACAAACTACCTCTAGAGAATGTTCCCTGCAATGCTGCAGCTTCTGTACTTTGGGATCTACTTGGGTAGAGTGTCTGCTGGCCTCAACCAAAATCATGACAGGGACCATTTTAACACTTACTACTCCAATTCTGTCACTACCGAATATATTAACATAGGAGTAGCAAATTTTTCCTTCTGCTTCTTCGAGCTGCGTCTTCTCATTATGAAGTGAGGACTCTCATCATGTAAGAAGAGAGAAGTGAGACCCTGAGAAAGGTCTGTAAGAGGAAGCAGCTGCTATCGCCAACAGAATAATTCATCAATTCCAGCTGGTCACAGCAAGATTGACATCCTGGTGCTCCTATAAATGGTGCAGAGTTACACACTAAAAATTACTTTTTAAATACCATATATTTAAATACCAATTCTTACAACCATTTAATGGTCTAAGAAACTCAGCTTTTGTTTCAAAAAATGGGACAGCAGTGCAAAGCTCAAGAGTTCCTGTTTTCAGAAGACATTTGGCAGTGAGTCTAAATTAAGTATGGTGAAGCCTGCAAGTTACAGGCACTAAATACATCATAAAGGTTAAACAAGTTGAATATAGTGCAAGTATGTTTCAGTAACAATGGTATTAGTCAATCAGACCTAAAATGGAATGATGCAGAAGTCTGCAGATCGTGTTTCAGGTAAGCAACACAAATCGTGGCTATGCATGAACAAGAACTGGGGACACTACAGTCCTTGAAGACTTGGATAAATTCTATATACAAGACTGATAATTACTTAAAACCCTGCGTTTAATACACAGTGTGGTAACTGCTTAAAACAGCTCCAGTACCATAATCCAAACCACAAAGACAGCAGTCCACGAGCATTTGCACCTCCCTCAACAGGATTCAAGTGTCAAAACAAGACCTGCAATGCAAAGGCTAACTCAGTGACTCTTAGACCCTTACTTTTGTTATTCTATGTCCAAATGGCCTCCTCCTAGTTCCAAATTGTTGATGGAAACCAGATCAACATCCATAGAAATACTTCCTTGTTTCAACAACGTTCCGTCCCAACCCCTGGAGCCTGGGAGCCCAGCTCTCTGCTTTAAATCCAATACCCACTTCACTACAGAAGATTTATTTAGACTGCCTCTTGTTTCATTAAGGGTTCCAAAACTCTGTAGTGATTTTTGACACTTTGTTATAATGTTTCTGTGACCCCCCCCCCCACCCCCTCTT
>VZTH01002018.1:391397-404970 GCA_013397815.1 Aleadryas rufinucha
CCCCCCCACCCCCTCTTCACATACCACACCACCCAGCCTCATTTTCATATGGATACAAAGCATCGGGATAAAATGATGGTTCATTATAGTGGTACAGTGCTCTTATCTTCATCCGGCAAGAGTCATTTCCTTCCAAAGATTGAAATGCAAATGTGAAAATTAATGATAACTGCATTATCTGATAGCAGAGATAATACCGATTCACTGTCAGAGTAACACACAGTCGTTCTATGATTTCCTCTGCTTCTTCACAATATTCTTCTTACTGTCAGACTATATCTATGGTTAACTATGTTTCATGGATTTTTGTTAATTTACATCAAATAGCATTTCCAAGATCTTATATCTACCACATTTCCCCAGTCAAAAAGGAAACAAAATCAGGACAGTAATCTCCAAGTCCTTCTTAGGACTGGTTTAAAAAGAAAGAGAGAAAAATAAAAAAAGAAAGAAAGAAAAAGAAGTAAAAAAAAAAAGGGGGGGGTGGGGAAGAAGGCTATCATTAATGTCTGTTTCCATCTTGCAGTGGTCTACCAATCATTCCACTCTATATTATACAGCTTTGCTTTGTAACCCAAACTTTCTATAGTATTACTAAACAATGCAGAGTAAACCCAACAATCAATACATATTTGCAGTGATTCTTATGAATAGCTACAGGAAATCTGTATCAAAAAGCTTTTCAAACTACCTTTTATAGCAGGTAAAAATGTGAACCTGGCATGCCCAATGTTCACTATAACTTTTCTGATCTATAACTCCCTAAAGCAATACACCAAATTCACAAGAAAGCCTGTTTCTATCTTTTATTAAATACTAACAGCAGCTTAGCTCAATGTCACATCATTTTAAAGTGCTGTTTAATTTCCAGTATACTACTTTTCTTTAAATTTCTGATATATATTAAGAAAAATACCAACCTGTAAGAGTAATTAAAAGAAACTATACTGTGCTGTATTCAACTATCCTTAGTACTTTTTTCAACAGTTCTCTGATACATGTGTATGAGTGATGATGAGTCTTCTGAGATGAGTAACAGGAGATGCAAACTTATTCTGATCAAGTACTGCCAATAGCAGAAGTCCTGTTGATGTACTGGAGGCAGAATTTTACACATGGAAAACATTCTCTTTATGTGGAGATGAAGGCAAACAACACTTGAAAAAATTACCATGAACTGACAATAAGAGTTTTAGGTCTTATTTTACACTGCGTGGTGGGGGTTTTTTGGTTTGAAGGGGTTTTTTTCATTTTGGACATGTGGACAACTCAAATTTTCTCACTTTCTAAGCAGAATTCAAGTACAATTCAAAAGAACTTCTGAGACTGACTTTCAAGCTAGCCAACTGACAAAATCAGCACATTCCATAAGAAAGCCATGCACCTTTTCGACTATAAAAGTAAGTGCTCACATAAGGAATAAGGACAATCTAGTGTAGTACACATGAATTAAGAATAAAGACACCAGTTCTTCCTTAGGACCAAGACTTTTTTGAGTGGCATTAATTTCACCTTTGTAAATGCCCTATATTTAGTTCCTCAACTGGTAACAGACAATATTTCTGTCTTAAAAGCCAGATACAACTTCACCAGTGGCTGAAACACTCAGTGTTTGTTGGAACTGTGGGAAGAAGGTCAAAAGAATGGGGCACACAGAATGGCGCAGTGGATTTGGAAAAACTTCTTGGCTTAGTCGGTACTAGAAAACTGTGTCCCATCTGTCTACAGGGAAAAAACTTTCCCTTCCATATTACAGAATAAGTATATGATGTATTAAACTCTATTGTTTTATCACTACAGAGTAATTGAGAATTACAGAATAGGGAAAAGCACAAAGAAGTTATCATTATTAACATAGCTTTAATAAACAGTTACTGAAGTAACAAAAATTGAGAATTGCTTATATGGAGGACTGCTTGTACTTATTCTTTACAAATGCACCCAAATGGTACAATATTTATAAAAGCAATAGATAGTATACTCATTTATTAATTTCATTTAAGTTACAAGGAACTATCATGGTCAGTCAGTCTGATTTCTGCCCCAATGAAATCTATCTTGTTTTAAAAGTCCAGTGTTTGCCACAGAACGTGATCACGTTCTTTAGGAAAGTATCTCATCCTGAATGCAAATATTTCTAATGACAGATAAGTGACTTTTCATAAAATGTTTCAATAATGACTTTTTAAGCACTGAAATCCATTCTTTGTGTCTGAAACTGTGGAGCTTCAACATCCATTTAATCTTCTGATACTTCGCTAGAAAGAGGTGCCCATTGTTATCAGATTTTCACTCTGAATTTAAAGTAGTTTGTAATCAGATTGCCCTTTAATATAACTTCAGTATATCTTTGATAAAATAAATAGGGAAAGGACCTAGACTTTTCCATAATACCAGTCCTTTCAACATTCTAGTGGCTGTTCTCTAAACCTGCTAAAAATTTTAACATCATTCTTGAAGTGTGACCACAGGTCACAGAACCCTGTTTCAGCATCAAACAAGACTGCTGACCAGACAAGCAAAGTAATCTGGGAACCAAAACATACCCTTTAGCCACATCTCTCTCCTTTGGGCTCAACCCCAGTTCACTTAATCTCAAGACTTTTTCAGAGACCCTGCTTTCTGATGCTCCCATAGGTCTTTTCAACTTTAACAATTCTATCAAAATATTTATTACCTTCTCATAAACCCATAACTTTACATTTAACCACACTGAAAGTGAAATTTTGCAGCAGCTAACGGCAAGTCATTCAGGTCTACCAATAGCAATACGTATCCATTACTCAGCTTTTTTTTAAATTTTAAAAATATCGCAAATAACTAAATATACTTTATATTTACATTGTCACATTACATATTATGTTTTTTTTACAAGACATATTTTTTTCTATAAGCCTATACAGATTGGCATTCTTACTAACCCCCTCTTAATAAAAGTATCTTACATCACTTATCCCCTTATTTCCAGTGGGACCACTGCCATGTGGACAGGTCTGTCATTACCCACACCAACTTTTACTGATTTTCAACATATTTGAGAAATCATGTCAAAACTTTTTCAAAACTGAAGTTGATCACTAGAGCTGCGTCATCTAGCTCCTAAAAAAGTTAAATTCAAACCATCAGACTGCTTAAACTAGCTAGTATAGAAGTATAGTCATCATCTACAGTCAAATAGGCTTTCCAGCACAAACGTTTTAAGCAAACTAGAAATAATTACATTACCCATTTACCTGTCCCCTCTAACTATTGAGTCATGACTTGTAATAGATCAATACCAATTTTCTAATTATTTTTTTCTTACCACATTTTAAAATGTCATCTTACTGTTATTAATGAAGCTACCGATAGATTTTTAGGGGCTTTTTTCTTTTCTTTTTTTTTTTTTACCTTTTAGCCTGGCATTATAGTTCATAGCATCTGGTTACATCCACTTGGTTTTTCCTTTTTTTTCTTTAATTCTTTTTTAGGTAATATTAATGTTTCCTTCACTTTTATTATAGCTTTTGGTAAGTCTAAAAAATTGATCTTAAACACTTCCAAGTTACAATTTATATTTCTTAATTCAAACCTTTTCTCCTTTTTGACAGAGTTCATATTTGCTGTCTCTTATAATGACAAGTACAGTGGACTGAACTTGTATTCACCACTGCAAGCATGACCACTGGATAATGATAAACAAGCATTCATTTCCAAACCTGTAAACAATTTATCTTTCAAGATGCCATACAATATATATTTTTCTTATATTTGGCTTAACAATACTGTACTTGAGGTGCCCGGTATCTAAAATTTTCAGAGATTTTAAGGAAGTTCTGCTATGGAAGCATGAAACATTCATCCAGTAGAAACCAGAATGATCATATTCTCTAATGTCCTGGGTGATCTGTAGAAGCCACGTAGGAGATCTTTCTGTTCGTTATGTGTTAAAACACTGCCCTCACATGCGCTGACATCCTAACAATAATACAAAGGCTATAGAACTATAGATCTACACATATCAAGACAAACAGCATACATAAGGCCATAAAATGACTTCTGCTTCCCCATTTAAAAACTAAGTCTTTTTACACAAAATGCATTTAAACCAGTCTTGCTGTTCAGACTCTTTCTGTTCCTTGGACTTTTGCTGTTGGCTATAACAAAAAAGATCAGGTCCTTCACTGTGTGTTTATATACAATATATTGACCTCAGTTTCCATTATTTCAAAGTAGTTTCACTGAACAGGAACTTTTAAAAATTGAAGATAACAGTGAAAACTGAGGGTAGTTGAAAAACATTCAGGTAATCCTCAAAGTGGCTACGCAGAGTAAGCAGTATCTCTGAAATTCCCTGATGGTCAGTGAAGGTCACAAGAATCTGTGACCTGAAATATTGCTTCAGCAGAAACTCTTTGAAGCTACAGCACATTTAACTTTAGATTTTTGTTCATAAAAATATTCTAATTACAAAGACTTACAAATGCATGTGAACCATTTAACAATGAAAATTTTCAAACAAAATAAAACTCTAATTAATGCCAGAAGCTTAATTTTTCAGTTCCTGGCAAGTACTGGCTCTGAAAGTCACAATGTGTTCCCTTAGTGCAAAAAAAGACATAAAATATTAAAATAACAAAACAGCTCTACTATTTATATAAATTCCTGAGTTGTCACAGCTCACATTATCAGTTGACAGCAACTTGTATCATGCAGAACACAGTTGTTGGATTCTTAGAGGCTCCACCTCTCAGAGATGGAACTTTCCTTACCAGAGAAGGTATGGAGACCAGAGACAGCTCAGATAACAAAGAATGCATCATCATCTGCCCTTTGAGGTTGTGCTTCTACTGACAGTTGGTAAATTTGTTGAATCAAAGTTTTCAGTGGCTCTGTTTGTGCTGCGCTAAAATATGTTCCTGAATACGCAGAATATTTCATACTTTGTGTTTTTTTCCAAAAAACTAAAAGACTTTATTTTTGTACTGCATGGTTGGAAATGATCTTCTGTTGAGTGCTTCTTTTTCCACGTCAATAGTAAGCAACTTCATTTCATGCATGACGGAGAGTATGGGATGCGGCATATATCCATTCCTTTTTTCATATGTATTATACTCTTGTAAAGAATCAATATTTAAATAAAGTAGCGATACTGATACTGGTGGTCATCAGTTTTCAGAAGTCAAAAGAAACTTTCCCACATTCAGCTTTGATTTCCATCTTATCCCATGTCAAAGCTATCAATAAATATTACAAGAAGTACACACATCCTACTGTTTAACTGAATTTTTTCCCAACGAAATGAAAAGATCTCTTTTTACTCCACCGTGTCATAAAAGATCTCAGAAACTTGTGAATAAGGTAGTGCATATAAAAAACAGTAACAGCCCACAAAATGCATATTCAACTATACTGAAATACACTAAAAAATGCAACAAAAAATTACAAATTTCAGATAGACTTTATTTATAATGAAATTAAAAACAAGTCGTATGGTAAGTACTGACACCCTTTGAATCTGCTATGCAGCTAGAAAAGGCATTCTGCTACATCCACACATGTATTTTGTATTATTTTAAATGTACAGTAGTGTAATACTAAACCTTGTTTTCCTACAACACCATAGTACTTTATATAGAATATTAGGTTGTGTATTATCATGAAAAACATTTTAAATTATGTCATAATAATCAGATACACTATGTCTTCATTTTTGTTTGCATTGTATTTTCCAGCTACTGATTTCAGAAAATTGCCATTAGTTTTGTTCTTCTCTTCATGAAGAGCATACAGTAATTTGCAAAATCAAGCAAGGATGAAAATGTGACTGAAATACAGGAATTTTTCTAATGAAATATTATTGTTGCATTATAAATTATTGATAGAACGGTTCTGGAACTCTCTTCTGATGCGCTCATCCTTTTGAGGGAAAATTTCCATAAGAGATACAGCTATTGCTAGAGCGTGTTTGGCTTCAGATGCACATTTTGCAACAGTTTTATTAAATTATGGTCAATATAATGGATTTTTAAGGCCTATTCCCAAGTCCATGCCCATGAAAACACTGCATTCAACTGCAGAATTGCCTAATTGAGAAATACAATTTACCCCTTTGCCTTAGGTACTTTTACAGTACAGAGGTTTTACATATTTATATTGAACAGATACTTGAAAGTATTGCCATATTACCATTACATCTTAGCAATGTTATGCTTGCACCCTCTTCACTTACATAGTAGAAAATGTTACCTTGAATTACTGTTTTAATGTGGAGTTCTAACACTTCACTGACTGCAGACTGAGTTTCTCTTTCCACTGAAAACAATGACCAGGTGCACTAAATGATTTCTATCAGGCTCAAACAGGTTAAAAAAGTCCTTGAAATTGTTAGAATGTTAGCAATCATACCTATTTGTTAAGCTAAACAGGTTGCTAAATGTTGGCACAAAGCTCGAGAACAGACCAAAGCATCTGTGTGGTCTTCTGATCTCAGAAAACAGAGTAGAAGTGCTTCTCCCTTAATTCAGCCATGGACAAAAGAATTCACTGATACATTTTCATCCTAAAATTCTAAGCAGCAAGAACATTTTCCTTTACATCAAGCAAGTACATAAGGCATTTTATGTTGAACAATTTACAAAATGGTATAACCAAAGCTGGGTTTTTTTACTCAAGAATTTCATCTTAGTACTTATCTGTTAATATCCTGGAACCCAAAGGATCGTAAAAGAGATAATCCATTAAAAAGAAATGCAAAGCACAACAATCTACTAAAACAATGAAATTGAAAAATATTGGAGTCTAGTTCAAGAAATTTCTCTTGGCTTTCAGTTGTTTTTCCCTACCTGGCCCATCCCAATCTCCAGTCTCCACAGCAGGCTGCCCTGGTTTCTCTGACCTTGCATCACCATCAGATTCTGCTGCCTCCTGGATGCCTTCTTCATTGCCTGGGAAAAAAAAAAATAGTATTGATATATTTCAATAGTGACTTTTAAGCAGAGCTCCTATAATATCCAAACAACTGCTTGCATGGCTAAGTGAAAACATATGCATGTCTATAAATAAAGAGAAAATGAAAAAAAAATATTAGACATGTAAACATTTGTGAGTTCCCACTGACTAAAGAAGCCCTGTGTATCCAGTACTTCCAGTTCCATGGAGAGAAAATCTTGGAAAACAGTGTTTACTCCATATGCTTAAAAAACAGAATCACAACTTTCAACTAATTCTATAAACCAAAGCACATAAAGTCACTGAGTCTGTATGCACAAAGGAGAGAGAGCAATCAGCTTCTGACCCCCCAGGAACACATGCTTTCAGTTACAGGTTTTCCTGAATTGACACCTAAACATTTCTTATGCACTACAGATAAATGACACTCAAAACAAAAATATGGTTCACTAAACATTTTGATTTTTCACAAAACTAGTGGAAAGCTAATCTATGGTATTTCACCATTTAAGGAATTTGCCCTTAAAGTCATAATATACCAGCAGATCCCTAAAGAAATTCTCTATCAAGCTTTATTTAAAGAAATGCTACATTTCTGGTGAATTTTCAAATTTTCACCATACAGAAGTACCTGAAAATGTCTGTCTGCCCTCTGTTACTACCCACTGAAAGGTCATATACAGGACACACAAAAAACTATGATAAGGTTAAATTTTTAGAAATGACCATTTAATTTTTATTTGAAGAACTGCTTGTTGAAAATGCAGTTATTTCAGTTAAACAAATATACTAGGCAAGCTCCATGCAAAAATACTTTGAAACAACCACTATGAAAACTACATTGAAGATGAGAGGTTCAGGTATTAACACAAAACACTCTGGACACAGTAATACATTGTGACATCTCTAAAGGTTTTTCCAGGTTGGAGTTTTATCCATTTGCAGATTTTTTTTTTTTAATATTAACCTATCCAAGAAACTCATGCATAGGAAGACACTAAGAAGAATAGAAAGAAAAAAAATCAAATCTACGCAATTAACTACTTCAAATAGGACTGAATATGGTCTAATTTTTTTTATCAAACTTGAAGGACACTTGTTAATAAATGGTCTCCCACAAAAAAGTGACAGCACTAGAAAAACTAGTGTATACAAAATACTTTGTATTTTGCAAACTGAAAAATCAGACCCTTTGTTGATTTAACAACAGGAGACCAAGAAGGAGCAAAAAGCACAGCAATTAAGCAGTAACTTGGAATTTTTTCCCCACTCATGATAACAAAAGCTTTAATTAGCAACATAGGTAAAGAAATGTGATTACAACAAACTATGCCAGATCCCCATACGTTATCACTGGAGCTATATTTATACTGGATAAGATTGCGACCCAGAGTTTTCAAGTACATGATTATATACAAACACAATAAAGTATTAACTTCACATGCACATGTAATGTCTTGCAATAACACATTCTTCCTTGCATTCATAAAACACAGTTTTTCAAATATGAAGTATAAGAGCCTGATAAACTACTACTCACAAAAACACAATACTATAATCACTCCAGAGTCTGATTACAAAACTACAGTTCAGTGTACTTGTGGTACTAAAAACATAGTCCAGAATATTCACAGGCACTCGTAGTGTGCAAAATAAAACTTGAATACAACAAAAATATCTAGTATAATCTTTGTGTTAAATTGACTGTATAACTGTAGCCAGATATTTGAATTTCATATGCTTCAGTTCAATCTGAAGTCACCTTTCAGAAGAAAGTCCTAAATACTCATGTGCTGAAAAAGCTATCAAGTTTCCGCTAAGCAGTTTTAGCAATCGTTTTTAAGCAACTGGCCTATTTTGAATAGTTACTTTGTAGTAATCAGATCTCTGCTTTCTTTGGGTGGACTGAAGAACCTATTGGAAAATTTTACCTTCATTTTTCTATATTCATAGCTACTTAAAGCAGCAAAAATTTGTCTTTCATTGGAGAGACATAAAGGAAATTTTCCCTAAGTTCAGACCTGGCACAATCAACTCCAGTTTTCTCAAAAATGCTGGAAACCATTTCACAGCAAGGGCAATTCCTGTTTTCTAACTCAAGATGTATAACAAACATAGAAAGTTCTTAGAATGCTCTTTGTATAGATGCAAATGTTTTTCTTCCACTGTACACAACAGAGCTGTATGTACTAAATCAGAACAGCAACAGCAAAATTTAGAAATAGTAATTCTTTTAGACAAAAAAGAAGCACAGATAATTGGATAATTCAACCTCCAAAATATTAAGTTTTTTCACATTATAATATATCCCAACTCGGTGTTAGCCTGCAAATTTCAGCATTCTTCCAATCAGTGTAACTAACCAGAATATCAAACAAATGAAACTATTAGAATTAAAAGATGATAAAGTTATGTGAAAAGATTGGGCTGAAAAGCAAAAGGACAGAACAACAGCTAAGGTACGCAAACTACAGTACACAGCAAGTGAGTGTTTGGGAGATGAGGAAAGATCTGAAAAAGTATGTTAGCAGATGACTTCACTTTCCATTAATTTGCTTTTTCAGTGTTTCACGAATTATAGTGTTACATGGTTTTCATAGTCAAGTTTTCATTAATTGATGCATGTCTTGTGCAAATAGAGTAGATAGAATGTGGAATTTACATTAAGGAAAACTTTGCTTTGCATCTAGAAGTATTCCTAATTATTTTCATTGATATTTTCTATTATTCCCAACTGCCAAGTGTGTGCATTATATACCTGAAGTATCACCACACTGATTTCTCCTGTTCCCCCACACTACTCCAATCTGCTTGTGAAACCAGTAAATGGTACATTACTGTCAATTTCCGAATCCACCAGGGAGTGAAGTCTATCCCAGGCTCAGCTGAGCATCAAGGTCAGATTGAAATGGGCAACCAAGACAATCCATTTGGTGCTGGAGACATCACAACTTTAAAAAGCCAAAAGGAAGCCTAGCAGAAGAGCTGATAACAAAGCATGTCTCAAGCTTTTTTCCTTTCTTTCCCCATACTTATTTTAGCAGCTAACATTTGTTTAGCACAAAGGAGTTTATTTCCTTTCAGAATTTATTTTCTTTCCATGGTTTACTCTTTTTGTTCAGTCATTGACAACTTTTCAGTCTCAATAAGACTATTTCTCTATATTTATTTTAGAACTGATTACATTTTTCTTCAATTTACAGGTGTAGACGTTTAATTGGATCCAGGACATTAATTATTTCTTTCTCCAAAGTTCAATCAAGTGCTTTTTGCCTATATATACTACCCATTTGCTACAAACTTGTTGATTCCTTTCTAATCCCATTATTTTTGGCTTTCTCACACTTTTTCTTTACTTTGCTGCTCAATTGCATTTTGTATTTAAGTTAAAGGATAAATGACTTTTTCCCATCAACACCAAGGAGTGGCATAAAAGCAATGATAAGTACTCTAAAATGAACCAAAACCTGCTTCTGTTTAAGTAGGTTTAAGTAGTTGCTTCTTAGCAACTAAGCCTGGTAAGTGAATTCTGTCCTTTAAATGATCATTGCATGAAAAAATACTCTTATGAGTAAGCACATATAATACTATAAACTATGTTCAGTCATGAGTTAAGTAAATCTACTAGAATTTCCACTACTTCTCTATACTTGGTATTAAAGTTACACTTTTGGCAGAACTCATCACCTCTAACCTGAGATGCCTGAAAGTTAAGCTAGTCCAGACTACTTATGCAGACGCTCCTATAGGCAGGGAAGAAAGAAACCCCCTGAGTGATTCATCCTATTCTAGGATGCCTGAGATATGAGACCCCTCTTGGTGTCTGGGAGAGCTGAAATGAATCATCCGCTTAAACACAGCTTAGACTAGGAACCTATCTTTAGTCAGCTAAAGTTGGGTGAAACAAATCTCTGACTTATGCTGAAATGCTGAATACACAAAATACTGCTTAACTAAGAGGAAAAAAGAAAGTCTTATTCAAACAACTTCAATATGTAATATGGATAGAATTTTCATCTTGACTTTATAATTTCTTACCAGCATTGACTGTTTCTGTTGTCTTCAAAAACAGTTCAAGCTTTTTTAATGTGGCTTAAATAGCCTAATGTTTATCAAATAGACAATTCACTGTAATTCAAGGTGGTAAAGTTGGTCAGGAAATCTGAAGACTGTAAAAGAGACACATTACCAGAAACATGAGAGAATTCCAACTTCTCTGACAACACTGACAAGTAGGAGAAGAGAGACGTGAATATTAGCAAGTAATTTCACTTTAATCTTTTTAACAAATTAAAGACTTTCCAATTTGTACTTAATCAGCTTGTACCACAAGTAGTTGTGGTATTTTAAAGAAGCACATGGGTTAGCAGTTCTTCTCAATCCTGCTGTTTTAATCCATGTTGTTCCTATCAGTATCAGGCTCTTACAGAAAGTCTCGTACAATATAATTATTGAACTTTCTTGACTAGGAATGTTATAGCAGCTGTTAGGCACTCTATAACGTATTTTGCAATCAGCTAAATCAACAAAGTATTTTTAACAATGAACAGTTCAGAACTGACAGATCTACTTTCTTATTCACAACTGCTTATCACAGCATAGATATCACGTATGTTTACCAGGTGCTTCCTATAGTTAGGATACCTTCACAGAAGCCGCTCACAAAAGATAAGGTCATAAAAGAGATGAAAAACGTGCCAGCTTCATACACTCATGGTTTTATCATCAGACAAAATAGCTTTTGGTGAAGGACTGTACCAGTCACAAAAAGCACACAGCAGTTTCTATTAGAGTGAGAGAACATTAAAAGTTTGAAATTCAGTTTGTTTTCCCTCTTCCTGACAGCATAAATGTAAACTTAAATTGTTAACATCCTCATACAGCTGTTCAGAGTGAAACATCACTTCTCAATTATAATAAATCAGTTCAGAAATAAATTGTTGCAAAGTCCGTAGCACTCTGTATTGCCAAAACAGAAAACAGACACAATGCAAAGACTTGGGGAGTCACTCACTGTAGACTTTCATTTAGCAAGGACATAACCTCATGTATGGTGACAGACCAGTGCAACAGGCTGTGAAGCAGGAGGGGGCCCTCTCCTTTCTGCCACAGTCTACAGCAGCAGTAATTCTAGATCCAGCCAAAGGATTCTGAGACTATACATACGAACTAGATGCTACAGCTTCAGAAACTACAGATCAGCGATCAAAAATTGTCCTTTGTTATTCACTTTATCTCAATGCCTGCAATCAGTAGCAGAGCTTACACACACTGATAATCCTGCTCTTGAATCCTAAGAAACACACTGTGAGCTGGGAATTGTTACTAGGAACCTCTCTTCAGAAGCCATACTCAGTAACTTTGAAATAAACCACATACAACTTAAAATACAAATACTTATTTCATTCAGTGTAACTTACTTTTTAGCAGCACACACTATTCTTAATAAGACCAATGACATCTAACAAGCCTTAACTAACCTTCTTGTGGATTATCTCTTTTTAAAGTATTCCATGTATATATCTAACTATAATTGTAATGGCAATACAGGTTTCAGCAGATATAAAATATTCTGGGTATAAAATGATGCAAAAAAATTATATAAGCTTTGGAATGGTAATAGAACTGTGAGAATAAAGACACTAAATAATTTGGGAGGGATGTTTCCACACTTTGTCACATTTGCCAAATGATGAGAGGACAAGATAAACAACTACAGTGGGTACAGTGCCATGCAAATGGGTTTACTCTACAAGCCTTGCAAGGGCAGAGACAGAGAGACAGAGGAAGAGATCCGGTGCTATCACTACCAGACTGTTATAAATTCATCTGATATATATCAGAAATAAATTCAGTGAAGCCCATAAAAATCAACTGAGACACCTTACTCTACAAATACAGAAAGTATGAGCAAAATCAGGCCCACAGACAATTTGGTAATGTACCTGAAAGCAACCAGCACTTGAACAAGTTAATCTACTGCATTTTATTTCAGATTATATTAATCACCTCAATACTTTGCTTCTTTGCAAGCAATTATTGTTTTCTGTCATGCTGATTAACAATCATAATTTCTCCTGGGATAAACCTCATTTGAAATAACTGTATGTTTCCATTTGCCCTAAGCACTCTTAGAATTATTTATCCAGCAAGTCTCAGAAACAAGGCATTGTCTCTTTCCCTAACTTAGGATCAGTCTGTGAATATTCAAGTGTTGGTAAGTGCCTACATATGTGCAAGCTGTTAGTTCTCCAAAACAGTGGTATGAAACTATTTTGGTTCCTATTAAAATCACCACTTTGTTTAATAAAATGACATCCTGACACATTACATTTCAGCACAGTGATCATGTTAAAAAGCAGTGTCAATTATTTCTAACCGTTTCAGCTACAGCACTTTTCTCCTGGGATAAGACACTGCTGTGCAGCACATTCATCTAGACTGAGTCTGGCCTTCCTCTTTCTCTACGTGTTTGATATGTTCTCATTATCGCCACTGTTTGCTTTTGAAGTCCTTTCAAGACAAGATCACTCATTCAAATGTATTTCCTGCAGAACAGTGAAGGTGTTCTCTAAATTGTATTCTTGGCTTTCTTTTTATTAATGGGTTTTAAATATATATATATGTATATATGTATATATAT
>VZTH01002018.1:405013-465013 GCA_013397815.1 Aleadryas rufinucha
TACACATATATATATATTCTAATTTTTAGGGAGCAACTTTAAAAACCAGTGCTACAAATGAGCATAATATACCAGCTACTCAAGAGCTTCTATTGATTTTCAAAAAAAGAAAAAAAGTCTTGCACCTTTTCAATCTTTCCCCATTAAAACTTCAAATACAAGAAATCTATTAGACATATGCAAGTACTAGCATGGGGTTCAAACTACATAGCTCTAAGCACTTGATTAGAAAAGTAGAAGAAGCACATATTAAAAGATATTTACATGCCACAAATAAAGACTGTTGTTTAATATAATTTTCAAAAATTATTTCAATGGAAATCAACAATCCATGAGATTCTAAACCAGCCTGCAGGAGAACAGAGAGATTACTTCAGAGAAATGCTAACAAGTTTCAAATTCTAAGTTTAAAGGCTCTTCTGCAAGTTCATATTTCAATTTAATTATATAACCATTCTGTTCCATCCCTACTGCAGAAATATTCCATCTCTTATAAGAATTCTTCATCCAACCAAGAATACCTTGTTTCATACCTTACAGCTGAAATTATTATCATACACGAATCCAGTTTTTATGTGATTTCCACATGACTACACAATGAGTAGCAATAGGCACCTGTTCCTACACAGTGAAATTTTAATTTACCTTTTTGAAAACAACTGGATGTTTTTACTTGAAATTATAATCAACACTTCAGATGCTTCAATATCAAAAGAAGCCAATTCCCTTATCATTACAGGTGTGTTTCCACACACATGTTGTATTACACATGATTTCAAAACCGGTCTAGGCTTCTGTGAGTCAAACCCAAGAAAAAGACTTAGCAGTCTTAGCTTATACATGCTTCTTTTTCTCTATCCAGCAGAAGAATTTATCCAGCAATAATATTTGTCTTATCAATATTCATTCAATGATTTCATAAATGTGGCATTTGTTTAATTTATTTTTACTGATCCTTTCAGAGTTAAATTACTGCAAATATATCCATATAGTACATAACCTGTGAGCATGTCTGCTTTTTGGGCCTGGGTTGACAAGAATTTTTTCAGCCATGTCTTAGAACTCTTCAAAAATATTCAGAATTTTTGTGTCAAGGACATCAAATCAGACAAAAAAGAGACAAAATGGACCTTCATTATAAATAAAATTAGAAACAGATGTTCAGTACACATGAACTAAGAACATGTGGTGAAATTGTCATTCGTGCATTTCATGTTTTAAAGAAGATTACCCTTATTAATTTGCAATTCATATTCTGTCAAATTTGAACTCAAATTTAAGTCAATCCAAGTTCAAGTTTTGTGACTTTCTAGAAAGAGGACATTACACTACTTGTAACCAAATAATCCCTTCATGAATTCTATCACTAGCTGTGATAGAATTCAGAATTTCATTGTTCTTAAGAAAACAAAAATGTGCTGACTGAAAAGGCTGGAGTTGCTTTGATAAACTGCTTAAAGTTGAGTAAGCTGTTTAAGTGTCTCTCTCACTTTTTTATTCTGTGCAGTTAAAATAAAATTTTCTATTTGGATCTATGTATTTATTTCTTGAAACATAGCTTTCTAGTTTCTTTATGAGATACAATTTTCTGCTTGATGACCAATTATTTAATGTCTTGTTTAGAAGAAGGTTTTTCTTGTTTAACTTAGGTCAAACTTATCCAACTGAAGTTGATGTCAATACCTACATAGGTTTCAGCTGGACTGAAAATATGGCAGGACAGGTTTAAACACGGGTTAGCAGTAAATAAAGAGAAGTACAGAACAGACAATGTTGTACTTTTTATTTTGGAAGCCTTTACATGCTCTCTAGTGAATGGTGAAGGAAAAAAAAAAAGATCACTCCAACCGTTTTAGATATCTCTTTTCCCTTCTAGCAAGAAAACAGGTGGTCCTCTGAGCTCCAGTAGCAGGAAAGAATGAGAAAGCATAAAAAAATGGTAAAGCACAAGGCAAATGCTGATGTTCAGATGAAAAAGATCTTTCATCCTGCTAGGATCCAATCTACTTCTGACTTAGCATTGTTCAAAGGCTATTATCAGAGAAGCCCCTTCCTTTCTTTGTTCATATTCAGCATCTCACAAAAAGTACAGAAGATTAGAATCATAGAATTTTCAGGGTTGGAAGGGACCTTTAAGATCCTCCAGTCCAGCTGTCCACCCAGCATTGCCACTGTAACCCCTAAATCACTAAACCACATCACCCAGCACCAGATCCAGACACCTCTTGAAGACCTCCAGGGATGGTGACTCCACCATCTCTCTGGGCAACTTATTCCAATGCCTGACCACCCTAATGCCTAATGGTGAAAAATGTTTTTCTAATATAATCTGAATCTCCCCTGACTCAGCTTAAGGCCATTTTCTCTCATCCTCTCACTGCAGGCATGGCAGAAAAGACTGACCCCCACCTCACTACAACCTTCTGTCAGGTGCATGTAGAGACTGATCAGGTCCCCCAGCCTCATCTTCTAAAGTTGTTTCAGCTGAATGTGATACAGATAAACATAAGGGAGCCCTCACTCTGGAGAATATGAGAATCCAACAGTGTCACAAACACACAGACAAGTCAGTAAGAGGTAACCACTGCATTTTTGGAAGGAGCAGTGCTGTGAGTTCTTATGCATATTCTAGTTATCCTAGGAGATGAAAATAGATCCATGCCCTCTTCCGTCTCTGATTACCAAAAAGAATGAACGTCTCCTTCATTTAGTCAGAAAGCCTACCTAAATCAAAAGTAATGAATTAAAATAAATATAAAAAATTTAAAGGAATATGAGCTCCAGCAGAACAGAAGTATTGCCAGGGAAAGATAATGTCAGGTGGGGGCGGGGTGTCTGGTGCCAAGCAAAGCCGAGGGCTGTGCAATCACCTCTATCAGTGCTCTATCAGTGTCTACACTCCAGCCAAATCCAGAGAAAACAAGGAGTCAAAGATTCAGGTCAATAAGCTTATAGGCGATTTGCACAAACAGCTCCTGCAGCAAGGTAAAAAACAAAGTCATATTGGCTTTTCTTTTTTATTCCTTCTCTTTGAACTCCTTGGTCCAAACACACCCTCAAAATGTCAGTGTTATATGCAAGAATTTAAAGAGCTGAGCTTCTTAATCCTGTTAAGAAATAAGAACAAAGTTGCCTGTAAAGATCGCCTTATTGAGCTCAAAGTGATTATGGCATAGCTGCCTTCTGCTGATTCTACTTCCACTTGCTATAGCAAAAGTGTAGAAATTTGTCATCAAATCCATTACTGAAAAGGAAAAAAATATTGATTAAAAGGTTTCTGGTTTAAAAAATGGGAAAAAAATAAAGAAAAGAAAGCATAAATCTACTGTTTGATCCAGAAGCAGAAAATAGCAATCATATGGTTAGTCACTACCTGCGTAACATGAAAGAAGCAAGGAATACTTACATGGATGCACGCAGGCATACACATGGACACAAAGTCATATTCCAGGGGAAAAAGGGACATACAGAAATCATTTTCAGGGTGTTAAGAGTTTGGCTGGTATTACAGATGGTAGCATGATAGCTTTGCATATGAAGTATGAAAGGACAGATGAATACACAGACGAACTTAGCTTTGTATATGCTTTCTCACATGAGGAATCACACTGCAGCTGTTTCTCCGAATCTCAAGCCGGGTTGCACAATCAGGTCACATGGTTTAACAAAAAAAATTCCAGTCCCAAGCTGGACTAGCAGGCTAGTTACAACATACATGAGCACGAGTATATGTACACAAGGAGAAAACTTAGTCCAGGTTCAGAACTCATCCCTTCCTGCCCAAGCAGAATATGAGAACATATGCAGGCCATACATTCCCTGAGTTCTCTTCTTGCTGACTTAGAACTGTGTATGAGTTTCAGACTGCACTGGATTCCCCTCATTTCCCTGTTCCACCACAAATAAAGATAACCAATGTATCAGAACTCAAACCACTCAACCAGCTACATACATCGCTACAAACCTACATGGGAGCCTGTGCTATAGATCCTAAAATCATTGCATCCTGAAACAATCAGTCTCCATCCCACCTCATGTATCCTCCCTATCACCCTATGTCACCAACTGAAGCAGAGTTAACACTGGGAAGCAGAAGCCATTTGCTTTCCCATCTGCCACCAGGAGTTTTAAGGCCACTGAATCCATGATTCTGTGATTCTGTGAATCTCCTTCCACTGAGGGCTGGTGCCAAGGTTGCCTTGTGAGGAAGTAACCATGGAAAGCCTACAACATGAGGAACAAGAGCAATAGCCATACTACAAGTAATGAACAGGAGAATTCGACACAACTGTCTTGGCAAGCAGGAAGAAATGAACCTGCCTTCATTCACTAATCATCAGATATGGACATTCCTTCATTTGCCTCCTTCTTCTGGCAAGAGTCTGACATTTTCTCCTTTGACTATACACCGCCGCCATTTTCTTCTCTTGCCTCTTTCCTTCTGTGAACACAGCTACTTAACTATCTACTAATCTCAAGTGATCTCTCATATTGCTCAAGATAATTTTCCTTTGAAAGTTAAACCCTCATTGAACACTTCTGCTAGGAAGGAACTGTAATTTGTTTAGCCAGTTTCCACCACTATGAAGTCACCAAGGCTCCTATTCTCCTTCCTGTTTACAGAGAAGTAAAAGATCTCACCACATGAACATAGCAAACTTTCTAAGTAACAGAAAAGAACATTTTCTTTATTTTTCCTGAGGGTATCTAGGTAGGATGACAGCAGAGACTTGAAAACCAACCATGAACTACTTCACCCCAAAAATGAACTTGATACAGAACTTTGATTTTCATCCCATCACCTTCAGCTTGGCCTTCGCATTGTTCTGATGTTTTTCCCCTCCTTCTATGTGCCCTTCTGCAACTATTAGCCCTATCACACCTCCAGCTCACTGCTCCACATCTCTGTTAGTATCACCTTATTTCCTTATTCCAACCTACAGCAGACAAAATTTAATCTTTAGGTCCTATCTCCTAGCTTCCAAATCTAGCCTCTCTTCTGCAGGGGAGACAGGCTACTTTCTCCTTGTTTAGATTGTTGAAATACTGACATTTAAGTAGTAAATTTTCTATATCTGAATTTAATCTGAATTAATCTTAATCTGATACAGACTCTGATTCCAGATACCCACTATCTGGACATTAAAAAAAAAAATATTCATCAAGGGAGATTCCAGGCTAATACAGGCTTTGTGTGGACAACATCACCAGATACCCTCTTTATTGGCAGTACATCAATTTGTAGTAACTAAACATAAACAGCAATTTTCAAAGGCTGTTTTCAAACTGACAAAATGTAATGCACTATCAAGGCTACCTTCTACGAAGTTGTTTGTTTCTACTTCAAAGATAGAGATCAGTGCAGCTTTGCAGTAGAACACCACTGTCCTGTTTCCAAAATATTCCCTTTCTCCAAATCCCACTATCAAAACTGCAAACAAATCAAACTTAACTGCCACCTATTACGAAGCTCTTAATCCAAAAGGTTAAAAAAAACTGAGTTGGAAGCTTAAAGCAATCCCTGACAAATAGTAGGTTGGTAATGTCCATTTCAGCTTTGAATATTTACATGCTTAAACAGTTGTTCACTTCTTCACATTTGAGCATAAATGAAGATCACATAGGAGTAAACATTCACATGCAGCAAAGTTAATTTTGTGGTATTGCAGAATTGTGGGAGAAGAGGAATTTTCCAGATTCCTTGTCATAAAAGCCATTAACTAGCAAAAGGAGAAGGGAAAAGTAATAGCAGTTAAGTCAAAATTTTGAAAACTGAGAAGTTGTAAAATGACATGTAGCTCAATCAATGTGATTAATTTGCTTCACACTTTGCAGAGGCTTTCGCCTTCACCTTCTAATTCTGGCAACTATTCTGCTGAATCTATCTCACAAACCCAAATTAATAAGGTGGGAATGACAAGTATGTCTTTATAAAGGTTCCTGTTTGCAGAGAGGGACTGCTCTCTGCTTATAATACCATAAGGCACAGTTTGACAGGAAAATCTCATCAGTCAAAAAGCCAAAGTTACCAAGTTGTGAACCTGTAAGTCCTCCTTCATTCCTCAGAATGAATTGGGACTTCAGTAAATTTTTGCCTTTGGTACCTAGTTTGGATAGTAAAAAGCCTCTGGTTTTAGGTGGTACTTGAATTTACAGAGCTGGGTAAGTATAAAAAACATACCATGGATGAAGCCTCACAAACACCTCCTCCCCAGCGGCTGTGCCACTTGTTCCCCATGCCTCTTGATTCTTGTAGGAAGCCCCGCTACTCACTTGTCCTCTTGTTCTGGGTCAGCTGGGAAGAAACCCCAGGGGAGGGAAATAGGGAGATAGGACAGATAAAATTTATATCCAAGAAAACACCTTTACTTTCTAGACCTTTAATGGTCCATGCTAGCAAGGGCAGAATTCAGAGATTTCAATGGATTCCCATGCCAGTTCCAATATATTTCTGGGAAAAGGAAACTTGTTGCATGAGAAAACACAGATCTACACTGCTTTTTTCCTTATTTGAAAATGCTTGCCATTTATAGGCTGCCAATACTATCAAAGAGCAGGAGACAAATCAAAAGTCAGGTCCCCAAAACAGAAATTAGACTGCATTTATTTGTTCTCTAACCTATTTGGTACACATCTCAATATCAAGCTTTTTCATTTTCTTAATGAATTTTCATTCATGATGTTAAAAAATATTTCTAGGGAAAAAAAGCTTACTTCTCATACCATCTTTTAGTTTCAATACTGAAGCACTACAAAGAAAAACAAAAGGCTATGAATTCTTAACAGATTCATGAAAAAACAATGAGAATTAGTCTCAATTTTAGTATTTGCTACATAATAGTCACAAACCCTTTCACTAAGAAAACGACACAAAAGAAATTTATTTGCTTTCCAGATTAGTTTTGTCTTCTTAGGGTTTATCTTCAGAAAAACACAGGCAGCCTCATGCTAATGACACTTAAGATGTGACCCTGAAGAAGCTGGACATTCAACAGAAGTCGAGACATTAAGAAAAACCCAAGCACATATCTAGTCTCCCACTCCATCCTTTCCCAGGAATATTCCCAATTTGCTTCAAAGTGGGACTTTTTGTCCCACTGCCTCAGCTGGAGGTAGATTAGAAATTTTATGTGCCCCTTGATCCTTAGAAATCTTCTTTTCAACTTTTCTTTTACAGCAGTTCCACTGGAGAGACTTAAGATTCTTTTATAACTACAACACCCTTACGAACTGCTGGGAAGTCAGAAGGTATTTAGCCTGAAGAATCAGCAGATGTTTTTAATAAAACATATAATCAAGATTCAGATTTAAATGTATTCCCATTTGATGCCTGATCTTCCTTAATACAATGGCCTGGATTCAAAGCTTTCCCTGAAAGATGTGTTTATTTAAAGGGAAGATCCAAGATAAATTGAAATTCAATGTGAATTTGCAATATTGATTGCTATTTAAAAAAAAAAATTCAATTTTTTTCTTGATTTCACCCAAAACCCTAGTATTTTCCACTGGTAGGCCCTGGAAATGCAGTAAGGAGTACAGAGAGGTAACTAAACCAAACATGATGATATGATATGATATGATATGATATGATATGATATGATATATGATATGATATGATATGAACTAATAGTGGGACATAATATTCCACTGCTGATAGGAGGAGTTCAAGAGACACCAGTGTAACAATTATGCACATAGAGGTTTAAATATTTATTTAGTACTGCCAATAACAGGAGGAGTATGTTTTTCCAGCTAAGGAAAATGGTTTCTGAAAGGCATGTGAACACAAAGTAATTCCACTATTTGTTCACATCACAGATACAATAGTACTAAACTCCTTTGGTTTGTAAAGAATCTATTCATAGTGGTCTCTCCTCACAGTAAGATTTGTAGCAGCTGAACTCCAAACTATGGATTAGATGGTTTTGATCTCTTAGGGCAACTTACTAAGTATCAAGAACCTGGAACGTAAAAGTAAATTATTTTGTAAAAAGTATGCAAGCTACATAGAGGACATGTAGAAAATACATTGTAATGCCTTTGCCACTGAAGACTGAAGACTCTCTAGGAAGGACTAATATTCTGCAGTCAGAACACTTGACTCGTCAAACAGATTTATTCGACTTTGTCCAAGACAGATGAAAATAATACAAAACCAGCAGCATATCAAGTTATTACAAGAAAATATGATAACTTATTTTTATGTTAGTATCCGGGAAAGAACAGAAAGACACAGAAACCATCAATATCCAAATGCCCGAGGGATTTGTAGACTAACAGAAGAACACCACCACAACAACTTCAGCTATTTGATAGGCATCCTTACCTGCAGAAGACAAACAATACAGCAATAAAGTGGATATCTGGCAGGAAGAAGGTTAATTCAATGTTCTAAATAACAATAGTGTGTTTTTCTGTCAGCTGACTGGGAAGCAGCACAACCTTGCAGACTGAAATGGTAAGAATGAATTGGTGTCTCTTATGCTAAAATACCTCAATCTTCCATAATTTGCAAGTAACAAGTACACCAAAAAGGTATCTGCAACTTCAAAAGTTATCCTTTTACAAATCACTAGTTTTCTACCATGCATAATAAGCTCTATTTTAATCCTAGAATCTACAGACACAATCTGTTTTCCTAGCCATGTTTCCTAGGCAGAGAAGTAATGAACAGACATGCTGCATTGCTAGCTTCATACCTGATAATAATCGATTTCTGGGGCCTGTTCTGTACAGTTAAGTATGAAGAAAATAACACTTGGAGGAAAACATTAAGGCAAGATGATTCATGTCCCTGAAAAGTGTCTTTCACCATACTTAAATATTTATCCCTTACCAGACTTAACTTCACGAGTGACTCCTTCTCCTGTTTTTAAGGTAGTATTAATAGGGCTTTTTGTACATTTTAAACCAAAAAATCTCTTTGACCAATTGGACACAGTTTGGCCAGTATTCTCTCAAGAGGTTGGCTACAATGATTACCTTTATTACAAAAGTATTCCACTTCTTCACAGCTCAGATTTTCAGGCTCAAACTCTGCAGAAAAGCTTTCCTCCAATGGAAAGTCTTCTTTAGAGATAGTATCATTTTCCTCAGACAGGCACTCTTCTTCTTCATCCTCAGTAGCATCTTCAAGGGGCCCTTAAAAAAGAATCAGGAACACTGTGGCAAAACCATCTAACAGGAAAATGTGAAATAAAACCCTAGTGAACTTTTAACTGGTGTTCTTTAGTTAGTTTTTCCTTTCACAGATGTGTTCACCATTTATTAGAATTGGACAAATAACATTTTATGGAAATTGAAATTGAAAGTGACTTTTCCCAATGACTTCAAATCAGAATAAGCAAAGTGTCATTAATAATATGTATTAATAATACTCGCACATGGGGGTTTTTCATTATTCATTGGGCTCTACTATTAAACACAGACAGTTTCAACAGCGGAAATCAAAGCTGTATTTGTAAAACGACATGAACAGTGAAGAGCCTTGTTTGTTAGTGATTGTTTTTGATGCTGAATTACAGTACTTAAAATGCTCCTTTACAAGATTTGTTAATCAAATTAAAAGTACTGACAACAGTGAAATACTACAAAGGTTTTGACAGCACAAACTTGAGCTTATGCTGCTATTTTGCTTCAACCAGCCCCTGATGGTATACACGATCATTCATGCCAGACTCTTTAACAGATTCCCAGTCAATGGACAGGATTCAAGAGACTATTTGTTCATTTCACAGAGGCCAAACAAATATCCTGGTAAACTACCAGCCCAGGGCTACTTAGAAATAAACTAGTTACAGAAACAGGGCAGGAGTTTGAATTTGAAATGGCAGTTTGAGGTCTTCAACTTTTCTTCTAGTTATCTAGAGATACTATTGCTACAGATCCTCTCAAAGAGACAGCACCAGACAGATTATAACACGTAACACCAAGGTTACCAATTAGAATATGCTCAAAAATTAAAATCTTTCTTATATACACAGACTTCAAAATCATTGGTTAAGAGTAACTATTTGCTAAAGACATCTCTTGTGCAGGATGTAGAATTTTACCCTAGATTTAAATAGAGATTTGAAATAACTGAACATATTTTAATTTAACGAAGATTTTATTAAATGTCAGTATGTTTCAAAATCCATCTTAAGACTGGATTTCAAAAGAGAGATTTCATTATACATGGTTGAGGCTGGAAAAAAATTATGTATTTCACTCTCCAATGAAAGCACAGCCTCATTTATAATTGACTGAGTATTTCTTCAAAATGAAAGCAAGCTAGCTAATGAAAAAAAATGTGATTTGTATTTATATGATAGTTTTATGGTATTAAATACACTATTCCTATATAATCTATCATGCTGAGATACAATACATAAATGATTCTGTTGTGTTCAATGAAAAGGAAGGAATAAATTTTTAAAGAAATCAAATATTGACTACACTCTAATTTTATGTAATTTATTACGAACCAGTGACTACCTACATTTATTAAAACAGCAAAATTCACTTTAGACTAGGTTGTGTAATTCTTGCTTCAGAGGAATATGATGGTTAGTTTTTATTGAAATTGATTGAGATTCCCAGCTGGGATTCCATAAATTAATATAGCTTACTATCTTTCATGGAAATATGACTCCCTGTGCCAGCTGAGAATCTGACCAAATGAACCCACTTTTGTAGACATATACTCGCCAACAGTAGTTGTCATTCAACAATATAGCTCCTAAAATAAGGGGCTATTATTATGGCTGAAGAAATAAAGATTCTCACTATCAAAGTATCCATTACTGTTAATTGCACCTTCCAGCCATGCTGGGAAAAAATCCAGCAACTGCATATGCACAGGGAATGAAGAGTGGCTATGGCACTGTACAGAACAGAGAACAAAGCACGAGCACACGCTGGAGCAGCGCGCTGCAGCTGAACATGGGCACTCCAGGCACCTTACGTGTGTCCAGGTTCATGAAATGAAAGCACAAGGGGTTCTGCACAAATTATCAGAAATACCGTTCAAATTTCATTTTATTATTAATATGTGACATTGTCTGGTATGAGCCATTTACTGGTGTGTACTCCTAGTAACACCTGGATAAATAAACTAGGAAAAAAATATGCTATTTTAGGGAAATGTAAGTTTTTGCCACATATAAAAATGTATTAATACCTTATTTTGCATCATTTCAAGAGCAGCTATAAGCCTAATAAATTTTCCAAATATTTTAAATCTAAATAAAAAATTTAAACTTCAGCCAACATTTTCAGTGAAAGTCGATTTCTTGCTCTTTGTTATTGACTTTTACAATGTGTCTCACAAAATACAGCAAAAGCAATTTACCTGCAAGTAATCCAATTGGCATGTATACATGACATTTAGGTCTGTTTCTAGATGTTAAACCACTTTGTTTGATCAGGTCACCAATATGTAATCTGCAAGCTAATCATCACTGTATGTTAATTAGGAAAAGAATAGAAATGCAGTTGCTATGCTCTCATTTGCAGCAGTCATGGAAACACACCTTATAATTTCCATTGACACTCTTTCCAAGAAAGGAGAAGAAATATAATGTATACACCAGCTCCGCAGCGCTCGTTCAAACCCCTGACATTTTGTGGGCCAGGACTTTATTTTATAAATCAATCTTAGACTAAAAAAAATATTGACAAATGCTACCACAGACACATCCTATGTATGAACAGGTATGTAACAGTCCCTAAAGTTACATGCCCCAGCATTTGCAAACATAAATGTAGGTGTTGTCACATCCCAAGGACATCAGAGGTGTGCATGCATCTACACCGGGCTTTGCCTTGCACGTGCCACCCACGTACAAAACCCAGAGAAGTTTATCCAGGCACATACGGGCATACAGCAGAGCTTCACCTAAGGGGGCTGGCATCAGAGCCTGCACCCCAAACACCAGCAATGACTATTGTTGAAATTGGAGGATCCATGCATCAATATTTTTCCAGGTTTCAGGCAGCTGCTGCCTTGTCTAATTCACCCATCTACAACATGACATTTGGGACAAATTCTGTCTTATGCATGTCGAGCTTTCATTTTTTAAATTTCAAAATACATTAAGCTCATGCCCAGAGCTGCTATTTTATAACTGATAACTTTAACTAAAGAGTAAGGCATTGTTCAACATGAGTAAGACCAACTCCCAAGAATAAGAACAAAATTAAGTATTTCTCAGTTGCTAGTTTCACGGGAACTCAAAATTGATGACTTCTGTGGCCATTTTTAATTATCACTCAAGCATATAGTGGGTTAAAGAAAACACTAAAATCCAAAGCCATTACTAGGAAAAATAAACAGAGCAAATTCTCTGTTCTTAACTACTTCATCTAATTACTTGCACATAAACAGACAATAAATAAAAATACATTTTCAGAATCTCACAATAAGGAGTACATGGAATTACATATTCTTGACAAATGCAAAAACATGAACTATGCAGGCTTATGCTTGCCTGCTTTGGTCATGTGCTACCAAAAACCTCTAGTTGGTACCAGTAAATTACATCAACTAGAGAACTAAGAATTTATCTGGTTCAAAGACTTATAGGTAGGTTATCAACATTGACTAGCTCCTTTACCTAGGGAACAACCTGCACAAAAGCTACTGCAACTTCTTCCCCGAATTAAAATACTTAAAAATACTGCGTGATATAGACAAAAATAAATGCATTTAAAAACAACAGAGATTCTTTCAACTGTTTTCTGTGATAGTGCTTTTTTTCCCCCAGTTGTTATTATGTTGATGTATTACCTTCAACAGTCCAAATACAGGTTAATCAGTTACTTTAGTACCACGCTTTACCTTCTGCATTTCTTTTAAATTGTTGATTTAATTTAATAGTATTACTCCCATTACTTAAACTAATCATGTTATTAAGTACTTGTGACACAACATGTACTATGTCTACTTTCATTTCAACTGGACCAGGGTTAAGGTGCCATCCTGTTCTGCTGAAAAGTGTGACTTTACAACCAATAGCCATAATGACAGAGCCATGAAAATCCAAAAATTGCTACTACTGAAATTCATCTGCGTGTCACAGTGATCTGACAATAAACAGCTCTGAGATATGATTAGATTCTTTAATAATTAAAGCAGTAAAATTTCAAACTTAAGCAGTTTAAGAATTTAGATGAATAGTTAATTCCAGAGATAGTCTAGATGTTTGCCTTCTCATTTCAGCAATTCTTTTCCTATCAGCAGTTTGTAAAAGAACACGATGCAATATAAGGAGACGTGATTCTGAAATGCTTCAGATTAGCTAGGTACATGATAAATAGTTAAAAATTCCCAACCGCACTAGGTAAAACCTCAATTTCTAATCTTAAATGGGGTACTTTAATCTGAGGCAAATTAAACCTCTATTAATTCACTCTGGATTTTGCATGAAGTCCTGAAAAAACTTTTTTCTTTATAAAACAAGCAAACAATTGTGTTGTACACAACGGAAGATTTAGAGGGGTTAAGTAGTTTACTTACTCATCTGGTACTTACTCCAATTAATGAATATTTATTGATATGAATACAAATCTCAACTCTTTTTGCAAATAGCATAGATAAGACACAGTAGAAAACAGTACAACTAGTGACAGCAATGAAGTAGTCAAGGTGGTAGAAATCTGTATGGCTTAGTAGACACAGTAGTCCACTTTGAGAAACCACCACATATAATTTCATACAAATAACAGTGTCTACTGAGCAGAGGCTGATGAGTGAGCTGCATGTGCCTTCATGGAGAAAATTACTTTTGACTGAGGCCACTTGCCAGCACAGTGTGAGGAAGTCTGAGCTGTGCTCCCTAATTTGTACCAGATTTACAGACACTCAAGGACCTATTTTTTAGCACTATTACTAATTGCTAAATAAATAAATATTCCTAAAATATCATATACTGTAATGTAAACGCAAACATATAGATGCAAGCACACAAAAGATAGCTAGCTAAGTGGCAATCATTACACAGTGAGTAACAGATACTACCTCAGTACTTAAAAGGACAGGCCACATTTAACAAAACAAAACAAAACCAGCACTGTAAGAATTTTAATAGCACATAAGAGTGTGAGAATGAACCACCGGAAAAGGATTTACACTCACTTAACAAAAGACACTTTTGCTACAATAAACACTCCTCTTTACACAAATTTGAGCATCGAACCCTTTGAGCACATTAGTCCTGATCCATCAATGCTTGACTCCAGTTTTATGGTACTATAACTGTAATGAAATAATTGAAATTCAATAATGTTAAACTGGGTAAGTTCTGTAATAATTTCTCATAGTCAAATTCATCAGACTTCGCCCTAATGAAACCACTTAAATGCAAGCTCTAATTAAGCACGTGCTTATATGCTTTCCTGTCCAGTGTTTTGCACTTAAAATGCATGTATCCTATAGTAGAAAAGTATCATTGAAATAATTATCTCATAAAAATGTGAAGTGGTTAGCTTCCCTCTCACTTACCAGTATTCTCCAACATTCCCAGAGCAGCAACATAAATCAGTGCTCTTAACAAATTAAGAATGCTTCAGAAAGCCTACAATACTTGACAGTGAGTGGCTGGGGAGAGGTTAATGAGTATAATTAGTAGTAGCAGCATTAAAAAGTAACAACTCAAATAAATCAGAAGCCTGAAATTGACTGGATCAACATCAGACATTTTGCATGTTCTGTGGGATCCATTCAGGATTTCCTAGGAAAACATGCTGCCACATACAGATTATCCTTAGCTTGTGGTAAAACCTAGGTATGTGATGCTCTCTGATTACAAAGGGAAAAGCTTCAGAAAAATCAATCCATTTCTCTCCTGTTTGAACATGAACATTTCCTTCTACGTAGGAACAATTACATAAGAAAAGCAGCAGGCAAACACTTCATATTAATTCACATTGTAGGGAACTTTTTTTGTAAAAATTCAGTCAGGAATTTTTAAAAATACAAAAAGAGGGCTCAATTTATTTCATTTTAAATATGGCAATGGGAGTGAAGACACCATATGATAATTTAGAGTTCTCTTCCTCTTGGGCAGTTTTCCATGCAGGACTTTAGAGACTTCTCTGTCCTTTTTAGTCCATTGAGTTTATTGGTTATTTATCTTAACTAACTTATTTTTGTCATTCCTATTACATTTTGAGCTATGCTTAAGAGATGCAGGACTGCCTGTGCACATTGAACCTCCCCAGTCTGTTTAGCAAATTGGCTGAACTTCAGAAGTTTTGTCCACATTGGAAGATTGCTCCAGTATTTAAGCAATTCCTTACATCTTCACTGGGGCATCCAAGCAGAATGAACCATTCTTTCCTTTCAAACTGGGAGAAACTTTATGACCATGACTCAATGACGAACTTAATAGAGAGAAAGGAAAAGAATTGCTCTTTGGCCACTATAAATCTACATCAACCTGATATAATTGAGCTTAACAGCAAAAAAAAATGTACAAAAGTATATTTCCATAGAAAAAAAAAAGTTATTTTTAAACATGTAAGTTCTTCCTGCAGCCACTCACTTTTAACATAAGTTGCATCAGGGAATCTGGTAGGAAGGAAACATTTTTATTAATTTTCCCCTTATCTGTAAGAAGAATGCTGATTTTTTTTTTTTCATTTACGTTCCTTGCCTGCAGGTAGCAGACCAAGAAAATCATATAGCAGAATTTTTTCCTTTTGATTAATTTCTTTCCATGTGTTATGTTATTTCTTATATATAATTGATTTCAGGTTTTGCTTGTAGCTGTACATCTTTTTATATCTGTACCTACTGCCTTCCTTCAATCAAGAAAGTTGAAGGAAATTACCTGAATTTTGTTAAGTTTATTAAAAAAGGAGCTCTGTGAATATTTAAATTGAGTTTTGAAATGGTAATACAAGAAAGATATTAGAGAATTTTAATAGTAGGTTCAATTTGACCCACAGACTACTGTAGAAAGGGTCAAATTTTATTCAAATTATTTCTTTACAAAAAAAATATGAACCCTTTGATTTTATTAAAGTAGATTAATATTCTTCACTGCTAGGTCTTTTGGCACTTCGGTGCATGATAGCATTAACTGTGCTTGTATATGAACTTTTCAAAGACCTTTAAATGTTCCAGCAATTTGGAACTTCACTTCCATTTATCCTCTTGTCTTCTTTTCTCTTACCATTATCCAAGAGGCCACAACAAAATTGACAGTGCCCATGGTCAGTTTGCTCTTAGAGCCAAGGCCAGAATATTTCCAATCAATAAAAGTGAAATTATGAAAAAGGAACCATTGAAAATATGCTTAGGGAGACATTAATTTCAAAAAATAGCATGGAAGTGTGCACAGAACATGAACTGCAAGACCTTTGCAGTTAAATATCAGACCTCAGTTTTCAAGCAGGGGCTCATGCCAAAATACATGTCTTAATTCTACCTACACTCGTAACAGCTGCACTGCAGATGCTCCACGGCAGATGCTGTTCTGTGTATTTCTGGTTACACAAGAGGAGAAAGAGAAGAACAGAGGTGACAAGATGAGTATTCTGACTCAGCACCCTACCAAAATCACAGCAGCAACACAGAACTACCACAGTACCAGAGTGCACCAATTTCCAATTTTCCTGAAGGGAATTTTTAACTAAAGCCTACAAAGCAAACAGCACACTGGACATAAAGCTCTCAGAGATGCATTTGTGATCCTTTTAGGTAACTTTTCATGTTAGGAATAATTTTACAATGGTAGTTTATCAGTGGTTTTCTTAAATTTAACAGAGTAAACAAGGAAGATTTCTTGCATCCTTACAGAGAAATATTATCTCTGAAGCATTTTTCCCTGAATTATGATATATTTTGCAGTTTTTAAACCCATCATTTATTTCTGTATGATTCCTATCTGCTAAATTTTACAAAACAATGTTTGAAACTACTGGCAATCTGATTCAAAATACTGGCAATATAATTTGCCCTATGATACACAGCTCCTTTTGATGAAAATATTATCCGGTTCTAGTGCACAGTTCTAGGTAGGAAAGTATAATGATAGTGTTTAAACTTACAGGCTTAAAAAGAAAAAACAGAAAAAGAAAGCACTGCTTGTGTAAGAAGATGGCTTGTTGATTCTGTGTCCTTCCCTAAAATTATATGTAAGAATAAAAAATTGTAAAGTTATAACTTTTTTTTTTTTTAACATGTTCATATTGTTTGCTACAGGTAAAGTATTTTAAGATTGGATATTCACTTTTCTAATAAAGAAAAATCCCTCATCTTGCATCTTAGAAAAAAGTATCTAAAAATTAAAGGTGCAATTTTAGAACAATACCCAGATTCTCTTCTCAGTTTATTGTGCTACCGTAGGCTTCTTTTTTAAAACTCAACCTAAGAGATCAGGGAATAGACACATCTACACCAACCAATCTAAACCAACACTTGTCATATAATATCTATGGTATGCTGCTCTAAATAGTCCAGGGAAATCCTCTGAGGATTCAGGATCCAGAAATTTTCAGTGAATCCTCTCCTCCAGTCATAGCAAACTGTGATACTGGTAAGTAAGAGGACTTTCTTTCCATGTCCTCATCTCACCATTCAGAATCTCAGCCCTGTAGGTAATACACCGCCTGTTACTCAGGACACCTTTCTCTGCAGCCTGTCTCCTTCACTATATACTGCTACAGCAAAGCAGTTTCAAACATCATATCCCAAATAGGATGAATTTTAGCTTACACACGGCCAAGTGATATTTGGAGCTGAAAGCTTTTCACAGCCATGACGGCAGCAGAAGTTCACTCTGCTTCCAACTCCAGTGCTGCCCTTACCCCGAACACAGGACTTCACGGGCAATCACATGAGTAGTGAGTGACACATACTGGCATTTGTTAATCACTGTTCTCACTCACCTGCTGGAGGGAAAAATGTGATGCAAGTAGGAGCACTTTGAAGCCACTAATGATGCTGCTGCAGTGTATTTAATGGCCAGCATGTTAGCTACGATGAAAGAGGAACCTCACATCAAGTACATTAAGGGATCAGAGGAATACATACTCATTACTCGCTGTAATTTTACATCCCCAGTTTCAAGACAAAATACTGACATTTTTCTCATCCAGCAAAGACACACTATACTGCTATAGAAAATAAAGGGGTCTTTTTTCTTCTGTTTATTTAATATTTTCTAGGTTTGTATGTAGCTGCAGATTATTCCTGTTCATCTTTTGTTTCTAGCTGCATTTCCTCAAATGGAAACTGGTCTCTCATCTCCATACATCATCATGCAATTAAATCAAAAAAGCAGAAAAAAGGAATCTGGACTTTTTAGGTCCAGAAATCAGTAGTGAACCCATGACTTCTCTCTCTGGGTACTGTTTCTCTTCAAATTACTATTGCTTTTTTCCCGCCATGTCTTTTCTCATATAAGTGAAACAGAGAATACCGCAGAAAAAAGGAGCCCCTGAAGACAGCCCAAATTCAATCTCTGGTAACATGATCAAAGTTACAAAGACTGTATGTAGAGTTCAGTGCCAATTTGGGTTAGACCTCAGCAAAAAGTCAGCACACCTAAACTGATCCATAACACAATGACAACAGTTAAAGGAAAAACTTTGAAACACAGCAGGTGATATAACAGATACACATGGAAAAAACCACCGTGCTTAATGTGACTGCCAGTTCTAAAGTATCAGGAAAGAGAAGCTGAAAAGTTAGGAATTAACTAAACCACAAACTTCATGATCTTTGTCTCACAGACATGTACTAGAAGGCATGGTAATTTAGCTTATAGAGGTTCTTTTAATTTGACAATAGTATGACCTGCTAAAGCAGGTTCACCTGCTCAGTGCTGTGTCCAGGTGGGTTTTGAATATCTACATGGAAGGGGACTCCACAACTTCTCTGGCAGCCTGTTTCAGTGCTCAGACATCCATAAAGTAAAGCTGTTTTTCTCCACATTTAGATGAAACTTCCTGTGTTTCAGGTTGTGCCCACTGGTCCTTATCCTGTCACTGGGCACCACTGAAAAGTCAGGCCCCATCCTCTCAACACCCACCCTTAAGGTATTTATATGCATTGAAAAGATTCCCCTCTCAGTCTCCCCTTCTCTAGGCTGAACAGGCCCAGATCCCTCAGTCTTTCCTCATAAATGAGGTGCTCTAGTGCCCTCATTATCTCCATAGTCCTTCTGGTGGACCCTCTTCACTTGTTCTTTGTTGTTCTTGAACGGTGAGCCCAGAACTGGACACAGCACCCCAGATGTGCCTCACTAGGCCTGAGTAGAGGGGCAGGAACACTGCCCTCAACCTGCTGGCAATGTTCTTCCCAATGCACCCCAGGATACGCTTGGCCTTCCTGGCCACGAGGGCACTGCTGGCTCACGGACAGCTTGTTCTTCACTAGGAGTCACAGGTCCTTTCCCCACAAAGCTGCTCCCCAGCAAGTCAGCCCACAGCATTTGCTATTTTTAATCCCATAATGGGAGTTTATCAATACACAGAACAAAATCAAAGGGTCTCAAATCAGAACTAAATCTTTAGATTAGGCTGTAAAATAAATCAGATTCTAACACAAACTAATAGTGTATATTTCAACAAAAACCAAATAATCTGAAAAAAAAAAGTCAGGTAGAATAAAATGTAGTATTTAGCCACAACAAGTCAAAAATTGGGCATTAGTCCGTCCCATGTACAAATCTCAACCCGAGGACCCACAGCAAAGAAATATTAATACATAATTTCTTTTCTGTGGCTATTCAGATCTTATTTTTCCCACTAAACTGTCATTTATAATTAGTTACAACAACAGTTGGTGTAATTTACTATGATGCACCAGAAAGATGAAATTTTAAGGGTGTATTTTGTTTGTAGTCTATTTTTTTTTTAAGATTCTGCAAAGAGTTAACAGTATTACAGCACTTATTTTGTTAACTAGAAATGTAATGGACTATTAACCATCATCATCATATACATCTTACAAATGCCATGAAAAAACCTTGACTTTCATCATCACATCTCAGGAATACGTAACACAATGACACTGTAGTCTAGGTCACATATAGAGTGGGGTTTATTGAATGACAATATTTATAAGTCATTTGTACATTCATGCACATAAACCCCAAAATACTAATAAGCAAACTACATCTTTTAAAAGAAACTGTACTTACAATGTACTTGAGTTCTTTAATATCCTTGCTCACTTTTTACTACTTTAATTTGATTCCTCACTGGTAGGAATTGCAAGGTTGCACAAAATACATTGTATGTCCCCTAGAGTTGGCATAACCTGCTGGTTTTCTGAGTTAATCACTAATTAATAATTTGAAAACAGAAAGTCATTATGTCATTTCCAGACAATGAGCTTTTAAATGGTGCATGTTATGTCCTAGCCTTTTCAGTAAGAAAAAGTTTTTTCCTCTGGAAACCAGATGGCTGCTAAGTGTTATTATGAGGCTATGCAAATCTCAGAGCAATAAGCATGAAATCAAAACAAGAATTCATTCTTCTCTCCTCTTATCATGATCATTGTTTTACTGAACCAATTTATGGAATAATACAATTGGATGCTTTGGCAATGATGAGTTGATAACCCATCTCCTCTTTCCTTTTCACAGCAAATAGTTCTGAAAAAAGTTTTTGCCTATACTTTTAACCATCCTAATATCTTGTTCTACATGCCAAGCTCAAATAAGGCATTCTTATTCCAGGCTGAGTTTTCTCACTAAATTTATTCACTTGAAAAGTTTACTGGTTTTACTACTAATATAATTTGATTATTAAAATATCCTTGACTGGCTTACTGTTGTGATTAGCCAATTTTTTCCTGTTAAGAATGAAATCCAGAAGAGTTATTTGTTATTTTCTATCACTTGAAGAAGTAAACACCTCCATGTTAATGAAAGTGCCAGCTTCACTCTACAACTGAAACTCCACACTTCAAAGAAGCTTTTCAAAGTTCAACTAATACAGCTGCGTCCCTTTGCAGCATTCTAGTCCACAAAATTTGCAGAATACGCTGAAAAAACTTAAATTGCTAAGGCTGACCAAAAAGAAAACTAAGAAACTGAATATGAAATATTTATTTCCAACAAAAATTGGCTTCTGAATATTTAGAAGTAACTGATCACCACTTAACTGATGAAATACACACTTATAAAATTTCCCACGGAGCTAAATACTTTGAAAAGGTCTGGTAGCGGAAGACATTGTTCTTAAAAAACAAAAAAAAGGGGGGGGGGAAAAAAAAAAAAAAACCCAAACTTTGGAATATTATTCTATCTGTCTTAGCCCTATTTTTCATTCTTGTTTTTTTATGAATCCTTGACATATTCACTGCTAATAAATTTTAGTACTGAATTTCATCATTTTGTATTTTAAATCCTTACACATAGCATAACTTATGGAAACATTTCACTGTTCTTACAACATAATGTTTCCTGTCTGTATTACCATGTTAAAACATTTCTAGCTACTGTAAGGTTGTGTCACTTCATGATGAAAATAAGAGCACTAACAATTACGTTAAACTGCTATTGGTTTATCATGAAATAATGTCAAAATATGACTAAAGAACTAATTGACAAAATAAATTGAAACTCTTTTCCCCAAGACTTCTTGCCAAATATAGCACCCCTTCATGAAAAACAAAATCACATTTGTCAAGGTATGCTCCAGTAAATAACCACCCTTTTTAAAAATCTCTTGCCATAACTACTAACACATCTCTCTGATCTGAGTGACCCTGTGTGAACAGAGGGCTGGACAAGATGACTTCCAGATGGCTCTTCCAACCTCAACCTCAACCTCAGTGTTAATATCAGGAGATTCTGCACATTTTCTTGTACTATCTTACCAGGAACTAACAACAATAGAACTCTCTGTAGTACTCTAGGCTATTGCAGACTTCCAACCCCAGCATCAAATAGACTTAAAGGTAACAAACCTAAGAAGAATATCCTTGAAGTCCTCCAGAACTATCAAACCAAGAATAAGTGTTCTAGTGAGATTTTAATTATACACAGACATTAGCACCATTTGTAGCACTGAGGCAACAGTTACAAAAAATCTCAACAATTACAAGGCTCCAGGAATGCAATTAACACTTCCTGCATCTACGTCCTGGAAGGTTTGACAAGCTCTTCACTCCATCCTCCCCTTAGTTTTATGCCATAATTGCATTTCTCCTGTCTGCTGCTGTTCTACCCTAAGCTTGTGAAAAATTGCACTGATACCCTTCCCATGACATTCTTCACACGTGCACAAGCACATGTATGTTTAGCAATCACACAAAATCCAATGCAGTATTTTGTTTGATGTTGCAGTCTGTATTCATAGAAGAATAATGCTTAGTTAACCAAATTTGGTACCACTTGGCCTGTAGGAAAGCCAATCATATCACGCCACTTCTGATCTGTTAACACAGAACTGATCCTCTGATATTGTTATCATACTTTGCCTATTTCAATTTTAAAGATCAAGGTGCTGTTTCTACACATCTTCCTTAGAACAACTGTTCCTTAATGGAAAAGAAGTCACTTACAGCATTTTGCCTAATGCTCATGGAAAAATTCCTTCTCAGTTTCAGTTTATCCCTCTTCAATATAACTCTTCTAAAGACACATTTTTTTCAGATATTTATACCTTCAAATACCAGCAGCCTTTTGTCATGACCCTTTAAATGATCACCTTACTAAAAAAAGGCAAGTGTTCTTACTAAAAAAAGGCAAGTGTTCTTACAATTTAATCTTCCTCACATACTACAGTCTAAGAGCTACTCAGATATCTCACTGCTTGATCCTCTGAGCACCCTTCTCTGTTATTTCTTACATCTTCCTGTAGTAAGGTGAGTAGAACTGAATACAGCACGAATTCAGCATATAGTTTCTGCTTTGTAGGGATCAAAAAGGCAAGTGACAGAAAATATTACATGAGACTGTCACACCTCAGAGAGCTCTGAAAAAAGAGAGGGATCCCATGACACTTTGGAATACAAGAAGTATCCAGGACTAAGGTAGGGGTTAAAGTGGATGTTACTCATTATAGACACAGAGACAACCAACTCAAATGAGTTGTATTATTAAACAGTGTCAATTTCAAGAGTACTTTTATAAGAAGAGGTTTGAAATCAAAGCACAAAATATAATAGCAATATTGATAAAAATGATTAGCCATGGTTAATAATACAGAAGGAAACACTAAAAACAGCTCGCTGCATTGCTTGTCACAGGCTGCATAACATTTTCATGCCATAAGGTAACAAAAATTGTTCCAAAAATAATTAGATTTTCAAGATGGACATGTTTATAGAGGAGATGTTACTAAAACATCTACAGTCTACAATCATATGAAATGTCACCATGCATTATATTATATTGCTACACCTGTGGGTGAAGATTGAGGAGAGGAATTGTGGGTTCTCTTCCCAGTTCATGCCAGAGAACTCAAAAATATGTAAGACTTGCAGCATAAGAAAACCAGACCATAGAATGGCAGGCTGAAGCAGACATTCATTTTCACAATAATTCTCTCCTACACTTTGTCTTCCTCCTCCACCTCTCCTCTGCCATCATTGCCACTCAACTGCCATCAAATACAGTGGTTCAATGTACCTTAATTCAGAACATTTTACAGTCCATTCATATATTATGACTATCAATACTATTAGATTATTATGTCAATACTACTGGAGAAACTATTGTTATCATGCCATTGCCAACATGTAATTGCTATTTATTTAGCACAAGGCTTCTGGATATGTTTTTTTCTTTTTATGCACTCTTTTGAGGGTTTTCTTGATGTCCCAGCAAAAGAAACACTCAGAACAGTGTTTTTTTCTCATCATCAATATCCAGGCTTGAAATATCCTTAAGGGTTATTCTGTTGCCAATTAGTGTCCTCAGATGTCCTTCCAGTTTTCTCTGGCAAGCAATATCAAATTTCAGGGAGTAGCACACAGTGCAAACCAACGTATGTGTGCCTTCACCAAAACAGGTAATACCAGATGAAGGGAATGGGTTTGGTTTTTAACTTAGAAAAGAAAGCAACAGGGTGAGAGGGAAAGTTTGTGAAGAGAAATTTGAAGCAGTCTTCAAAAAAATAAGCACACTTTCTTCCCTGTTGCCAGACTCTCTCATGGTGTTCTCTTCCTCATGTGCTTTGTAGCCATCCTCATGACATTCACAAACCATTGTGCCTAGAACCAAATACTTTTCAAATCTCACACTTCATGGGGCACAGCCTTCCAATTACAAGATACAAACACGAATATGCCACATTTGGTTCAAGCCTCAGAGCCAAATACACAGTAAGGCAGAAGAGCCTACTGCTGCTTGACAGTGAAGGGAGCACTTTGGTCTAGACCTGTACAGCTGATTTATGACCATATAGATGCAAGACTGCAGTACCAATAAAACATCATTTGTTAGAATCAAATACATACAAAACTGCTTTGGAGCACGGCTCACGCTGTATAGAACTAAGCTATGCTGTGTTGCAAATTCATTGATTAACCATTTTTATTACGTTAATTTATATTTTTTAGCAAACTTGGTTTTTAATGTTTCTATTGTTTGTTACTTCTTTGCTCTGGCTATTACATGTGTACTCTAGAAGACTCAAAACTTTGGTAATTGTCTTTAAAATCATAGATAACATATTCTTGATGGACAAAAACACATTTAAGACCAACAAGTTTTTATTAATAACTTCATCACATGAGTTATATTAAAGGTAAGATGAAATTAATAATACTAGAACAAAAAAAGGTTGACTTCAGATATATTTTGAGAAAAATGCATCAGGGACAAGCATTTTAAAATTAACCACTATTATCTGACTGAAACAAAGCTATAGAGTGGGAATTGCAACATGAGAAATCCTCAGAAATATCTTCTTTGAACTGAACGGCAAAAAGCAGATCAGATTGGTTTTCAAATATCTTGGAAAATTGTGTAGCTAAGTACTACTATGTTCTTACATGAGACTTAACCTAAAGAAAACCACTTCTATACTTTTAAGAACAGAGTTTTCTACAAAATCTTTATAAAAGACTAATTCCTGGAGGTGGCAGGGATGGAGCATGACAATAGAGAAACTTTTCAAAAAGGTTTGATGGCTTTCAACACATTTTAATACAAAATTAGCAGTCTACTATTGTAGTGCTAATGCCAGCAATTTAAGTAATTTCTACACCCAGTCTAGAAGCTATTAAAAAATATGAAAACTAGTGAGTACAGCAGATACATAGTTTCATTCATATCTTACTTCCAGTGAAAATTACCACTGGAACAAAAAAAAATCTAGTGTTCATCCTAACTATCAAAATTCCTTCTCTTTGTAAAAGGCTGGAAGAGAACATTTTGCACTTCTTGATCCAATCAGTGTTAAGCATGGCTATTTATAATGCAAGCAAATTCAAAATATACAATGATATACTCAAACTGGCATCAAGAGTCCATTCTAGACTCAGAATCATCCAGGGAAGAGATCTGATATCAGTCTAAACATCTTTTTAAGAGAAAATTGCAGGCTCATCAAGATGACCACTAATTAACCTGCTAACTCCAGACTGAAATTGTCTTGTCAAGAATACAAGACCTTTATCAGCTTCAATGTAATAAAAGCTTGGTTTAAGAAACAAGTAATGAGAGTATAAACAGGAATAACATTCCTTCAGGTGATTACTTTTTTAGTATGTAAGCACAGATAAGCCTCTTGCATGTCAAGGTTTTAGTCTGAAGATGGACAATAAGATCCCCTCATTACTGACTGTTGTTGATAATCACCAAAATCACACACATGAAGTTCAAAGGTAGATCAGTGCATACCTACACTGGTGTTTCTACCCACTTCAACAATGACAAGTACGACTTTGATGAAGGTCCCTGTACTGCAGTGAATGAAAACAAGTCTCTGAAGAAAATAAAAAACCTGTTGAATAGCCACTGGACACTATATGATAAAGCCTTTTAAGATACTGATGGATGCTTCTCTCTTTTCACAGAAGATTTTCAAATTTTCTTTCCCTCATGTCCCTTGCGGATTTTTTCCATTTTGTAGTGATTCTATAGCAGATATTTTTTATTTTTAAAAAAAGTGATTAAAATGCAAAATATTTATTATGCCATAAGCTATATTGTTTCATGTCACACAGACTTTTGTGGGACATTTTATTATGTAATAGCATTACTCAAGAGAAGAGACTAAACTTATCCTAGGAAGGTTTGTACATTTTTAGAGTCATAAATACTCCTTACAAATTTGAAGTCATTTAAAAATCTCTGAAAATATGAAAATTAATCCTAAAACACGGTAAGTATTAATACTTCTAAATCATCTCAAAGGTGAAAAGTAGCATATTCTTCACTATAAACAGAGGAAGTGCAGGGTTTAAGCACTAATTTTAGTTGCTTACTGTTCTGAGCCAGATGTGAATTCTTTGGGATCACAAGGTTAAAAACCAAAAACAAACCAAAAAAACCAAGCCCCCCCTCCAGAAATTGTTCAGGTCTTTTAATCTTCAAAGGTGGATAAACTGAACCAGTTTATCTTAAAGCATCATTTGGGCACTGAACTACATAACATTTTTCCCAGTAGAAATGAACCAATAGTTCTTCAGCCAAATTTCTAGCTCTATCCTACACACCACTGCAAGTGATTTTCTTTTGTGGTGTGCATATACTATATGCTGGCAGATGTTATGAAAGGGAATTTTTATTTGACATTTCACAGGGCAAAAGTTTTTCAAAGTTATGAAAAGTATCCAGTAAAAATTAGGCCAATGCAGACTAAAAATTTTATTTGAAAATTACAATTTTGTATAAAAAAATTAGTTCTCTACCTGAAAACACTAACAGTTTATTTATTTATTTATTTCCGTTCAAAACCGTAAAATCTATAACCTGCTGTAATTTATAAACTGCAATTTACTTTGTTAAGTCTTTTACTAACCTCTGAATCACAAAACCTCCTAATGCAAACAAGTATCCTAGAATTTTACAGGGAATATTCCTGTACCCAGTGTGATTTCATTGGTTCTCAAGAACAAGAAGCCAAGGAAAGGAAAACGAACTGTAACCTGTGTTTTGAGGGGACATCAGGCACTTTCTAAAGGAATTCTAAAGGAGTTATGCAGTTCTGCAGAAGTGTTGCACTACTCCTGAAATATCCAATAAGTCACCTTTTCTTCACTGAAGAAACCACTGCTTTGAATTATCTACCTTACTAAATAAATCCTCTATTTTCCCAACAAGCTATTTAAGAATCTCATATCAGCTTGTAGCTTCTAGTAGCCTCAGTTTTGTTTAGCCTTACCAAAACTGCTGCTGAAGAGGACAGTCTGCTCTGAACCAATGCAAACCACCCATATTTATTCTGTTGGAGCACATTCACTAGATCACTTGAAATATTTCTGTTTACAACCAGCATGCCAGGGAATGACAATCCAGACTGCAAGAAGTTGAATTCAGGTAAGAAGGAAAATATCACTAGGAGTTAAAGACCATGCATCTATGGTGTCTTCTGTTTCCACAGAAATCTGACCTTCAGTATAGGATGAGCTGTAGTCTTGAGGCAGGTTTTTTTAAGATCAGAATAATAATGCCTACTCCATCAAATAGAACCATAAACTTCATGACAGAGATCTAGATATTTAATGTGCTTTCCTACCGTAATTAATAATATTAAGCAAAAATTTTAAAATATAAGAGATCCAACCAGTATCAAATTTATGTTCAAATTACTGATCAATTTTCAATCTGTCCTAACTTGCAAATAACAAAAAGTGCAATTTGCACAATCTCCTCTTATAATTTGACTTCCCTGACTGGGCTTTTCACAGGAAACTTTAATCTTTAATGCTTCATCTACAGGAGCAATAAAATAATTATCAAAAGATATTCACAGGAATGAAAGTCAGAACTTCCTCAGGACCTGAGATGAAATGCTTAATTCAGTTTTAAAATACAGTTTTAGTCACTGCTTACCTACACAGAACTGGTTTATTATTATTAATATTAATGAATCCATATGTATATTTTTTACATACACTGGCATACAATTATCAATGTTTGAACTGACTCTGGCTTATTTTATTTGATACAACATAAATCTTTAACCAGGTATTACAGTTTAAGGCACAGCAGGCTGCTCACCTCTTGGAAACATGCCTACAAAATCCTGCCTATGGAACTGTGTTGGTCACTACATGACTACTTAATACAAGTTTTGTTACCTCTTCAACCAAACAACTGCAGCTTATAATTCCAGACTGAAGCTTGGATACACAGTAATGACATTCACCTATATTTAAATCTATGCTTTGAGCTAAGCTTCTATCCTTAGAGGCTCTATTTCAAAGGATAGGTCTCACTTCTGGAAATCTAACACAGCAGAGGTAACCAGTGACACCAGGGTTTCACCTTTATATAACATTTTTCTTGAATTGTGTTATTACATGATGCTCTGCAGCTGCAGCGATTCAGCCACTTATACCTGTTTCATTACATGAAAACATTATGTATTTTCCATAAAAATTCTATTTAATTCTAATTGTTAAGTATACCCTGTATTAGTTATTAATCTGTTGCTTACAAAGGAATACTGGAGCAGCCTATTTTCTGCTTTCAGTTACGTAACATTTTTTCAGGACTACAGAATTTTAAAGAAATGCAAAAGAAAGGAAGTAAGTTCTTACTGACATTGGTGGCCAGTTCTGCAGTATCTTTTACTTACTGTTTATTGCACCATGTTTTAGGAGAAATCCTCTGGAGACAGGACACCCACTTGGATTTCTATATCATGGAATTATTTGTTTGTTGAAATACTTTGGTTATAGTTTACCTTCCTTTGAACAGCAAGTCTTCCCTTCAATAAGCTCACTAGACCTGGATAGAGGAATACAGCTCATTACACTTTTGAAAAATCAGCTCTAACTTACTATCAGTCCTACATGACCTTACAGAACTAAAGCAGAATTCTTGGTGTAGTTAATAAGTATGATTGATCCAAAGCTCATAGGATTTAATAATAAGGTCTTGAGAGACACAGAAAGCCAGCGTTCTCAGAGCTACTCTCACACAGAACAAGAGCTGTGGCTGTGCTCTTTGGATTACAGCAATTCTATCTGTTTATCTTTCAGCACAAGATGGATGTACAATTTGATGACAAGACATTAGAAAGCATCATGAAGACATTACTACCAAGTGTGCTCCAGTGGGTACAACATATGCCACTGAGATACCAGAAATATGATGTAAGGATAAGATATTGCCCAGGGAAATCATTTACTGAAGGCAGATAAACAAAGCATGAAGTGTAAAACCCAATATAACACAGTTGCTGTTGTAGCATAGCAGAAAGTCGACTAATGTAAAACAATGCCTCAGTTTCACTGATCTTTATTTCAAGAATGTGCCAAAAAGGGTATGTTATCAAAAGTACAGTGGCTCCAGCTTCTTGTGTGACGAAATTTTAGCCACAACTGGAAGAGTAATGGGACCCATAGAAATCTAGCAAAAATGGTTCTTGTCTCCTGATTAGTGTAGTCACTTCACAGAGGGCAGATATGTTCAGCTAAGTCACTAATCTCAGCCTGGTCCTCCAAGGAGCAAAGGCATGGTGTGTGGCACCTGCCTCAAGCCTCACGAGCTCCATGGAGCTCAGAAGTGGTTTTTCAGTACTGACCAAATACCCCGTCTTTCTTCAAACTCAGTGTGAGTAATTCATCATCCTCTGAAGAAACACAGCACTCCCGAAGACTAGAGGGAGGATGTAGCTCACAATATTTCACACAGAGACTCAGACTAACCTGCTAAGGCAGATACCTACATTTTTAAAACTCTGACACCTGTACTTGGCATCTACAGTGCTTCAGTCCTTAAAAGGAACCATCTACTGATAATATCTGTACCACATTGAAAATGCTGAAAATTATTTTTAAAAAAAGATGAAAAAGAAAGAGCTGCCAATCTGTCAAAAACTTGGCAGGCACATAACACTCAATGAGAGAAGGCTTCATAGAAGGAACACATCTGTGCTTGATATCTGTGCTTGGAACTTCCCTGTAAACAACTCTTTTACTAAGTGATGGTTTTGCTTCAGAAATTGAATCCTTACCAAACCCGTAGCCACATAGCAAGCTTTGATCAATTAATGCTTTTAAGCACTTTGACACTGGATATTACAGAAACGCAAAGACCTATTATTACTTTCCACCTTGTGCTAGAAAATATCACCTAGAAGGAACAGGGTACACGACAATCCATAAATTACATTTAAGTAAAAAAAAATTGACATTTGCCAACTATATATTCATTCACCAACCTCAGAAACAGTAGGTGGAGTGTGTTTACACTTGAGTAATACTTCCTACAGTTTTAACAAGTGTGCTGAATCACACAGTGTAAATACTCATATTTATTACAACCAGACCTAACATCACCTGGAGCAGACAAAATATTTTCATTTACTTCAAATGCTGTTAAAAAACTTTGTGTTTCTATCAGAGCAAGAATAAACCAAAATGGCCATGAGGAAAGATATCGACCAGTAATAATCCAAAGTAATAATAAGGTCACAAGATGATGCATCACACATTTCTGCCTGATTGTTCAGCTGTCCTGGGATCGGCAAGCTTTTACCTGTTTAAAATTTTGTTCATCAGAGTCTACTCAATTTTCAGATACAATCGTTTTATCATTTTTCTTCTGCAAGTATAGAAGCAAGTTTGTCAGAATCATTGTCTCACCATTAATATTAAAGCTCTTCATTATCTCTTCTGACAGAACAGAGCAGTCTTTGAACATCCTAGGGAAAATTCCAATTCATTCATGAAAGTCAGAAGCAGAGCAAATACCATGAGAACTGGACACAGTTTTCAAGACCAGCGAAAAAACTGCATTTTGGCCACTGTTCATGAAAGGACAGGAGTCACTGCTGACAACTACAAACATTTGTCCCTTGTCTCTACTCAGCTTCACAATTAGGCCCAGAAGTACTTTCTAAGCTCTGAAAGTGAAGAGTCCTAATCTACAATAAAACTTGTCTACAAACGCTGTCAGACAAAGCAGTCAGGTTCTTGCCCTCTAGGTCAATGCATTTGTCAGCAAAAAATCTACAAAATCTACCTTTGTCTACAAAATCTACCTATGGAAATTTACTGCTTGTCACAAAGTACTTGCTAATCAACTACAGTACAATTAAGCTAGAAACATAAGCTGTAACTGCTGGGCTTTTTCATGAAGCTTTATTTTAGGAAAAAAGTGATCAAAGTTTCAATTTTAACTCCAGAAAAGTAAAGTATACCAGAATGCATTACTGAGAATAAAACAGGGCTTCTGTGGAGCAGCAAATCTTCCTAACGGTATAGTAGAGAGAATGAAAAATTCTGTATCAGAATGACACCAGGAACAGAAGGTAGAAACTATTTATTGAGGTCTCTGACCAGATCACTGAAGTTAGCACCTGTCTACCCAGTAGGCCAGTATGAAAGGCACACCAGCTCAGTTCACAAGTTAAAGGCCAGCAGAGATGACCTCAAGTGAAAACTTCTGCAGTCAAGCTGTTGCAAAAAGAAAAGCAAGTATGCTCATAAACTGGTTGGCAGGTATGGGTTTATATTTAAGAATCAGCTTAAATCTTTAGCTATCAGTAAAAATGGAACCTAAATCAAACCTACAGATATTCTAGTAAACATTAGGTAGGCAGCAAATGTTCCAAGAAGACTGTACCTACGGTCTCCTACAAAGACAGGCTAAGAGCATAATGTTGTCACACAACAGTAACTATTAGTACCAAATACTACATGTATTTGCCTGTTAGATAACAGGCCACAGTACTTTAGAGATTGTTTGAGCTTTGAATAAGCTATCTGTAGTAAAAAAAAATAAAAGTAGTATTCTTCTCTCATGGGCACAAAGATATCAAATTGAGACTTCCTGAGGGAGAAGGAGGATGGGTTCCTTTCACCTATTTTCTTAACTTTCATTTCAAATCTAACATACTTAGTGAATCAAGAGGGCATCCTGTAATACTGGTAATAAAAGAATTCCTAAGGTCTCTAAAGTACAATACCATAAATGTTCTAAATTTTGACCATTTGCCATTTTTCCTGACTTTTTCCTTATCTTAAAGGACATATACCACAATAAGCTATGCTGATCAAAACAGATCTCTTCATTATTTCAAAAAGAACTTAGGTTGGTTGAGACAGCAGTCACCATGTTATGGGTCTAAAAGATACGTTCCTATTTAGTGCCTATCCCACTGAAAGTTTTAATTGAGAACTGGAGATGCATGATCTTAGTTTCACCTTCAGATAACTATTCTCCAAAAGAACTATACACCTTGGGGGATCTGGGGTTTGAGTCCAGTCCCGCAATTGTACTGTCACACATTACATTCACCTCATGTTCCTTAAAGGGTAAGCCCACAAGTAACAGTGATTTTAGATATTCCCTTCTGATGAATTTTAAAGCCTTCAGGTAGACCAACCTGAGTTCAACAGAGCCTCAAATTCTGATAGATATCATCATTTAGGTACTCCTCAGTATTTACAAGTTTTCTATCTCTACAGGAAGGAGTACTGAGTACTCTCTCTCCTAAAATCTATTTAATTTCACTTTTCAATTTTTTTTTTTCTCTATGGAGTTTCAAAGTATGGATATATTGCTGTTCCTTTGAACATTTTCCCATTCAAAAATCCTGGAGATTCTGCTTTATATTTCCTATTTTTTTATGTATCACATTGATTTTATTATCTTATATGGGGTCTCAGGGTTTTTGATGACAATGAAAGGTGCCATATAAATAAAATAAATTCCTTTTAGCACTCACATTCAAAAAGAGACCAAGAGTATTGCTGCTTTCAGGTTGGATATACCTTCCTCAGTACAACTTCTCCTTCAGTGTGTATATATGCATGTATGCACTATATTTACATATGCCATGTAGATTCTGGGGTATCTACATTATCGTGGTAAAATTCAGTGCCCAGGAAGTGCCCACTTAAGAAAGTATAGAGAACTAGCTAGTAGCTTACCTTAAACATGGGTAGCACCAGGTAAATTGACTCATTTGGTTAAGCAAATGCTTATGCATTTTGGTTGTAGAGAACAGCTTTTCAGAGTAGGCACTGGACTGACACTCATTCAGTAGAAGATATAAGAGATCTGAAGAAAATGACCACAGCACATCTGGGTACACATCACACTCTGTGGGAGCATCTTTTCCCTCCCTTGTGTATAAATACTGCAGTAACTACAACAATAAATAAATTATTCTGGTTTCTATTTCTAGCTGCAACTGAATAATGAACTTTGAGAAGCAATAGCAACAATTTGTAGACTTAGTAAAAATGAACTTTCCAAACAATTGTCCTGTCTTTCCATTACTTGATGCTGCATTTCCTTATACGCAGATAACTTCACTTCCCCAGACAGCTTCTTTTCTCCCCCTTCCTCATATCATTTCCCCATTCTCCACACAAATACGAAATTTTTCTGACTGCTTTTGTGCATTCAGAAAAATTTCCAAAGCAAAGCAAATCCAAGGTGAAATGGCTGAATATTACACAAAAGAGAGAACTATTACTGTAAAATCTTTACAGTCCCTCCTCAGCTTTCAGATTCTCACAAACTCACTAAATGTCTGCTCATGTCAAATCTGCACATTTCTCAATGTTTAGGATAAACTATATTTCGGGTTGAGAAATATGATTTTTATAATACTGTAATATTCTCAGATGGACAGGTTTAATAGTTTAATGTTAGACTCATACTACTAAATAAGTTACTGTAATATCATTTAATGTCATATTATGACATTAACATGAAACCACATACAACATTTCTTCTGAGATACCCTCCTACACCTTGGTCTTCTGTTCATAATTTAAGTACCAAAGTCCCATAATTATTCGTTACACAACGTACTCCTTCTTGCTATAACTCATTTATTAAATTGTCCTATTTATTGGCGTAGCTAATTACTGCTTCTCTGAATGCCATTAGTATCCTTTCCTTCCTTGCCTCTATAGTATACAAGTGACGTTTTCAGACAATTTGTACCATAATTTTAAAATACTGTACAAAGTACATTTAATAAAAGGATGGAATGTTATTTTGTGAGTAATAATTTCATTCTTTTTTTTCTCAGCACACATGTGGCCTTCATGATGAAACACAGGAGAGACATATATCATCAAAACCTTTAAAATTCTGAACGAAAATTGATGGTGAAAAGAAAAGCAGTAGAAACATGAAGAAATTACATTTAACAGTTTAGTTAATATTTATCAAAAAGAAGAATTCAAATAATATTTTGTTTCTTGATTTGACAATATTTTTGTATTTACAAGCACAAATCACTGAAGCTAAGCAAAATAATTTTTAAATGGGAAAGTTGCTCTGCAGAGAGATTCAGGAAACTATGCTACAGTCATCATGCTGAAGTGTCATCTTGCAATGACATTTCCGTGACACATCATTGAAATTTTAACATCTTTTAGGTTTAGAATATAAAGTAGACTATCTTCACCTTTCTGGGTTTGAAGCAGGAACATTTTTTACTATTTTGTTTACAGTTTTGCAAATTAACGTGTTTTCCCTGTCCATCAAAGCAAATCATCTGAACTTTACTAATGAAGTAACTGGGAACACTTCAATCGAAATTACATTCACAGTATTAATGGATCAGAATATATCTCAAATTATTCATCAAGACTCCCATCTCAGGACTATGACTGAATGAATCCCCTGTAGTGTTAAGCTTCACTGATTATCCAGTTACCAAAAAGTAACCAAATATTGGATGAATACATTATTACACTGCTAAGCATAACTAAGTTTTCTGTACAGTCATAGAAAAGCAATGGTATTTTATTTACTAATTTTTACAATCAAAGGGAACTAGTATCACAGATAAAGACTTAACAGTTCAGTTCTATTGAGTTCTATCTTTCTAAAGCAAATATTTAAAGGATATAATTTCTTACACTAATCTGAGTTCAAGCCTGGATTCTTTACTCATGAGGAAAAAATCAGAACATCTTCAAAAAAAGTGTCCACAGAAAGCTCACTTACAAAAGTGTATACATAAGTAAAGAGGCTCTAAGGCATACAAGGAAAAAAAGTTGCAGCTGTCTCTGATACAAAACTCATTCAGGACAGACAGTATTCTGCCTTTTGCAGTATTAGTATAAGCAAGGAGCAACCCATGTATCTGCTATACTAATTACTTATCACTACCTACTATTTTAAACAAAGCAGAGCATATTTTTTGAGCATCCCGGAGTGATTCCAGCCTAAAACAGCTGTCTAGCAGTGTAGTGTTATTATCTCCTTATGCTGACACCAGCAGGCTGCATTCCCAAAACAGGCTGTCCTACCCCTTCTGCTTGCTCTGAAAGTCATGCTGTCTTCCTTGCTGGATTAGCAGAAGTACTACAGAAGTAGTACAGTAATACAGAAGCAGTATGATCAGGTGAACCAGATAAAGAAATTGATCTGAATTAAAACTGAACCATGGGGAATGGGGAGAGAAACTGGTTTTCACTTGGAACAGTCTCTTCCCCCAGTTTGCTCTATGGACACACTAACATTTGTGCCATATGTGAACAGCCATAAGAACTAACAGCCAAAAGGAAGAGGTCATCACTGTCTTTCTCAGTAGTATGCTGGTTTAAAGCAAATCTTGAAGCAGGATGTAAAACCGAAAAAAAATTAATTACCCTGTAAAACTGTTTATTTTCCTTCCCACAGAGGAATCTAAATAATTAGCTTATTTTGGATGCAAAACAATTATAAAGTTGAAGACTTGGGCACTATGAGTGACCATAAATCATCTCTTTAAGTGCATATGAAGTGATCCTTCTGCAAAAAGCACATGTTCAAATTTATTTCCATACACTCCTCTAGCCTTTTTAAAATGTGACTCATAAGTGTATCTTCATTTTTTCATAAGCCTTTTGATGAAATATGCTTAGACATTTATAAAAGAACCCACAAGAATGTCAATTACAACAACAAATTACTTTCTTACTTCCTTCTGCCCTTAATAGTGCTGGAAAGAATTCTGTACAGTGAAATTATAAGTTGTAATTGCAAAAACTTGTTAAAACTGACAGAAGCGATAGCTGAAGTCGTTTGCATAGCTTATATTAAATGTTTCCTAAAAATGTATCTATGTACAAACAGGTTGCTGTGCACTAGCAGAGCTTAAAAATGTTAAGAGATTTTTTCCAAGCAAGACCGCTGAATTCTCAAAAAGTTTGATTTGAGAATGATTTCTGGGAAGCTGGTTCTGTGTTTTTTTACAGACCATGTTGACTACTCTTAACTTCAGCAAAAACTGTTCTATCATATTTTTAGTTACACCAAGGCCTATTTAGCATGACCACTTAGAAAGTTCTTGTTAATCTATCCGCTAACTTAAGAGCAAATCTAGACCTTGAAATATGTAGAAACTTTTATTTCAATAAAAGAGTTCAATAATTGCAACACAACAATTCAGTGTATTTGGATATTGTAATTCTAGTATTAACTTATGGAAAAAAACATACATAAAGTACCTTTATTTTCAAAAGCTTTCAAATGTTTTAAGAATATTTACCTCCTAATGTATGGGTTGCATTTTTGGTCTTATAAAGTGAAAACTGGCTAGATCATCAGCCTTAAAGGGTTAATACAAAATCTAATGAGTTCCTCAGTTAAAGGCATCCCTCGGGGGTCAATATGGTTTAAGATCTTCATTAATGGCTTGAACAACAAAACAGAGCGCCCTCAGCAAGTTTGAAATTGTATTAAATTGATAGGAACTACCAAGACACACGAGAAGGCAAAGGAGACCTGGGTTGTCAGAAACATGAAGTTCAGCACAGGCAAATTCTAAGCTCTACTGTTGAGACAGATAAATCTCAGGTACCAGTACAAGCTGGGGACGAACCCACTGAAAAAAAGCTTTGCTGTACGAGCATGAATCAGCAGTGAGCCCTTGCAGTAGCAAATGCTAACCACATTCATGGATGTAAGCAAGTCAAGACAGCAGGCTGAGATGATTATTCCCCTCTACACAGCAATTGTGTGACCACATCTTAAGTGCCATGTCTAGGCTGGGGTTTTCCAGTACATGACAGATACAGATGGTTTTGGAATGACTCTGGCAGAGGAGCACAAGACTGCCACGGGACTATGGCAAGGGAAAATCAAGACAGCTGGGAAGTTCATGTTTAGGAAGAGTTCTTCCTGCCGTCTTCAAACACCTAATGGGAGGTTCTGAAGGAGCAAAGCCACACTTTCCCTGGAGGTCCACAGAGATAGGATAAGATGCAAAAGGCATAAGACATAGCAAAGGAAATTTTAAGTAAATGTTAAAGAAAAAGAGATGACAGTGATGACTGTAAAACTGCAGAACTGGTTGCTAAAAGAGGTTGTGGAATCTCCAACCTTGAAGACAATAAAAAATTTGACTGAGAATCTTACCTGAATAGGTTCTGGTTTGAGCAGGAGGTTGAATTAAATCATCTCTGGAGGTCCCTTTCAACATAAAACATAATGACTCTATGGTTTTATCTTCAGTTCAAAAGTGATCATGGATACTTGGTCAATTCTGAGTTAAACATTTATAAAGAATATGCTTCAGACCCAACACAAGCATTCAGGTATTTTTGTTAAAATCATGGCCCTGCTACACACCATTTCACAGGTTCATTAAAATAACTGGGCTGTAAACCAACAAATAACTAGACCTCACACTTAAAAAATATTGGAGACTCAGTTTCATACATAGAATTCCTCACAGCACACAAGACAAATTTAAAATCTAGAACTAAATTTCTGTTCACTTCTTAAAATCTGCAAAGATGATGATGGAATATCTGGGAAAAACAGATACACCTCTCCTCCTTAAGAACAGAACTAATTCATTGCAGTAAGTATCTGCAGTATAAGAGTGTTCAGATATTTGGGCATAAACTGCACTTCATTTTTTTTCATTCAATATGAAATCAGCAAAGGAATTCTTGTTTTCATCAATTCTACAAGCATGCAGACAACTTTGCTAACATGCAAATTTAATGACAAAGATACTTGTTTCATCTTTACATTTAGACTTCAGGTTTTAATGGCATTAGGAAAGCAAGAGGAAAATTAGCATCCCCAGAGCTGTTCATCTGCTTCGCTTTCTCTCACCACAACAGCAAGCAATGGAAGGAGCAAGATTAAAGCCCAGAGTATGGATATCATTTTAGAGCTATTCAAATACAGAGAAGCTAAATGATCATACCTCAGCTGTACACGCCTATTGCAACTCGTGTTTCACTTCCCAAATATACTGGGTTTAAAACAGAGCAGACTGCAGTTTTGATAACATCTGCTACAACAAATAACAAAAAAAAAAAGAGTGTGAAGTCTGATGAATGTTTAAACAGAACATTTTTTATGGATCAGCTAAATCTTTTCTGCTTTTTAATTAAAAGTAAAGAAAATGGAACTTAATTATCCTGTAAAGATTAGCTTGTGGGCATCTTCCTGTAAATTACTTCTAATTGAAAGCAAATTGTCAAGTGACATTCAAAGTACTGTCCTTTAAAACACAGCTGTTCTATTGCTGATTTCAGTACATTACAGTGCTTTCTTGTTACAGTAAGGCATATTTGAATATTTTAACAATTTGACTGGTTTTGTATGGATTTCCATTTAGTATATCTTAATCACATTCCCTCCTCCAAAAATCGGAACTGGTTTTGTATGGATTTCCATTTAGTGTACCTTAATCACATTCCTGTCTCCAAAAGCCAGAAGAAATATTAGCTACCTTTTTGTACCAAATGTCCTAAAGTCATGTCTCTCCACCTTTTATTTGGAAGCTCATTGCCCTGATTAGCACATGGCATGGGTAACTGACCAGTTCTACCTAGTATCCTGCTACCTGGACCATTCATACTGCTGGGAGTCAATGCATTAGCAAAAACATTTTAAATATTTGCAACAATTTCAAGTAGTTTTATTGCATCAACTACAAACTGAAAGTTCACAATCTTTTTCTTTTAGCTCTTTATAAATTCTTGGGATGGTATTTGATATAGTTTCATAGTAGAACATTATCAAATAGAAAGATAAAACTATGGTACACTAATATAAGTTTATCAAATACATTCAATCGCTTTGATAAACCACTTAAATGTGACTTATCGTTCCATTTAGTACTGTAACCTCAATCCAAAAACCTGTTACTGCCTTTTATTAGATCTTCCTTAAAATGGCAAGACTTCATTTGGATGGATTAGGTTTTCAGCCTTCTCCTTGAGCACATGCTCATCTACTCCAGAAAAAAGTAATTTTATCCTACATTCATAAAGCCAAAAATAAACGGACATCAATTCACATTTCTACAAAAATTACCACAGCATTGGGCATTTCTAGTGTGACACTTCAGTTTTTACAAGCTTTATTGTCTCCCAGACTCCGAATTTACACACTTCTCTGCAGCAGTGAAAATAGATTCTTAGAACTTTTCACATCAGTGTAGTGCTTTTACAGCATTAGGCTTGAAAAGCATGACTATAACTGAACTGAAGTAGATTAAGAAGGCAACGTGTTTGGACATATTCATTTTAGACAGCAAGTATGCTTGCATGTTAGAGCTGTGCCATGACCAGTTGCACAGTTCACCAGCACACAGCTGACAGTGGGCTTGAATCTCCAGACATGGGAGAGGGTGAGCTGGAAGCGACTGCTGAGGGTATCATTTGTTTTTTCTCAGAACTGCACAGAGAGCTTAGCCATTTTGTAAGGAAATAGTGGTATCCCTTGGGACCTACTGCTTGTGAACCCCTCACGATGTTACCCTTCCTCTTTTTATCTCCAGAATGTACGGCAAATGCCTTGCGGCTCTCAAAGTCAGACTCATGTGTTTCAAAGGGTTAATGTTTCCCACACTAGAAAGGTATTTATAAAGATGCTATGTCATCACTGTATTGGGGAAAAAGTATTCACCTCTCTTATTTAGTAAAAAGATCTAAAATATTAAGAAAAATTTTAAAGCATAATTTTAATAAGATCTTAATTCTATTTGAATACTGTATCTTTGGTTTCCTAACAGGCTATCATGTAGCTGAACAACTTAGTAAAAATTGTATTAAAAAAAAGTCAAAACCAGACAGGCAAATTTTTATTGTTTTTTGGTTTCTATTCCCCAAATTTAATGTTGGATTTATTTTTCCCCACTATAAGCAAGAATGATGTGGGAAAGAAAATTATTTTGCATTATGTCTTAAAGGAAATTAGATACATGGTTATTCTTACTTATTGTGGAAGTAGAATTAGAAAGAATATACCATATTCTGCATAAAATGCTCTTACATCCCTAAGACATAAAGAACATCCCCTGCTCACAAGCAGTGGTTTTCCATCTCATCTGCAGGTTGCACTTGAAGAACATCCTACATGATCAGCAGCTGGTGCTAGCTCAAAGAACGCAGCTAATGTCCTCATAAACACTACAAATTGCAAGCAGTAGCAACCTAGTACAAGAAGATGAAGAACCATCAATTATTTGTTCTTTGAGATTAAAATTCAAAATTTATGACATAGGAAAATAGTGTGATTCTAAAGAATACTGGAAATGGAAATCAATAAAAAGTTACGCAAGTAACGCATTTAACACCTTCGTGAAATGACAACACTGGGAGAGTTACTTTTGACATGGACTAATTATTGAGGCTCCTTATTGCTTCTGATACCTGGAGACAAACACATGTGCGACCAGGGTGTGCCTTGGCAGCCTCATCAATACTGTCTATGGACTATGCCAACAGACTGCTCTGTAGGTTACTCGAATATATGCAGAATAGAGTACTGAAGCTGAGCCTACGAAGAATTTAAGATCATTACTCTCCTAAAAAAATTGCTGAGATCACCTGAACTTAATATGCCCTTCTGACATTCTCACTTCAACATATCATTTTTTTCCCTCTTTTTTCAATGTGATATCCAGACTGGCACATCCAGTGCAGTGCACTGACAGCGCAGATAGGGGGAAGCAGAAGATGAACTTTGTGACTACAACAACCAAACATTTTTACATTTTAATTTATAAATGTCTTGTTGGTTTCTGCAGTAATGTTCCACATAATTCTTCTGCAAGATTTCTGGGGTTTACTTTTGTTCTGACATCTATCATGAAGAGAAGACAGGAAACTGATAACGCACATTAAAGGGACAGAGGTTCTCAGAAAGTTCATTCAAAGTCTCTCTAGGATCTCAGTGGAAATATCCTTTCTTAAGAGATGCTTAAACAAAAATTAACCAAAAAACACCCCCAAAAAACTCCAAAACAAAACAAAACCAACCAAACAAACAAAAATCCCAAACAATAAAGCCACAAAAACCAAGCGAACAAAATCAACAAAATCCACATATAAGTCAATAAAGACCAATGTGCCTGTCACTGAATCTCAGGTACTCCTGGAAAAAAAGGGATTCAGTAACTGAAAAAAAAATTTAAAAAAAAAAATTGATAAATCATTCAAACCTGCTGGAGGAGGGGAGGTATTAACAGAAGACTCCCCAAACATACCATTGCTCAAAGCAGCACAGCAAACTGGTATATAAATGGTGCCAAATGGTGTACATAATCATAGCCAAATGTGCCCTCAAAATCCTTGAGAAGCTTTCTTGCAAAAAATACAATTAACGAAGGATTCAAATTTCATTTCTCTGTGATAAGCATGACACATTTTACCACCACTATTTAAACTTTTCCCACTGGGCACACTATCCCTCTTCCTTCATGGAAAAATGGAAATAAAAAATTTAAAATATTCTAAACAAAAATACTTTAAACTAAATTCAAACTTCAGATTTTAGAGTCATATGAAAATTTGTCTATAAGCAAATCATGTCCACTATGGAAAATTAATTTACTTTTTTTATTACATTCAGGGCCAACAGTAAATCACACAGTATAGCCACATTTTTCACACATGGATGCTTATGCAGTGCAGGAGTAAGGAGCAGGTGAATCCCAGAGATTTACCACCGTAGTATTGACCCTTCCTTCTCACTGAAGATGACAAATTTATGGTTATTTCTTCCTTTTTCACAAGGGATTCTTCAGTATGGATATAAATCCAACTATAAAAATATTAATAATTCTATTACTATCATTACAATCATTATAATTCTTATACATTACTTGATTTACAATGCTATTTTAAGAACATTAACAGACTTATAAAATCATAAAAATATTTTTCTTCTTTCAGTAAATGGAAACAGATTCTTTATGTCATTACAATATTTCCAGAGCGATGTCACTGTGAAGAAGAAGAGCATCATTAGACATGAATGGGTAGCCAGCTTGAACATATCATGTGTCCTATCCAAGCTCCAGGACTGACTTACAAGGTACAACAGACTTTGCCATACAGCTCTATCCACTGCTCACATTCTTTTGGAAAGAAACAATTGAGGCTTTTGATCTCTGCAAAAAGCATCAGAGTTTTAAAAGGCAGACTTCAAATATTTTCCACAGTTCCTCCTATCCAGACATCAAAAAGTCAGAAACCACAAGTAGAAGCAACATCGATCTTCCAAAAGGTGAAGCAGATCATTTCAATGAGTGTAGTAGTTTTCATAAACAAAAGGTAGAGACTAAATCCAAGAACTTTCTTGGGTTCTTTGGACCTGGTCTTTCAGACAGTATTTCTGGTTTATCAATCCTGCCCAAGACACTAGTATAGCACTAAGGAATGAGTGCCTTAAATACCTCTTTTCATTAAAGCCAGGTCATAGAAATCCCTGTATCATATCCAAAAATGCACTAATAAAAAATTTCACATACAATTCTACTTCTGAACGAAAATGAAGCCTACAAATTAGGGCATGTCTACTGAAGTTTGGTATCCCACATATAACGAGGATATAAATACTAACAAACAAAATTATTCAAGATTCCGTAGTAGAGGGGGAACGAGGAAAAAGGAGGGAAATCCCCTCCCTCCACAATAAATCTCAAAATGCAGTAAGACATACAAGACCCTAAAACATCTCTTAGTTTATTCAGAGTAGGCTCTCTGGAATCCTCCTATTAATCCTCCATATAGGCACACACACATATATGCACACTATTTTTGACATGTCTAATTCCTCAATTTGAAAAAAGGGACATAAAATTGCTGATACACAAGGATGAATACTTGCTCACTCTTTATCCTATGGGAATTCATGAGAAGATGCTTCCCTATGGGACTTCATGCAAATGAGAATTTGAATATTTGAGAAAAATTTAATGTCAATTAGAATTATTAAATATATTCAAGCTTCACATATGGAAAGATCTGTAAACTCTTTTTTTTATTCTGAAATACCTGTCTCTTCAATTATTTTTAAACAACATTTTTCATCTGACTTTTATGCATGAGATGGATACAGAGAAAAGACCAATTTCTTACATACATTATGATACTTAAAATTCTACTTTTATTTCAAAACTGAAAGGCAGTCATATCATATTCCAGTACCTAAGATGCTAATTCCTGTCTGAATCTTGATTCTTATATCATTACATCATTTATATTATTATTAGGTGCTCAAAACAAAGTAACAACACATAGCACAAACTATTGACTTGTTTGTAAAGTTATCTTCTTTGCTAGAGAAGAAAGCAGAAGCCCTCAAGTAAAACCTTTAGCAAATAAAAATATATTGATATAAAATAAAATATAGCTACATTAATTTTTTTTTTCATATGTTCAGGTTGTTTGGTTTGGGGTTTAACATGATCCATGATAGAGACTCTGCAGAAGTTAGCATAATGAATTTTAAGGTAACATTAAATGGAAATTTCAACTGCATGGGTAGAGATAATCTGAAATTCACATTATCCTTCACGAAGTCTTTTATTCTACAGAAACCTGGAAAAGGCCGTTACAAGAGATTTGTACCCAACAAGTTCTTGCATTTTCACATCCACTCCTACACTGTAGAGATCTTCCTGTACCAATCTTCCAAGGACAAAAGGAGTAACAAGTTGCAGTATGGCTAGCTATATACTAATTCTCAGATTTGAAGCCAAAAGACTCAAGACTAGAATATGCCCCATATGGGCTGTGGGGGATCCTACTCTAGCTTTCACAAATGGCCAAAGAGAAAACATTTGTTTTCAGTGAACCCTCCTTAGTTACAAAGTAAAAATAAAAATTCAGCCATCTAAAATAAAAAATTTTAATCAGAACTCTCCAATGTCAGTTTTGCAATACCTCTGGAAATTACAGACCATTCAAGCACATTAAGAAAAAATAAAAGTATTTGGGTTACAACTGCTTCCTGAGCCATTATTACCTGCAAAAAGTTTGTGTTACCATAATACTTTATTGTAGATCACTGTCTGCTGTTTATGTTATCACGTTAAAACATATAAACCACTATTTAGACAGATATTCCCCACACCTTTACTCACGCAGATGGGCTGCCTTAAGAATATTCTTTTCAAAAATGCAAGTTTTCACATAATTCACCTCTCAGACTGGAGTATCACTCCTGGGCTATGTGAACAAACAGATGCATCCAGCACTCAACCAACCACATGGGAATTCCTCCCCTCTTGGAAGATGGGTTTACATTCACAGACAAAATTTTATGTACTCCTAGCAATGCAAAAAGTACTTACTATTTTGTCACAATCTTCAAGAACACGAATAGGAAATTACATAAATCACATGAATACACTGTGTGTGTATACATAAATACAACACAAAAATTGTAATTTCTTCCCAGATTATGCAAGTAACATAAATTCTGAATTTTTAAGAACACGTGGCTGCTTCCCATCCCATTTCATCTTCTTCCAAAATGACACACTCCTTTAGAAATTTTGACCTGTAAATATCAAGAAGTAACTCCCCTTTAGAAAGATTTTAGGTGAAGAAAATCAGGACAAAAATTGCACTTAGTTTATAAGCTTTTTTCCTTTTATGAATAATTTAGAAAAAATCTTCAGGTTTTGTAATTATTTCTATTTTTTCTCCTAACAAAAGAAGTTGCTATATTTATCAAAGTTCTTACATACTATGTCAATCAACAATTTAAACCTATTCCCAATATGTAAGCAGGTAACAATTGCAATCACAAACACTGCCTGCTACTGTTCTAAGTAATCACATAAAACAGAATGTAACTCCAAAGTCTGAGTTCTCTAAGCTTTCTCTCTCTTCATAAGGACAGTAATTGACAGTTTAAGAAGGACATTTTGATATATAAGAACAGTCTTGAAAGACAAAAAAAATATTGGTGAGTAATTACACAAACAATAACTCCAAACTAACATGCAGTAACAGTCATCCTTCTATATAAGTGGGAATACATACAATGGAAAGAAGCTCAAAATTGGTATCTACCTTGAAAGTCTGAAGTGCTTGTAGGAGAAGGATCACACTAAAAAAAATAAAAATAAAAGGATAGACTGCACTCCACATCCCAGCATGTTGCTCTGGGTTCCAGCTATTTAAAAAAAATCCACAACATTCACAAAAGGAAAAAAAAAAATCAATCAAACAAATGAACAACAAAAAAAGCCCCCAAAAAGCCACACACACTTCAGAGTTCAACACTGATCTGACTACTAGTCTGATTTTTGGGCGCCTGTTTGCAGATGCGGTAGAGTTATCAATCCAAGCAGACACACAATCCGGGTCCAATGTCACTTCTCCTCATTATGTTAATAGTTAATACATGCAAATGAAAACACTCTAGCAATTTGATTTCTTTGAAGATAGTTTGCATATTGTCTTAGCCATAATGACTGTACACTTCTCTCAGCCTCGATTTATGCAAGGGTAGTTTAGTTCATTTTTATCAGCTCAAGTTCATTTTGGCTGCTACTGGAATGTATGTGTGTGTTTCTTTTTTACCTTTCACCTAATTACCATTCAGGTACCATAAGCAGATTTTTCATGCTATTGGTGTTTTTCTTAATTAAGAAACAAATGAATTCTCCCTAGCAAAAAAGATGGAACAACAGAGTAAGATGCCAGAGGCTGATGTTCTGCTTCTTAATTGAAGCTGCTTCATTGTTAGGTGTCTGTTATGAGGGGGCAGAAGTGTCAGGAGTTTATTGTGAATAATATAAAAATAAAAGCATAAATAGTACTTTAAAAATTATGAATTAATACAGAAATATATTCTATACTGGCATAACACAACTACACTGTTCTCCCTTCCATTATGAGAATAGGTTCTTTAAGTGTAAATTATTCTTCACATCTGGAAAGCCCCAGGTTCTAATCCCAGCCCAAAGTGAATTCCTTTCTTTTTCCTTTGTCTATTATCTGCACCCTGCTTGTGTGCTCATGTTGTTCAATTAGAGGTACCTGAATTTACCAGTGAGAGGAATTTTGTTTCTTTTCCTTCATCCTTTCAGCAAAATAAGTCTCTCTCGCTCTCTCTTACTCGCTCATCCCCTCCCATCCCATAGCCCACCAACCTCCATTTCTAAGTCATGCTTTTTGCTTCCTTTCAGTGCTAGGTTTTCCCTACACACTCCAAACACCACCACCATTACCACTTGTGAGAAATTCAGGACAGTATGCTTGTCAGGACAATATTCTTCCACTGTAATTTAACAAGAAATTTAGAACTTTTAAGCATCAAGGCCTTCTAAGAATGTTGCATTCTTCTTTTAACACACTTAACATCTTATTTGGACATCTTTTAAGGGTCACATCGCCCTAAACCACATGGCTCATGTCACAGGAGTAAATTGGGATTCGAACACGGACACTGAGAAATCATTTGGTCCTAAGAGTCTGAAACTGCAACACATGGTCAAACATCAGCATTAGCCCAACAGCATAAATGCAGAGACTACCACTAACATCTGTTTGTAATAAATATACAATATTTGTGTAAAAATTGGAAATCAAACATCTGACAAAGACTAAATCCTATCACTCCCTATGGACACAATCTGTACCTGTTTTGATAGGAATTATTGGAATGTAAGAACTACAAAATCACTATCTCCCTGCACACACAAGAAATTAAATCACTTTTCTATTCAGACACTTTTCCATTATGTTAAAGGGGAATGCCAGGAAAACAATGAAAACCAAAGCTATTTTTTAGGACAGTATTAACCACAGATCAATTCTGAGATAATCCATATTACACTGAAACGAAGCACTGCATATTGTCTTGAAGAAATAAGTCTGTTACTAACAGAAACTGATCTTCTATAGAAAATCTTTCTATATTTTCTCCAAATGCTTTGATCCATGGTTTTGGACACAAAAAGCATCAAATTTATTTTCTGTTTAATCAATACAAATCATGCAAAGAGTTTAATCAATATTGATACTAAACTGATATACCTGTTGATGTAAACTATGTGTCATAAGGCAGTAACATTTTTATATATATTTTTAAATGGAAACTGTGGAAATGTGTGGGACAGACTTCTTTCCTCCCACTTCCTTCCTCTGTACATTTGCTGGAGGTTGTTTTTTTCTCTCAGCAGAGAAAGCTCAATCCAACACATTAAGCAATTTAACACTATGAGGCTTCTATTTATAAATCTTTGCTTTTGCAAAGAAAAATAGTACAATTTCAGCTTTTTTCTTCTTAAAATATACAAAAGATGTCAAACACTATGAAGAAAGCAAAGATTCAATTTTTTTCATTTTTCTACTGATTTTACATATGCAATTCCTTAAGCTTGACTGTTATTTTACAGCATTTTCAGTAAGAAGGAAACGAAGCCTCCTGTCAGTAGTTTAATTTCCCACAGAGCTGTAATCACCACTCGCAATGAAAAAAAAAAACCTCTGCTGGTAGTCTCCATACAGCAAACAAAAAACCTTAGCTCTTCACCGACTGGACTCACTTTTTCTGCATCTCTGCTGCAGTCTCAACTTCATTTTTCCTCTCAATCAGTCTCTGACCTCCTCACATGGTGTCCCTGCCAAATTCTTGGCATTGGAAGTGAGGGGGAAGAGGCCATACCATAAGCGTGTTGATAATGAGGAGATAGAAATAGAAAACCAGCTGGATTGTCCTAATAAAGTATGTCTGGGATTCAGAGACACAACAACTCCCTGTTCAGGTCACTGTTCAGCATTTTAACCCTGTGCATTCCAGACTGACCTTTCAGTGATCTCCACTAATTTATTAAATTAGCATTTAATATGAAATTGTACTTGAAAAATTCGCTTTGATTTCAATGAAACCTATGACCTGGTTCCATCTAACTGTATTTTAATTATGTAATTTTCACCTGCAACATGCAATTGTGTCCTGAAAAAATTTTTGCTCATTGTTTTTCTCTTTTTCTGGCATCTTAAAAATGCCAATACTGTCATATTTGATCTGTGTTCTTTTGATGAAGTATGTCTTGGTTCACTGACGCAGTTTAAGAGTTTTCTAAATCTCTAAGGTAGCAAATTATTGTTTTCTCTTTACATCAATTATTAAGCACCAAACATACAACTTAGTTCTAAGAAATCCCTACTTAGGCTGATTTGATTCCATCTTTTACAGTATCCATCTTTTACATACTCCAGGAGCTCCCCACACTGTCCTCATATTCATTTACAGCAGTGATAGGACCTTCAACAAGGACACAAATCAAAAAAGGAGGAAAATAAGTGTTGTGGCTTTGGTTTTGCTTCTTAGTCACACTTCACATCATTTCATAGAGCACTATCAAGCAAAAAGGGCACAAACCCAATGCCCTCAAAGTCATAAACAGGGTGGTCAGAAAGTCTTTTACTATTCAGTTTATTTGCTCTTCCTTATATTCATTCTCCAGTGACTGGTCACACAAAACAAATACAGAATCCTCGATATAACACAACTACGAAGGAGAGTCCTCAATTTCTTGAAAATTTGCCACTGTTTCCAGTATGGCACAACTTCAGCAGCTTTGCTGAAAATTTTTAATTACTAATTTAGAAAGTATTCTTAAATTATTTATAGAAATGGTGACTCTAAAGTTGTAATTTCCCAGCTGTTATGAGACAGCGGTACTATATCTAATGATACACTACTTGAAAAAAAAACCAAAACAAAACAAACCCCCCATGAAAAATGGCTAAGTTACCTTTAATATTTTGTGAAGAGATTGCTTTTCACTCTGGATATATTTTTCAAAAAAGAAAAATAATAACTACCTCGCAGAAAATGAAGGAAATTTAGGTCTTACCACTCACACTAATGAAGAAGATCCAACAAAACACTGCTGTTCAATTTTAAGAAAAGTATTTCATCTAAGGTAAGACATATAAATATGAAACAGTAGTTAATCCTTCAGTAGTAGACAGGAGAACACTAAGATACCCATTTTCTATTCATTTCTATTTATTGGCAACTTTGGAAAGTGCTTTGGAGGCCAAGTGGGATTACCGAGAAATAATGTCTTTTCCCACATTTATCATTACCAAATTTACACCATCTACCCCAATAACAATCACTAACTTCTTCCCATTTGCCTGCTGCAACAAGTGTGTGTATAAGGTTTAGCCTAATTACTCCACATAGTGAATCCACAAAGGGCCACATGGCACTACTTGTATATAATTTCTGTTAACTCAGCAAAATACTGGCCTTTGGAGTCCCTTCTGCTGTATAGGTAGACCAGCTACGTATATATATATATATACGTATATATATATATACGTATATATATATATATATAAAAATATTTAAGATCTATTTGTTTCTTATATACATATACATTTATCAGAATGTAAATGTCAAAGACTTATCAATCTCTTATTTGGTCTGGCTTTTCTTTATTAGAATCATGTGATCAAGGAAAGAGATTCTGTCTTCCTTTTAATTAAGAGGTATTTCTAACATCAATCAGCAAGCTCTATTTTAGAGATGAGTATGGTTAAAAGCAGGCAAAAAACTGTACTTCATCAGGTAAACAGGTCACAAAGGCCTTGGGTTCCATTCCAGGCTCTACCAGTACCTGCCTAATAAATAATCTCCAGTCTCTAAGTTTTGCCAAAAACTGAGTAATGATACGGACTGTTCTTTGAACAGGAAAAATCCAAAGGAACAAACTATATACTTACCAAATTATAAGAGAACATGACAGAAGTAAAAAGAAATCTCATACTGTAGACTGTCTACAAATTCTATCTACAGATTACTCTCTATTACTAGCCAAGAACTCAAACAATAACATGTAAATCACTCTCCATTAGTAGAGGATATATGGCTTTGACATTGCTGCTTTCTAGTTTTCTTTTAACACCAGAAAGGACCCAAGAAAAATAGAAACTTGACATATGTATTCTTAAGAAATTTTTGATCTACAGGCTATGGAATGTGTCTTCCATTACTCTCGGAAAATGTAATTCCTATAGCAAGGTTACAAATGTTGTGTTTCAAAAGTGAGTCCATCATTCACTAACAACTTTTTACACCAACAGAGATTTTGTAATTATTATCAGATAAGTAACTTACAGATATAAGATATAATCAGATATAAGGGATGAACCACTCAATCAAAATGGAAAAAAAGGAATGGCATAATAATCTAAATACATATTTTCTATTATATGCAGGTTATCACAGGCAAAACACCTTGCCATTACATGAACTCACAATTAGAACAAGCAGTGCATCATCAATGTGAAACACAAAATGGAATTTGAACATTCATTCCATGCACTTCACTAATAAGGTACTACTTTATACAGAATGCAGAACATTTAACACACTCTCCTGAAGTTCCTCTAACAAGATGATTAATTAGGCAACAAAACACAGACATCAGAGGTGCCCACAGTTTTTCTTAACATTTTACATACAAATGCAATCACATAATTCAAGTATCAAAATATATTTGAATGTATAATCTATCAGTTATCAAAAATTACGCCTTACGGATTTTCAGTGTTCCTGTATATAGCACAATCAAGTTCTGCGCTCTTTCTTCCGTCCCAAAAGAAGAAAGAAAAGGAGGGGAGAAAAAAAAGGTATTATGATGAACTAAATTCCCTGGATTCAATAATGTATTTCTCTTTGCCCATGAATGAACAAACAATGCTTCATTCTTCATGATACTTCCCCTTCTAGGAAGAGATCGAATTCATGCCAATTTTTGAGGCTTTTCTCATGTTTAACAGCTTTCAAGTCATCCTCACAACACTGAAATCTAATACAAACAGGCAAGAATACAACAGCAAATATTCAACATGCTACATGAGAGCAACTTAGAAGGTAAAAGCTAAAGCATAAAAATCAAGACTTTTTGTGAAAAGCTTAAAAACAATAAAATAGAAACAGATGATCATATATGGGCAAAATACTATTCTATGAATAATTCAATCAGAGCTAAACTAAATGTTGTGTGATAGTTCAGTTCCCATAAATGCATTTTATTTTCACTGATCTTATATTTTGTTTTTCAAAAGGCTGAGAGAAAACATCACTCACTTCCATGCAAAACTTTACCTCTGCCAGTCTATGTGTCTTTTCCTTATAAAGGTAATTTACAGAAATTCAAAATCCTTCATTAACAATTTTGTTTTATATTACTTCTATTAGCAAAATTATTCATGATCTCTATAAATACAGGTCAGTTTTGCATAATATGCCTCGTTTCTTTGTAATTTTATACTGTTATACATTCTGGTATATTATAAATGAGAGCTACATAAAGAAAGCAATTAGGCATAAATTGAAGATACATCATCCTTAAGATACAAAAAACCCCACCAGACTTGGCATTGGACTTCTTTGTTTGCTGTTTTGTTTCAAGAAAAATTTGTCTGGGCATAATAGTCTGTACGAAGACGCCTGGCATCTTAAAATCACTCAGAATGTAAAATATCTGATGTGAATAAAAGAGGAACTGGTTTTGGCACAGCAGTTAAAAATTTCAAAACTTTAGATGACAACCTAGAGAAGATAAACTCTGTATGATTGTGCCTATAATAGCATAACTTTAAAATCTAAGACACAGAACTTATTTCCAGAACAAGAGTCCACAGCATTAGCAGCAGCTTAATCAGACAAGCATGGAAAACTTTCTGAGTTTGGAGGTTTCATGGTAGCTCCCCCTACACGATCTTGCTACAAAGTAAGATTTTAATCTGAAATGAAATATTTCTGCAGGTCTTTTGGAAGACAGAAAGGAAAATCTTCTAAGAGCTATGCTTGCTATGGTAACACTTACAAACATGCAAGATATATAATGTATTTATATTACACACACATTGAAATTTCCAATAAAAGGAGGATAACAGTATAGCTTATCAACAGAAACAGGCATGAAAGAATCGAAGAATTTAGATGCTACTCCTGACAGCACTAGTTAGGGCATCTTAAGTGACGTCAGCAAGAGCTGTAGGTGTTGAGAATCCCTTAACATCAGGCAACAACTAATGCAAAAAAACCCTAAAAAACAAAACACAAAACCAAGCCAAACAAGCAAGCAAATAGACAAAAAAGACCCCCACCAAACTAAAATGCCCATGGATTGAAAAGTATGGACTGACCACATTAGGAAACCTAAAGCATAAGCTTTCATTTTTGTATTACTGAAATGCAGGCAATATTTCCAGAGTTTGCCTGCTTCAAGGGGTCTGTTTAAGATACAGCATGCAAGATTACTCAAAAAATTCAAAAAGAAATACTTCATAATTTCAAGCTACTTGCTTATGACTACTATTATCTTTACCCATGGTACGTTATTCTCTTCAAACAAAGTGTATTTTATGCTACATTGTTGCTATACATCAATTTCTGTATCAATTCACATTAATTCTCACATACATTGAGATACATATATACATAAGTTTTTTTCAATAAGGATGATTGTAACAGATTCTTTAAAAAGATATTGTTGGAAATAATTATCAAGTTCAAATTATTAGTCAAAACACTTCCATACATGCAGAAACACAAAACTTTCTATTCAGCTTCTGATTATTAAGAGGTTTTTTTCTCATGACCTGTTACAAAGACAGTCATTTAAATAATTTCTTGCAAATATGAACTGCCATTGAAGAAACATGTACCAGTTTAGTGTTCAGCTCACCACAGAAAACAGTGAAGCCTCTAAAAAGATGCCAAATAATACCATCTGCATCTTGGTACTTTTAGTAACAAGAACATCTGCCCACTAAGAAACAAATAAAGACTAGCAAACTGATTGCAAAGTATTTAAAAAAGTTTTTCTTATAACAAATCAATATTTTAATAATAAATGTGATTAGTCTTCACCAATTATTTTTTATAGCATCCCTGCAAAAAAAATTCAAATCACTACAGGACTCAGGACTCCAGTAAAAAGTATTTTGGAAGAATGTGGGACTAGATTAACATAAAACCACACCAAGTTAAACATAAAAGACAAGCCAAAACTGCAATTATTTCCCTGATGGCACCACATCCATTCTCCAAAGATTTTTCTGTGAATGCAAAAGTGGGTTTTCATTTTCAAAAACGAGTACATTTGTGTAAAATTGGTGTTCTTCTCTTACACTGGTACTGCTGGTGCACAAATCACTCTCAAGACTTGAAAGAATTTATACATGGCAAGAATAACTCACCCAATGTGTTTTTCTCATTTGTTTTACAATGTAAAGGCCATAGCTTCAAACACAATGCTTTGACTGACAATTTATGCTGAAAAACAAATTTAACCAAAATCTGAGGCATAACAATGCCATACCCGAATCTGACCTTTCTTGACAGTGAAAACTTCTGAACCCAGAGTCAAAGAATGTCCAAATAAATGTCAGACTATTCAGACCAGTCATAACATCCCCAAAGCACACTCCCACTTAAATGAGATTTCCTAAGCTACAGGACTAATCATAAAATTACAGTCTAGCTGGTCCAAGTAGCTGACTATTATTCTTCATTTATAAGAATCGCTGATCTTGATTATTGTGGCAATATTAATTTTTTCCCCTTTTTGATTTACCAACCCAAATTTTCCTCTTTGTATAACTACATGAGTCTCAGTTGTGTAGCCTAGAGGTGCAAAATTCCCGAAGAGCCAACAAAGCAGGCTACCATCCTGGTCAGATCCAAGTATTATACTTTGAAGAAAACTCTAATAAAGCTCTCTTCATTTTTATTAAGCATATAATTATATCTTGGAAAAACTTCAGTGTAAGATGTTCAAAAATTAATCACTTATTCTGTGACGCAACATGTTTGTCAAAGAAACACACCTGAAAATCTAAACCCTATGTTCAAACTATCATAGGCTTTTACAGCTTATTTCAGACCATTTGTAGTAATGCTGTGAGAGATCAGGGTAATAATGTATGAAAACTTAACAAAGCTCTGATGCCAAAGGGACGCACCAGGATAATATATGTAATACTGGAGAAGCTCTTAAACACTCCCAGTCTTGTCTTAAATCTGCATTCAAAAACAGTGCTCTAAGCCTTGAGTTCTGTGTTTTGAAATATGTCTTTAACATGCAGCTCAAAAGAGGTGTACAAAAATAGCCAGGTTAAAACTGTGTGTTTCTTGGAAAAGACCTTTTGTTTAATTATTATTTCTTAAATGAAACAGGTCACCAGAGATTAGACACTAAGAAAACAACCTTTCTTGAAATATAACTAATCACTGTTCAAATGACCACCAGTTCACCTGCACTGATCACTTATTACTGGTAACACTCCAGGTTACACTACAGGTTCTTTCATACTGCATTCCAGCTAGACTATCAGCAATACAGCACCTTGCAGAATTCATCTTACTGATATTAAGTCAGCAGCATTAGCTGAGACCCAACTGTCCTTTGGAGATGTGACCCTTAAAACTCAGAGAAAAGCGATACATTATAAAGGATTTCTAGAGAGTATCAAACTGTCCAAAAATCTAAATTCAAATCCAAGCCGTCCAGATTCCAATTCTGTAGCAGTTGTACACATTTTCATGTGTGTCCTGAAAATCTTTTTCATTCCAAAGATATTATGTCTTGATTTTCATTCGCACATTTTCTCTCCTTCTGTGACTATTACAGAGAGTGCTAATTGTAAATGTGTTCTGAAAAAAATACACACACTCACACAAACCCCCATAAACACTCAGGTGGTCATGGTGTGGTCATAGATTCATAAATTATCTCCAGTTCACAAAAACACACTTCACATAAATTTATTTTATTTATATTTAAGTATAAAGCGCTAATTGTTCTTAATCTAGTGAAAATACATACTTGTATATATAAGGTACAATGTGCTATCCTGTACATAACGGGTCACAGAATAAAAATATTTCACAAGCTGAAATTAATTTATCCACAACATTGTATTACATTTTAAGTCCCTCAAAATATAAGTAACATAAAACTCATTGCAGCTGCAGTGACAAACCCTCTGTGGAAATCGATTTTCAAAGTCAGACTTTACAAATCATTAATTGCTATAAATTATAATGCTTAAAGTAAATACAGAAATTAAATAGCAAAAAAGGGGGTTTTTGTAATTCACTGGTCCAACAGGTATACTTCCTCTGGTTTTATTCCCTTTTCTCACAACTTAAAGTCTTTTGTATTTTTGCATTAACACTGACCAGATTACTTGGCCTTTCAGTGGACCATGGAAAGTTAAGTCTTGTAACTAAAGAAAATCTTAATCCAATACCCCACCTTGTGGGAACCCAGCACTGCCTGACACTGTACAGAAACTGACCTTTTTGTCCTTCAGACTTGCCTACCAGGCCCCATCTTCTATCGCAAAAGCCAAATCATCTGATCCCAAACTAACTGTCAACTGCTTGTGATGGTGGGGAAGCCAGACATCAATCAATCAGTTTTTATCAGAGCTACTCTTCGTTTTTCTGTTGTGCTCATCTTATCATCTGACCCAGTTGTAGCCCTGACTTCAGAAGCTTAAGTAACTTGATGACAAAATATGCGTCTGTTTGTCCAAGATGCACATTGTTAAGGAGTGCACTTGTATTTTTAGCAACTAGCTAATATTTTTTCCAGATAAACTGTCAAATATTTGAGATTTTTTTTCTCACTTCTTAAGTTTCCTAGTGTTCACTGAAATACCACAATGCATTTTTGGAACAACTATTAAGCAAGTTCTGGGGCTTTTTTAAAAATAGAAATATATATGCATTTTTATTTAAAAATTAGGCAGTTTCCTTACAAACTTAAACTAGTTGGGAGCCAAGGGCCTCTCAGAGGTACTCCATCCTATTCACATACACGTTGCTATTCAACTGTTCTTCAGTATTTTTCATATGAATACAGATTATTGACACATTTAAACCGCCCCAAAAATCAGTACTTCTATGGACATACAGATTTTCTCTTCTGGATCCTACAAAACTAGAGCATTTTGTCTACACTTGTTCTAAAATGCATAAAGCACAATTAGCAGATACAATACTCAAAAACCAGTATGATTGAGAGCTTCCAAAAATGAACTGTTACTGCTTCCAAAAGCCTTTTCATACATATTTATTAGTGAAGACTGTATCCTGAGAGGGTGGGAGGGAGCAGAGACAGGTTTTTTGAGGGTTTTTTTAGAAAAACTACTGCTACTTCAGCTTCGGTAATTTTACCACTGTCTTCATTGGCTTAACAATTGTGTCCTACTTTGACGCATCAGTTACAGATGGTTCATTTTCTTTGCTTAAAGCTGTATAAAATGTTTGACAAAAATCCTTGCTGTACTTCTTCAAAACTTCAGAGAAGGGATCTTTATTGCCATCTAATACGAAGCCTGAATTTGAGAGTGAAAGGTGAAGACAAAACCTAGGCATCTACAGAATATATGCAAAATTTCAAACAGATCTGACAATGTTCTTGCAATTTTTTCACAGTATCTTATAAATGTTAACCTATGCATTCCATAATAGAAATAAAATCAAGTCTTAAATAGCAGGGTTATAACGATGATCCCAATTACATAAGTAAAACACAGCCCTCCTTTGAGGCTTGTGCTGCAACTACAAAAGTAAAAATAACACCCCGTACCGAATTTCTTCTCAGCCTAATGAACACCTCTGTGGATCACCGTAAAAATTGTTTTCAAGAGTATTGCATTTCAGCAGAGAAAATCTTTACAACAGATGCATAAAGATTTCTGTCATCGTATTTGAGTCTATGAGGAATTTCTTATTTTACATTAAAATTCATTCTATTCTCATTAAAAATCACTTTCCAATAATAATTGCATGTATGTTTAGAAAGCAATTATATTTTTCTATATAACTTTTGCCACAATAGTTGACTTTACTTCTCGGATAATATGAAAAGGAACATGTATAGCACAGGAGACAAAATGGGAATCATGGAATGCCTTTGAACATAACGAAAACACTTCATTCAAACCCAGCCTCTATTCTACTCTACATTCCAATTTTACATACACCAAACTGTTAGATACCATTTGTGGTTGTGGTTATTTTTAAGCTCCTAACCTATAAACATTTCACATTCATTTTAAGTATTATCAACGGGACTGCTTCTATGAATGAAGTTAAAGACTGTATTCCTTAAGTTTCTCATATATTTATACCTTCCAAAAAAGCATTAGATGGATAGGAAACCCAGTAACACAGGAAATGCTGTAGTATTTTACTGCAGTTGGAATCAGACCTTTATTATTTGGAAAGAAAAAATGGAAAAGTGTCTGGATTCAAGAAGATTTTTACTGTCCTCTGCTATACTGAATCTGAGGCAAAAAGACCGAGTACAGTAAAAACAGCATGCGACATGCAGTTGTATCAGCTAATCACAGTCTGAAAGCTTCAGCTGTCTGGAAGAACAAAGCAACATCACCCTAATTCACTTAGGTGAGTGCAAAGAGATGAGAAGAGTTTACAAAGATATGTCAGAGTAACTCACTAATTACTAAAGCTTTGTTATTTTTGATACTCTGTTACTAAATTATATTCACATTGTAAAATGATTGTAATTGAACAAAACTTGATTATAAAAGTTTAACAAAACAATATGGTAGGAATCAAAAAATAAGAAAGTTAAAGGTCCCACTCCAATTGAATTATTTGAATTGAATTAATATTAAAAAATTTTGAATTAATATAAAAAAAAGATTGAAGAGACAAACAAGCCTTGCACCCAATTAGCTCTATAAATATAAAAGGCATCTGATGATAAATACATCATCACACTTACTAAATGTTTTCAAATCCTAGCTAGTTCTTAAAAATATAAACAAATATTAGCATTTACAAAGGGTGACAGTGTTACATTACACCCTTCCTCAACACAGGAAACATGAGATACGAAAAATGAGAAGATAGATGGAAAATAATGAGGATAAAATTTATTCAATATCTGTAATAGGAAAACAAGAACATTTTTTGTTTATTGCTGTATTTTAACTTATACAAATTAATTTCAAGGTTATGATTACACAAACAACATCAGGAGCTATTAAAATACAACAGATGATTGTGTAACACATATCAAACTAGATCCCTTTTTCTTTTTTAAAAAAGAAAAGGCTACTGTGACAACTGCCTGCATCTGCTACCAACTCATGATGGCACTACCCTTTCAAAGCATTAGATAAAACTGAATAATCAATAAGAAATGTCAATACTGAAAAGTGATTCCTTCTGTACTATAAGCTTTATGCAAGTGTTTGGGTTTTGGTTGGTTGGTTTATTTCACAATTTTTATAAGAACTCTTCTCCAATATTGCAAATGTACTGAATTGATCTTATTACATTTGGGATTTCCTAAAACAATATTTAGCTGCATCAGGAAAACACACAGACTTTTTGTTACTTCACATGCTATGATTGAAAAAGAATAAATAAATATTATGACTAGGAGGCAAGAATATTGATACTCTTCATCTATATACATCTTTATCTGTATGTTAGTCTCCAATAAAGCACATCCTAAGGAACTATGAGACAAATAAATACATACATACATTTACAAACAACTGGGTAAAAAAAGTGCACTTGTGTCTCAAAGTAATCCTTGTGCTTGCAATCATCTCACCCCTTCAAGTGAGATTTAACCACACTCTGACTATGTACAACAAAAAATGTCAGGTGCATTGTCTAAGATGAGAACTTTTAAGAAGCACTTAGGAATATAGAAAAGGGAGCTTTGACATGATAAAATAGCCTTATCAATATTTTATTACCACAAACTCATGAGAAAATTGTATCAACTTATAAAACACAAAAATAACTAACCAGACTGTAGCGTTCAGATTTTCCATGATGGCTATTTGCCATTAATTCCGGAGTGAGTGGAACATTGATCTTCTTTCTCTACATTTCTCAAACACTTTCTTAAAAAAATCTCTGAAAGAAGAATGCGAAATAAAATCTGTTCCTTCTACCAATTCATAATCTATGTTTCCACACTATTTCTACAGTTACTAAGTGGAAGAAACCCTAACCATACATTGATTGGGAGAAGCAATATTACTGCATAATATTTCCATACTTTCACTTTAAATCCCATTTGTCCAATGCACAAATTACTAAACTGTAAATAGTCTTGACTACACAATTCTCCTCTACCATTGTGTCATCCCAAAAAGACAATCCGACAGCAATGGTAATGACACCCTCTCAGACAAGCCTGTGGGCATTAATATTTAAATCTTACCTATCCCTTGTGATTGGAATTCAGCCTCTATTCACAAACAAAAACTAAATCAATGTTCTTAGAGTTCAAACTAGATCCCTAAACAGTTTGCCACTCTCCATGCACAGATAAGATAAACTTTCTTTGACCCAAGAGATGAAGTTGCCATGACGATCAGAGAGTCCACTTTCTATATTGATATTTTGCTGATGTAACAACAAATAGAACCAGATCCTAGGGCTGATAATGGTGATTAATTAATACTAATATTGATCCCTACAAGCAAGAGACAAGGCTATTAACTTGAAGCCTGAAAAGTCAATTGTTACCTGTGGCAGAGATACTAGAAGCTGATTTTGAGACATAATAAACAAATGTGCTATCTTTATGCTAATACCTTTAAAGGGGTACACCGCTTTCTCAATCACAGTAATTTCACAACACAAACCTATTATTTCAGTTAAATCTTTTCAT
>VZTH01002018.1:470013-513622 GCA_013397815.1 Aleadryas rufinucha
ATAAATCAGTTTGCCAATTCAATATCTATTCCATCCGAACTGGGCTATCAATAAGCATTCTGAAGTCAGAAATCAATAAGGAAAATACTAGTGAAAGCGCTTCTTCACGTCCCATGATGATTACTTTGAATGGAGTTCTGTAATACAGAACGTCAATGAAAATACATCAGACCAATGCCGCTGATTTTACAACAAAATGATTTACAGACCCTATTTGGAAACGCCTGACACTTCTTCTAGTCCCGACAGCTAGACTTGTTCAGATGAATAAACTAAAGCACAAAAAAGTTTATGAAGTTAAGACTGTCGTATGTCACAAGCAAGAGAAGTGAACTATGAGCACTATGAGGCAGCGTATCTTTCAACTAAAAGCCTTCAGCACACCTGTTTCTCAACACAGAAAACAGCTCAAAAGTGTTAAAGCCCCTAAAACGGCAAAGGCGGGTGTGCGCCTACGGTGTGGGTGCAGAGCGAGCCCCGGAGGGACGTGGGCGGCGCGGGCGGCCGCGTGGGGCCGCGGGCCCGGGGAGACGGCGGGGCCGGCGCGGCGCTGCCCACGGGCTCCCCGCGGGAACTTGCTCGTCTTTTCCCGCACACAGTTTCTGCGATCCTCTGGTACTTACTGCAGCCCAGGCTCGGCATGGGTCTGTTCACACGCGCTACGCGCAGAAAGTTGCTGAGTGGTAGGGGACGGTGTTCGCAGGCTGGTTTGTGTGCTCTCCCAGCGCTAGTTCAACTTGAAAACACATGAGCGATCCCGCTCCGAAACACGGAGCAATAGTTAGAACAGACTACGGGCCGGCAGCATGAGCTTCACAGGAGCGAAAAAAACCGAGACAGTGAGGAGCCTGCTCAACCCGCATCGGAGCAGCTCGTGGCTTTCGCTCATGTCCCCTTTCTCTCTCCCCATACTCAACCTCTCTGGCAAAGTTTTACCATCGGTCCGTACTCCGGACCCCACTATTGATCCCCACAGCCACCTCCCTCGCGTCTCCCAAGAATGAGATAAATAAAAGTCTAGTTAGAGGGAGCCCCCCTCAGGAAACTTACGTTTGATCTGCCTGGGTTTGCTCTGTTTCCTTCGGGACATGCTGCTCGGCTGCCGCTCCTGCCTTGTTCCAGGTACAGGAGTGGAGCTGGGAGGGGACGGGGGTGGAGGGAGGGTGACAGATCAACAGACGGGATTCATAGAGAAGCCGGTGGCCGCCTTGAGATGCAAAGTCAAATGACAGAAAAACAAGGAGAAGGGAAAGAGTGTATGCGCGCGTGGCGGAGGAAGAGGGGAAGAGAAACAGAGATCGGGGTGGGTGAGACGGAAAGCGAGAATGAGGGGAGAGAGAAGCAGAAAGAGCGAAGGGAGGGAGCAGGGGAAGGAGCAAGGGAGGGAGGGAGAGAGGAGGAAGGAAGAGAGGGAGGGAGGGAGGGAGAGAGGGAGGGGAGAGCTTGGCTCCTCGCTCTCTCTCTCCCTCTCCCGCCCGCTCTCTGCCGTTGCCGCGCCACCTCCGCTGCCCGCGCCGCGCTCCGCTCCGACTGACAGGCGGCAGGAGGTGCCGGCGAGGGAGGGGGCGAGGGAGGGGCTTTCCGGGACGGGGGGGCGGAAAAAGGGGGGCGTTTGTCCGTCAGGCTTGACGGGCAGTGGCTACTACCAGCGACAAGTCCGCATGCAAATCGCCTCCTGCCTCTGGGGCACAGGCTGTCGAGGCGGGAGGCTTCAATCGTCCCGGCGCTGCCAGGGCTTCTGGCGGCGGGGAGAGCCGCAACTTTCCCGAAAGAGGCATGGCGGGTGAACGGGGAAGAAACTCGGTGACAGCAGGCAGCCGGCACGAGTCCCCTCTCCCCGCACAGGGATCCCCCGGGGTGTCCCGGCACAGCCGGTGTCCCCGCGCTCTGCCGCGCAGCCTCGGCCTCAGCGCTGCCCGCGGCAGGAGCAAGCGCTTCCTGCCGCGCTGCCCCCAGGCCAGGAGGTCCCGCACGGCCCAACGCTGGGAGCTCAGGGCAGGTTTCCCACTGCCTCCTCCGGACAGAGGAGTCCCGCTGCTCCTCACAGGTGCCGCCACACGCGGGCCGCTCTGCCGCCGCCGGAGGCGGCCCGGAGCCCCGGGTGCTGCCTGAGCCGACGGACGGACGGACGGACGGGCGAGCTGCCAGCGTCCTTCCCTTGCGGTTCTCTGGCCGCTTGCACTTAGCTGCGGTAGCCTGGGAAGTCCTGGCTGTGCGGCCATCGCTATGCGCCCCCCCGCGCCCCCGAGTGCTCGGGTTTTGACTCGTAGGTGGGAGAGGGAGACAAGCCGGCCGACTGACTCCCTCGGCTTCGTTAGTTTCGCCTTTCTAAACAGTGATAATAGTGAACGTTTCTTTCTTGCCCGGTAGAAGCCAACATTTGACGCTCCCGTTACTGACACCAGTTAAGTGTTTTGACATAGCTAAAACTTTCAACAATGTCCATGTTTACAGTCTGTGTCTTTGGACAAAATTGCTCTTGAACGTTCTCTTTTAATGACTTGAATAATGTCATTTACGTATGTAGTTGTAAGTGATCCGCTTTGAACAGCCTGCTCTCTCTATCTCAGTGCATTGCCATGCATTGCACGCCCATTACCACGTTCTCAGTGTTGTCACTAACTTTTAAAAAATTCTGGAAAAAAACACTATCTGTACAAACAAAAGAGAATCAGCCTGATTCCATGGATGCCAAGGAAGGACATTTGATAATGAAATGTCGTTATTACTGTGCTTCCAGGAATTTCAGATCTGACACATGAATGTAATACAACAGTAAGTGTTCTTAGAGCTTCACTGGCAGGACTTACGTTCAGGTAAACTGTTAAGCATTGCTTTCAGTCTTACCTCTGTGGTCAAAATACTCTCAACAGAAGCAGTTTTTGACTTGACCTCTTGACACATTCAGTGCTTCTTTGTTGGGGCAATATTGTGGAAGTCTTCATATAAGCAGCAGGAATTCTAACATGGCGATGTACTAAAATTTTCCATCATATTTTATTAGAAAACAGTGTTTGAAAATGATAACTGAATTTACAAAACCACTTTTTATTAAAGAAAAAATATGTGAACAATATTTAATATTTGTTGTTGTTCAGATACTTTAAAGAATCTGAGTAAATAATAAGTGTTTTCTGTTTAGCTGAAGTGATTGTGGTGTGCCAAATTTGTATTCCAATTTCTTTCCTAGTGGTGTAGGCTCTTGGTTAACTGCCAGCATAACGGTGGTAGTGTTTTCAGGAAGGTATTCTATGGCAATAGATAAACATGATAAGAATACACCAAGTGAAATTTTCTGCTCTGATTTTGTTGCAGAACAAAAGGGGACTTACATGGATGAGAATGAAGAACCCATCCTTCAAATTTAAGTTAATATTTGATCTTTATCCATTTGCAACATTCTCAACTCTCTTAAATCGCAGTTGGGTTCCCTAATTAGAAATAGCAATGTCTTTTCTTTCATATAGGTTGACCGTTTATTTCTGTTTCTATTTTGTTGCCAGGTTCTCTCACAGTTTTCAGTCTGCACAGGCAATTTGACAGATACTGCCTTTAAACCTACTGTTGTTTAAATGTAAAAGAATGAAGTTGAGTAATCCATTTCCAACATTTAACAATATATGAACTGTAACTTGTAAAACTGTCACTGTAACTTAAAAGTTAATACACTTTATGTGGTACAAACCAGTTACAAATAAGTGATAAACAGCAATGCAAGATGAAGCAATGCTAGAGTCTCTAAGTGTTTATTCTTAAATGCTGTTTAGGGTAAATTACATAACATCATTTTTGTGCTGACTCCTGCTTTTGTTAATATTTAAATAGTAATGTTAGTTACATATTTTGTCTGTTTTGAGGCATTAAGGCTGTTTTCTGCTTCATCAGCTCAAAAGAGTTCATATAAAGTTGTATTATTTTTATGGCCATTCAGAGACGTTTGATCTCTTAAAGGATTATTACACTTAGTCATTGCCATGCATTTCAGGTTATTTTGGACCTATTTACCTAAAGTTTAAAAAGTTGTTTGTGAAACGCCAAAAAAGAAACATACATATGCCTGCTGTATGAATGTAATTAATGGTGTAAATTAATGAGCCATTTTCTCTAATTTGTAGAGGAACTCTTATTTAGTACATTTTAATACTTCATGGAAATTGTCCATTTTCTTCGGCAGAACAAGTAGCCTGTAGTACATCTCAGATCAAAAAAATCTGTAGCAGGCCGTGTGTAGTTGCTGAGGCTGGCCCAGGGAGCAGCTCGAGCTCTGCACGTGATCCCTGACGCTGTGTTATTGTTAAGCCAATCTCCGGTGCTGCTCACCGGGAGCTGTTTCCGATAAGCCGTGTGGGCAATGCCACTTGCTTTTGCTGTGGCAGGGGCTTGAGTCGCATGGTCACAAGTCGAGCAGCGTAGCTTTCCCTCAGGGCTCAGGAATAGGCCCAGCATTTTCTGTTAACCTGCAGAGAGAGTCATTCAGAGTAGATCTTTCAAGTCTTACAAGTTACCTCTCCCTTGCAAATTGCATAATTTTCTGAACTGCTGTAGAAACTGCTGCATAGTTACAATGTTGTCCATACCAAGGTGCAGTGCCTGTGCCATTCACTGGCTCTTCATGTTCACCTGTTGAATGTTGCCTGGAGGAACCAGACAGCGGTCGCAGAGTTGCTTTGCCAGCATGGCCAGGGGACCAGTAATCCTAGCCAGGAGGCAACTGCAGCATCTGAGCATGGGGGCAGGGGAAAAATGTGTCCAGTTTTTGTACTGAGAGAGTGGTGGCCATCTGTCCAAAAGCTAGGGTACAGACAGGTAATTAGGAAATGATGCAGTAAGAATAGTTTAAAAGTGTAGTTCTCTTCAGCCAAAATGGTAACTGGATGTGAGCAGTGGTGGCACAGGACCAGTCCAGAAGATGTATGCTCTTAGTTAATTACAGTATCTCAAGAAGAAGGAAATAACCTCCACAGAGGTTCACTTCTTAATCATCTTGAACTTCATCACTTCCAACTCTCTATACCTTGCTAAGGTTCTACAAAGATTTATAGAAACCCTCTAACTGCATGGTTATCAGAGTTTAAAACAAATTCTGGCAAAGAAACTAGTAAAAGTGCAGCTTAGATTACATGATCTTCAAGTATTAGCAACGTTATTACACATAGATAATATGCATGATTTTAAAAACAATGTCCTTCACTGGAGAACAGTTAATGATTCTTAGAACAACCTTTCCATTCTGTCATTGAAATGAGGAAATACTAAAATTTTGAAATATTTTTTGGAAGCAGAATTAACCTCTTGACTAGCAATTATGGATTTCCTGTCCTTTTTTTTTTTCCCCAAGAGAAAAAGAATGTACACTGAGGAAAATAATTTCAGAATTCTTACATAAATCTGGATACAGGCTCTTGTATGCAAAGATACTGCTGTGTAATGAAGATACCATGAAGTTTAGGCAGCAATTGATTTTTAAAGAAAATATGCTTAATTTTTGTGTTGTATACATAATCACGTTCTGACTACTCATAACTCCAAATAAGAGTATGTAATGTTAAAAATATAATTGCATAGGTTCTCTTGGGCTCTTAGGCTGTGATTTCCATAGTAAGGACTTGGATTCTTCCACAATCTTAATCATAGTGTTTGGTTCTTAAGCTCTTAATGAAAAAAGAAAATGCTGTATTTTCCCAAGTCTTATCCACTTAGAGCATTAGAAAGAGTACATGGCATAGCTTTTTAGAACTTCATTCCTCTTTTTCATTGGTCAATAGTGAAATAGTTAACTAGACTGACCATGAAATTTTTAAAGCTCGGAATTAATACCCCTCTAGCCTGAATATGGGACAATTCACACTTTTCCCAGCTCTTTAAAAAATCTACAGTTTATTCTTATTTTGCAATGTGTAGATTTTCTGTGTGATCATGCCAGACATACACATATTCTAAGACAGCAAGAAAATAGACTTAAATATATCACTGGGCAGCTGATAGATGATCAGTCTGAGCTTTGAATTTAGAAGTAAAGCTTTCTCTGGCTTTTGAAATAAAGAAGAAAAAGCTCTGCCAATGTGTTTCTAAATGACATATAGGAAAAATGCTGTGAGGCAGATTCTTCACGTGCAAAGGAACCTACAGAAGATCTGAGGATAACCAAGAGAATGGGGGAGACCAGTGGATATGAACTGCCCTTTCAGCCAGTCCTGTAGACAAGTTAGAACCAAATTGCTGCTATATTTTTTTGTGAATGTTTTACTCACTAGGAATGATCACAACCCTACAGTGAAGTTCCTGGCCACAGGATTTCGATGGATGCAGCAATGTGGGAAGCCAGACTCAGAGGGTACTGGAATCAGTGCTGAGTCAGACTTCATGTTGATAGTCCAGACCTTTGCTTCCATTCTGGGAAATCTGCCAGTTTTTAGAGGCCAAAACCCATGTCCACTACATATGGAGAGGGAAGAGGAGGGGGAAGAATGGCATAGAAATAAATGGTAACCTCAGAAACTTTCTGGATTCCTAAGCAGACTTTTCCTGAAAAGGGTATTCTCTGAATGTGAGTTAATTTTTGGTTGGTGCAAAGCTTAGCATTTTCTTGGTGTCAGTTTGCTGTCTCTTTTCATGTATTTATTTAGAGCAGAAATCACTGATCTCTTTTGATAGTTCAGTTATGCAAGATACTTTTCATCTCACATTAAAATTTATATCTTATTTGTTATCCAAAAATAGTGGCAAAGATTATTCTTCATTTCCTGACTGGATGCTCTCTGATATTTCTCAGGTAATCTTATAGATGAACAAAATGATAGTCTACCAAACTGCTTAGACATTTTGGGCAACTTTAAATCAGAATCACAGAATAGCCAGGATCTTCATAATAATGTAAAATACTCTTTTTCACTGCACAGGATTGTAGTAATGCCTGGAAAAATATTTCATTTCTTTCTGAAAAATTATACACACAACTCAGCTCCTAATTTTCACATCCACGCTCTCCTTCTAGAAAAAAATATATCTCAATATCAGCAAGATTCTATCGCAAACCTGACTTGCACAAGCTAACCTGTCATGTGCTGTGCCTTCAGCTGGAAAAGAAAATTCAGTGGGTGCGGCATAGCTAGAGAAAACTTTTTGAACAAAGCTGAAAATATGGATACATGTTCACAACAAGATACTGTATCACACATATGGCAGCATCTGGAGTATGGGATGGAAGGAGCAGTGTCCTATGAGGAAATATTCCTGGATGCCTTGGTTGTCTGAAATGCAGCCCATTCACCCCACTGCTTACAGATGGCTACTGAAAACTTAGAAATGTACTGAAACATATAATCCCACACCACATTGCAGATTTCTGCCAGTAGCAAGACTGCAGCCCACAGCAGCAGTCACTTATTGTTTTGGCATAGGTGTGGGCTTCAGAGGCCAGTTTTGTTACAACTCAGAGAACTTCTCTGCTTTCCATGACCTTAACCTCCTCAGGAACATTCTACCCTTAGCACAGTCTTAACACTGTACAGTCTGGGCTTCTGAGAGAGGCATCTTTCTCAGACATGCAAACAATAATGTAGCATGAACTTTCTTGAAGCTCATAAGCCCAAAGAGGGAGGAGTTCAGAATAAGACATAAGAAAAATGAAGGAAAGTTAAGGAATAGTAGAATAGAAGAAACAGGAAAAAGGGAAAGAACAGCTTTAAAAATCTTTATTTCTATCTTGATTTGTTTTTAGATAAGCCAACAGCAGTACTTCATGTAGACATATCTTAACACTGAAAAGATAACATTAATATTGTCAAATTACTGTTTATGACTTCAGAGTGCAATTCTCATAAAGTAGTGACATGAGTATAAGGTATAACATTAGTTGCAGAGTTTGAAGTAAAATAGCATTTTCTCTTCTTCTTGGTCTTCTTCCGTAACTGTTATGTAGCACTTCTTTTGGAAAAGATTAGCAGCATTTCTGCTCTTGCCAAATTAGATATTATGGGCATCTCAGTTTGCCCAATTTCAGTGAAGGAAATTGCATACACACTAGCATCTCAACAATATTCATAGAAGTATGATCAGGACATTAAAAATAGAAAACTGGAAACATATATGATGATTCCTCGATAGGTATCATTGTACCAGTTTACCACTGGTAAATAATGGTATTATAATGGTATTATAATGACATTCATCAACTTCTTCAACTTTTTTTCAACAAGTTTTTCTTCTGCTATGTATCCATTGAATGGATGTTCTTACACAAATGCATAGTGATACCTGGTATATGGTATCATCTGTACTTTTGTCCTATCTGTTCCTCATATTGTGCAAATGAAACTTTCCCCCCCTCAGAGAAGTTGCATAAATTGTCCTCTCTGTGTATCAGAACTGGTATTGTTTACCACTTTGAGGTATATATGAAACTATGCATCATCATCATGAATAGGAATATATATTGGAGCTTCAAAGTCTATACCAGCATAGACCCTCCTTTTGAGATTTTAGGTTCCTCTCAGCAGCATGGATATGTTTTGGGTTATTAAGGGGGTGTTCATAATTTATGCAACTCTTCGATTTATGCCTTTATCCTTTAAATAGAATTGACTACATTAGAAAGGAAATCTTTCCATGCAGTCTTTTGAAAGTGTGACCCCCTAAGGTTTTCTACCTTCAGAACCAGATGCTTACTTTGCAGAGCAAACTTAGAAAATAAGTGAAAGACATAACAGTACAGTAGACTGAACAACAAAGGGAATGTACAGTTTCCCTCAGTAGTTTGTAACCCCATATTCTTTTGAGAAAACTTATGGGATTTTTAGTAGCCCAGTTTACAAAACAGTAAAGCTAAATTATTCTCAAAGTTGGTTGATTTAAATGTGTCATTGACTTTGAAGATATTGGCAGTATATGTGGTGTCTATCTCCTTCATATGATATTTGCTCACAACAAAATTTAGTTTGAATTCCCCTCTCCTCCTAAAATCCACAAGAAACATCCAAAAATTCACGTAGCACTTTAAAATGTAAAAGTAGGGTTGCGATTTTTCTGAAGTGTCTCAGTAACTTAGAATTCTTTTCAGTTTTCCTTTTTAATCCCTCTTGAAAATTAAAATTAAATTTTGAATCAAGCTCCTTCCAAAAATGTTGTCTGGAGACAATCCTTTGACTGATACTGATAGTTAGGAATTATACCAGCATAAAAGGAGAAAATCAGAGTTCATGATTGTTTCCCAGCCACTGATTTTAAAAGGATTAAGGTGGAAGCTCTCCAAATAAAAATCCTGAAGAATAACCACTCCATAGCCTTTCCCCATCAAGAACTCAAGAGAGAAAGTTGCCCTCAATTTTATAAAATCATTTTCATCAATACAACTGAGTAGTGTTCTCCAATCATAAAAACAAATTACTTTGCGCACATTACACTTTGATGTAAGCAACTAAGTAAAGCTAACTGTCGGATCTATGAGTTTATATGTGTATAGAGCTTGTTTCATTCAAATCAGCTTCCCTTTATTTGAAAATATTTGTATTTCTATAATGAACACCAAACAATCAAATTTATGGATCATGTATTCCTGCTTGTATTTTCCTGTTTTATGGACATTGACCAGCAAAATCCTAGAGAGATTTTTTTCAATGTTTAAATGATCCTTTCCCTGGAGGTTGTTCCTGTGGCCACTTTCTGGCTATGAAATGATAGATTACGTCAAATAGACTCAAATAGCCACAGATGAGCTTATTTATTCAATGTGGTTTTGCACTTACTTTAAATTCCCTTTCACTCACTCTGTAGGACTGGTGCAAATAAAAAAACCAAAATGTTGTATGTGTTGCTCATGTTCATCCACTTCCTGAATTACAGACTGGAATTATTAATGAAGAATTTTTCTATTATTTTGAAGTCACATGTCTCATTCTTACTTTTGTTACATCAGTAACAGCACTGCTTCCTTTGCCTTGTCACCACTTTGCTTCCAAATAGCACTGATTCTTTAATCCATCATTTTAATTCATACATCAACTATGTGAGAGTCCATGCTATTTCTGGCCTGAGAATTTTAGGGTGACAGAATGGGAAATTTACCTCTTTCAAACTAATTCATAAATCAAACTATTTTTTTTTTAATTTTCTTGTCATTATTCCTATCATTATACTTATGTATAGTTCCATTATATTTTCTGTTCTCCTAATGTGTATGGTACTTGGACATCTGGTTTATAGGCTGTATGTTCTGCTTCCTAGAATGAATCTTCTTGTGATGATAAAACAAGATAATTGCTATTCTAAAGGGTTCTTAAGTTTTTATTTTGTCCTGTAAAGTGAAAAATATTGTTTGAGCCATTGATAAGTAGAGGTAGACTGCTGAAATAATTAATAATAAAATCTTCAAAGATGTACTATTTTTTTCTAATATCTTTCAGTTGTGCAAAGCAAAAAATTTCTTCAAAATTAGAGACTGATCATCAATTTTGAGTAGATATTCATCTAAATGTTACATTAAAACGCATTACAATACCTAAAAATTGAAATGGATGTGGATTTCGTATGATTACCATGCATAGAGCAACTGAAAAACGTATAATATTATGAATTAATTTTCTAAGACATTCTCAACTGATTAATAGCACAAATACTGATTTATATTTGTGCTATAACACTTGTAGCACAAATTAATTTATTTCATAAAATCTGTGGGGCAGTAGGACACATAATGGCTCTGGGACTACATACGTTTTCGGGTGTTTTGAGCCATAGAGAATGTCCCCACAAGCAAGTGTAGAAGTTTGGAGCTTGGTGGTAAGCATTTGAAGCACTCAGTTTTTATTTTGTTCACTGCTTCATAATGTGGGTATACCAACATCTAAATGGCTAACCTGTGCCTCTTAAAATACAACATATTTCAAAATGTATAGCAGAAAACCAGTGGAGTAACTATCAAATGGTTTAAAAATGAAGGTCCTACTCAGATATGTCTTTATTTGTCTTGTGGACTCAAATCAGCTTTGATTATCTTGGCAAAAATGCGGGTTGTGAACCATTTCCTGTATACATTTACTGTGTAGAAGATTGCCAGCTAATACTTATATGAAATTAACATTTATCTTATTCTTAAATCACCCCTAGTTGGTGACTTTTAACATCTTTTAACTAATCATGCTGCCAGAAGAGTTGTGGACCTGCAACATGCAATTCAACACCACAAAGAGCATTGCACCTATTTAATTGTACTCCAACCCATCATTCTGTCTGTGGGGGTTTGGGAAAAAGGCCTCTGGATGCAAGATGTGGGACCTACAGGAAGAACCGTCACTTTCTACCTCATGGAAACAAAGCTTTGATCATTTGAAAGACAGAAAAATATTGATGAGTATGCCTTATTTTGCCTATTAGTCACCTTGTACATAATTTTCAATTCCTATTCAGTTACTTACATGGTTCTATCATCTACTTTTCATATTCTCTTCAGTATTTGTCAATATATCTCTCTTGTTCTTACTCTTGACTCCTTTTTCTGGGATTTAACCTTGGTCCTGTTCACTGCGGTATGAAAAAAAGAAATTCCAATAAATGAAAGGAAGCCAGGTAACCTGGGGAATGGCTTATGAGTAATGCTGATGAGAAACAAGTGTATTTTACTATGACCAAGATAGTGCTAGGAGATCACACTTGGAAAAAATATTCAGTAACAGATAATATTTAAGGAGTAGTGGCATAGACTTCTAAAATGGGAAGTTTAGTCTTCTAATCAAGAAAATGCCTAAATGCCTGTTATGGTGAGATTTTGGATCATGAAAATAAATTTTATAAAAGGTGAAGCACTTTCATTTATAGCTTCAAAATTCAATTAAATAAAAAAAAATTAAAAAGGAAAATTTCACCTAAATTTCCTGCATTTGGACTGGTGATGTAATTGGATGTAATTGACAGACCTATACCTAGAGCCTTTAATTCCAAGAAATCTCCATTCTATAAAAATACACAGCTTTAATCTATTTTCTTTGCTTTTATTATTTCATTTTGGGTTGTATAATTTTTTTAAACACCCATGTATTGAAAATAGTGTCTTGAATTGAATGCAAGAAAACAAGTTGAAATAAGTTCAACTCATTCAAATTTTTAAAATTCAGAGCAAGGCATTTATAACAAGTTGATCTTAGAACACAAAGGCATACATATACTAAATGAACCTAGTAAAAAAAACTGAAACACACTGAAACAGAGGATGTCCTTTATGAGACACAGCAACTCTGGTTCCAATTTTAGACCAGGAACAATTATTGATCAGTGATTCATAACAAATCCCCCTGTTCTCTGAGAGGATTGCAGATCTTGAAATCATCACAATTTCAGACTATCTGTTCCAAAATTTGGTAGCTCATACAAAACTCTAAGCTTCAAATATTTCATATGACCTTAATCTTAATTTGAGGTAATGAGCAATGCTCTGCGAGACAGCGCAGTTTCTGTTTCTGCAGCTGAGCTCTGGCAGTGACTTCCATTTTCAAACAGCATAAGAAAGTCAGAGACCAGTTCTGTGTGAACCTAATGCCATATCTGCCTTAAACTTCCATGATGGCTGTAGAAGGTGTTGAAAACCAGTTCCTTATGTTAAAACTACACAAACTTTGACACTGGTAATGAAATACAGATCTTTGTCCTGAAGCAGTTCATGACATCAGTGTATCCCAGTAGCAATATTATTTGACTGTTACCAGGGATTCACAATATCACTAAAAAAATCCCCCAACTGCTTTACATTATCACTTACTTGTATTTAAATAGCGCATGCTAGAATTGTTATTCCAAAACCTTCCTTTAATTCTGACATGAAGCTAAATGGCTGAGAGCAATATATTTCACTTCATGCAGATGATATATTGCTTTCTTGTTAGTCTTCCTTATTTGAGATGACTTCTCCGTCTTATAACCATGACTAAATCTCCAGCTACAAAATGAATTTGATTAAATCCAACCACTTGACCTTGTCAACTAATGTCCCCAGACACCTCTTTACTGACTACATTATTCTAGGGGCTTCTAAGCAGTAGAGCTGGAATACTTATACCCTATTCCATGTCCTCTGCTCTCAATAACTACAAATTCTCCAAAATAATTATTAAAATTAAAAATTACGTAGAAGGCTGGACCTTCATCTGTTTCAGGATGAGTTATTTTACTTAAAATTAATTATTTTCTTAAGACATTAAATTTTATCCAGATGTTACCTTATTGTGGATATCTCTGACAACTATTTAAGACCTGTAGCAATCCCTCTTGAAGTAAAATTAAAATTAAAAGTAGTTTTAGGTAAAAATTACATTGCTTCAAGGTATTAAAATTATTTTGGATGCATACATTGACTAAAATATCAAGGCTTAATGGTTCAAAATCAATTAAAATCTACAGGGATATAATTTCTTTATTTAGAATAATGTCTAACTACATTTTCTTACCCTGAGAGATGTAAAGTAATGTAACATCACTTTAGAAATGTAATAATAAATTTATGCTCTTCAGCAAATTATAAAACTTCCAGGCAGTGCTTTATGCAAAGTCCCACTGAATGTTAGTGAGCTGTATACACATCTTGACCTAATATGATGAGAGAAAAATGAGCCAAGTGAAGGACCATCAAAAGGAATGTTAAATGATGAAACCAAAAATAAAGGAGACTATATTGGACGTAAGTAAAATTGACCAGAGACTAGAGTAACGTGTACAGCTGTGAGAGGCATCAGCAGAAGTGAATATAGATAATCTAACAGGTTTAGGGCAAACAAGCATTTTCAGAGGATTATAGTAAAGAGTACCTGTGATAGGAGGAGTTATAATAATTTTAAAATTTGCTTCAATTATATGCAAAATGTATGTCATTTTATTTTTCAAACAAAATATTATTGTAGCATTTTTGACAGACTAATTACAGTATTTAATTCAACAGAAAAGAAAATTAGGGGTAATAGTTACATCTGATGCAAAATTTCTCCATTACTTGGTACATGATAGGCATCATAAAAAGTCAATACCTTGAGGAACACAGACTTACAAACTTTACCTGTAGTGGTCATATTATATTGGGCTCATTCCTCTGCTACACTGAAATAAAGAGGGGAGATAAAGATTCTTTTATGCCTTCACCAGCTCAGCACCATCCTGGCGATAAGAACCCAAGACAGCCTTCAGCACGAAGCTGGAGAAATCGCAGGGGTGCTCTTACGATTGACAACTGGAACAAAACACTCAGTACCCTCTGTCAGCCAGAGCTGGGAGAGCATTCCACACTGCACCTCTCCCCGATACTCATTGCCTCCAGGCATCACAAACTGTCTGAATGCATGTAAATATATGTCATTCCTGAAGCTGACAGAAAATGAGGCTTTCTGTGAAGATTGCTCAGATTCCATGAAAGGGAAACTTATGGTCATTTTACTTCTCTCCAGAAATGTAACACAGTGTTATAGGACCTTAAAATTGCTCGTTTTGTTTCCCGCAGCACACTATTTTCTGAGTACTTTGTAAAACACACACACACATTAACACACATCCCAGGTGTACATGCACATATTTACACACATATATATTGCCAATATAGACACACACATGGATACATACATATAGAATTTTTTAAATACATCCAGAAACTCATTAAATGATGGTAACTCAACTTTAAAAAAGCAGGAGTCATTGTAGTCTCATCACATTATTTTCCTATTAAACCCTCTCTCTTTGATTTTACAATGTCAGGTTTGATCTTGCACAGCTTAGGTGCAGTATGTTGCTCCTTTCTGTGAACTATCCTCCTATCTATTTCCTAGGCTGTTGTTCCACACTTGTAATCATGTTATTTGAGTGCCTTATGTATTCTAAAAATAACCATAATAGAAGTTGCATGTAAGTGCAAGGTGAGAAGTGATGAACAGGACAGCGACACAGCACAACCAATCATACTGGATGTAAATGGGAAACCAGACCATACTGCATAGCAATAAATGATTATTATTACTACAATTTATAAAGAACCTAGGTGTTGGAGGCACTTCAAAGTGCACACAAAAAGACATATTCCTTCCCTTAAAGAGTTTAATATCTAGAAATGTTGCCTGGCTCTTTCTTATTGTCTCACAGGATAAAATAAAATAGAGAATGATGAGTTAAATGCTGCATTATATTGGATCATGTTTAAGCCTATACTGCACTAACAAATTTTATTCTTTCCCCCTCTACTTTACAATACATTTTTGCCACTAAGGAAGGAGCCATAACAGCAGTTTGAGATTTGCTGAAAGTCCACTTGCAAGATATCAGTGATTAAACTCACTTGCCTATCCACAACTTGCAAAGGAACTTGAATGAATGTAAATCTTATGCTCATCACAACTCAAACTAAGTCAAACTTTCACATTCTGGAGTCATCATTTCAAAGTGACACCTCCAGCAAAACTTTCCTTTGTCTCCCAGCCAACTGCCTGCACTTGTCTGTGTGTCCTGCACCGCAGACCCCTGAACAATGGAAGTTCGCAAGTTTCCACCAACAATATGCATTTCCACTGCAATAGAAAGTACCCTTCACAAAAGAGAGCAGTAAACAGTTCCTGAAGAGGAGTATTCCCTTCCACAGGATTCCTTTTCCAAGCACATGCAACCCTAATCAACTTCCCTCCTGTAATGCTAACACTAACATTAAACAATTCCACAGCTGCTAGCGAGGTAAATGTAAGCAGGCATGAGTTAACCTTAGAACTTGATGGAAATTATATTCTAGAAAGATGCCATACATGTGAAGGTCAATAAAGGTGAGCACAAAGACAAGAATCTGGCATACGATAATGATTAGTAATCTGTACTATATGATTTAAATTCTATGTATTACCAAATGACATGATGCTCCTCAAAGGTACATAATCCTTTTCTCTGAGGGTACTTTACTTTCTTATGCTGCTAGGTAGATGCCAGGACAGACTCCAACAGCCAAGGAGATCAGGAATTAATCTGACTCTTCTGAAGTTAATGGAATCTCTGCCATTTACTTCAGTGGGATCAGGGTCTCACATTGAACATTAACAACATAAAATTATTTCTGTGGGATTGCTCAAGGGTTAAGGTTCTATTTCAGTGTGAAAAAGTAAAGCTAAATCTTGTTCTTAATGAGAATGGGTTGTTTTCTCTACAAGTACCATCTATCTCGAATTACAATAATGGAATATTTTCATTTTCTGGAGATTGATTTATAGTCTGATTTTTTTCTTTTGTATATTTTGTCTTTTCATACAGCCCCCAAGGGCTGAGAAAAAGGTGAAAAGGCAACCTATTGGCATACAGTGTTGGAAAGTAAAACAATTTCAAAATCTCATTTCCACTTTGAAATTTTAAGTACCCTTTAAAATAAATATACCTGAACAAGACTAGAAAAGAAACAAAAACATTTGTCTTCCTTTGGTAATTTGTTTTGTGCATCTAGTAAACTGTACTCAGTTTTACTTTTTTCAGGGAAAATTTTAATTTTCCAAGGTTACAAGACAGAGTGTGTTATTCTCTATGCTATAGGAAAAGTTCTTGTGCATGATGACCATTGGACAGTGAAAAACAGTGGTTGTAGCATATTTCAGCGCATAGATGACACTGAGGAGACTGCATGTGAGCATTCAAGGGGAAGCGAGAAAGGAAAACGTTGCTCTTATGTCCAGGTCACTTGACTCCAAACATATGCGATATTTGATACGTTATTTTCTCTGAAGATTTTTTTTCACTTTCTCTCAATTTCAGTAGAAACTTGGAATTTCTGTTCAAAACCAAAGCAGTAGATTTTTATTTCCATTGAAGAGAATTTGAAAAATTCTGTGTGAAACTGAACAAGGACACAAGTTCTGAGCCTTCTGGCTTTTTATTGCTTGCCTTGTATCTGTGTTCTCATAAATGAAAATGGGAAGGTGAATCAGCCAACCTCTGCCTCCCCTTGGCTCTACAGCAGAGAAACTGGAAGCTCAAAGTCACAGCCTGAGCCAGAACTTCCAGGCAGCTAAGATAGCACTGAGGGATCAGTGCCTTGAAAGCAAGATGATCCAGCTCTGATTCAGGGAAAATGGGAGGACTGAGGTCCTCATGCTCATATGTGGTGAGTGAGGTCTTCCCAGACATCAAGGTCAGGCCACTGAGCAAAGTCCACATGGACTATTTGTGGGTTTGAGCTCCCATTTTTGGGAGATTTTCACAGAAAGAGTAAGCTGAAACAGAGGAACCTGGAAGCTGGGAACCACCCAGAGATGGCAAAGTAAGATGCCATGTGGATTGCTGGGAAACTCTTCTCGAGTTTTGTTGGAAACCTGTCTGCCTAACAGAGGAGTCATAAGAAATGTTGTAGTTTGAAATGTTGGCCTTTTTTTTAAGGAAAACTTAGCACCTTTAGAAAATCTTAACCAGTTTTCAAAGGCAAGAGAGAAAATAAGCCAAAGAGCTGTACTTTGTAGTACAGCTCCAGCTCTGAGTAGCACACAGGTGTGCAGTGACAGAATTGTGTGGTGTCTGTGGCAAGGGAGTGGATGGGGCCTAACAGTGTTATAAAAATCTTCATAATCTTCATATAATAATTATTTTATAGGCAATGAATGTCATCAAGATGTTGTCACCTCACGTTGTTTACAAATCAAGCAGTGATACCTGCAAAGTCTGTATGCTCCAAAGAGCCACTAGAGGGGAATTTACAGTCAAGCAGATGAGGAAGACTCCAGGCTCCAGGCCACATCCTCCAAGTGTGATCCTGCAGTAATTAGTGGAGATTTTTGTATTTATTTCTGTAGTATGTATTAATACACTTGGTGTGTCAAAAAGAGAGTATGTATTATTGCCTTTGGGTGTAGTAATGATAAGACCTGCATCTACTTTTCTTCCAAAATTTCCCATGTGGAAATTCACTTCTTGTTCGGTCCAGCAGCAATGCAATACAGGATTTTATTAAAAGAATCCAATGTGACTGTCAACAGACAGAGCAGCAGTATTGGATATCTTGTGCTGGAAAGTCGAAATAACACCGCACGGAAAATATCAATATGGATTAATCTATAGGCCATGGATTTGACTGTTTACTAAATTTGGTTTAGTTGTATAATGCACATTAAAGTGAGATAAATTCACAATTCACATTTCATTGATTTAGCTAAGTTCAATTGAGAATTCATGTTGTTGATTTGTGTATTTATATTTGACTGTTTCTTCCTAGAAGCTTAATCAGTGTAAGCTTACATAGCCAATACAACCTGCTGTGAAAGCTTGGATCTTTAATACTGTACCATAAGCCATGCTACTGAGGTAGAAAATTTACTGCTGGCCAGAAAAATAAGAATACCCTTTTTTCAAGATTATGAAGTATATTTTGAAAAGATCTCCAGCTGGTCTTCCAGCTAGTTGGTTTCAGTGAAGGTGTCTTAGACATAGAAAAACATAACTATGTGCACAGAAAATTGCACATATGAAAGATACAGCATGCAAATCAAAAGCTATAATGCCTTTCTGTAGTTCAGTACATGTATTAGATCTAGTGGCTCTCATCATCTGTGTACTGCCCAAATATGTAACACCTACAGAGTGCATGCATTTGAAGGAAGCCTTTAACTTAACTTGATAGAAAGCCCTTGGAAAAAAATTAATTTATTAATTATTTCTAACTGTATTTTACTGTTGAATACTTCTTTTTCAGTTAATGGGCTAAAGTAATGTTGCTATCTATCTTACACTAAGTATAATATACCAATTTATAGGAAAAATGTGTAACAATGCATTTAACAATTAAAAAGTTCTAGATATTCACATTTCTCTTTAAAACATAGTGTGATTTTGCTATTCCATATGTATCAATAGTCATTTTAATATTGAATAGCAATATGTAGTATGCTTACAGAAATTGCTCCCCATTAGTCAGTTTTGACATGGTATTGTAGAAACAAAATTATGGAGAAACAGACAAAGAATTTTGCCTATCCATACTAACAAAAGCATGTCTTGAGAGAAGCAAAAAAATATGACTACTCAGCTAACTGGGTTCACGCTACTGGGGCTATTGAAAAAGAATGGTTCTCACAGTTGCAATAAACAGTGATTTCATTTTAAGAAAGCCTTGTAATTTAACTGTGTATTTAAATTATTCTGGGAAAAACAGCTTCACGTTGCTATCCACAGATTCGCAGAGAGGTTGTACAAAGAAGTAGCAGCAGCATAACTGCCAAATTGAAGGAAGATTCAACATGCAGCTCAATGGCATTTCTGTCTACTTCTACTGTGCCATGTCTGGAATTTTATATTTAATCAATTTCTGTGAATCTATGGCTTGAACAGGGAACATCAAAGTAGATGGAACTCTAATTACCACATCCAGAACCTAAAAGTGCCTCTGCATCAGCCTATAGACTTTCACCTGTGCACCTGTTTTCAGCTTTTTAAGATATGAAAATCCCTGAATGAATTGTTTCCAAGACACTCTGGCAGGAAGATAAGACAAGAGAGTATCCTATTATGGGAGAAAAGGAAGGGTAGGGACATATCTAGAAACTCTAGAATGAAATAAGGAACTCAAGGAGCTGCAAAGAGCTGGCAAATACAGGGGATGTGAATGTCTGTAGCCAGTGCACTTAGAGGGGAGTAGAAAGGCTCCCCAGTGTGCACAGTAGGCTTGACCCACAGAAGTAATGCACTATGTAACCTTCTTGTTGATGAAACAACAACAGCAATAAAGGATTATTTTCTCTGGCACTCAAAAGCTTGCCACATACTACAGCCTTTGATTGATAGTAAAATTAAATTAATATGAAATAATCTTAACATTACAAAGCATTCTAGAAGGGCCTTTGATTCTATACATGACTCAATGAAACAAAATTTTAAAGTAAATGTATAAAACTGAAATTAAATAGACTAAGCTGGAAAATTCACCTAACCATAGCCACTGCCACTTTGCTATAGATGTTTTCTAATATTATTCAGTCTTCACATAGTGCAATTATAGACTTTCAAGAAATGTTTGAAATAATGGAAATATGCAAATAAAATTGACTTCTTTCAAATTCTACTTTTTGATCATTTTCTGAGATAAAGTTTTGTGTAGACCGGCAAAAAATGGTTGTCCTGTGTTTCTGGGAGTTTGTTAATGTTGATAAGGATGATGGTTATCAGGGCATATTTTCCTTTCCTGCCTTTCATTTACTAATCTCTTCCTTATAAGCTCATGTATAGGTGAATCTTGGGAATAGCAGAAGTGGAAAATGCTGTGAGCCACCAACTGTGCTACATGAGTTTTTCTATTTACAATCTGTACGTCCTCATTGGCCTACTGCATCTCTTTCAAGGGGAAGGTGGAAAATACTGTTTTTCTTAGAAAAGGTTTCTTTTTGCCCTCTTTTTTTTTTTTTCCTTGGGTTTGTTGGTTTTTCCCCCTGCTACTTTGCTTCTTCCATTACAGTTCCTTTCTTCTTCTCCCGGGCTTTTTCCAGTTCCCTTTTAAAGAGCTAGGAGAAAACCTTTTTTTTCTTCGCTGTTCGTGCCTTCCTCTGTGCACTAGAGAAATTTTCTGAGTAAGATCATAAGTATAGCTCAAGTTAGCAGATCTTAAGTTAGTATATCAGAGGTAACTTAATTTTGTTACACTGACATATTGTTAAAATCATCCAACACACACAAATCTTTCCTAGCTGGTGTCAGTACCAGAGAGTACAAAAGTGGCAGAGTACGCACAACTGAGCAACATTTGACTGTGTTACTGCTTGCTTATGTGGTCATGCTTTCTCTTCTTTTCTCCTTTTGACTAAACTCATTCTCATCTTAAGGTAATGTTTAAATATGAGCAGATTCCAGGCACTGTTTCTCCTCAAGCCTATTTGGCACTGCACTGAAGATACAAGATTTTCCAAGCGAGTCTAGAGGGACTTGATTCCCTCAGTTTCACTACCTGGTAAACGGCCAGTTGAGATTCCATTTTAAAATCAATGTTAAAAAAGCTCTAACTTACTAAATATAACATGTATGACTTTTCTAACATTCAGTATTTTTTGTGTCTTCAAATTCCATGTTCATGGGTCAAATATATCAGAACACTGGTTGTGGCATTAATTTGTTTTTATGTTTGCAACTGATATTTATGATTTAGTGCATGAAAGCTATGAGCTGTTAAAAAATATATTTTTACCTCCTGTTCCTGCTACTAGCTTTTTAGGATAAGAATTTAATTTAATTTTAATTTCATATAGGATACGATATCATATATGAAAGTCAAACCAATTCAGGTTTGAATTTTTTAATTTCAGTGATTGTCAGGAATACATTTACTATGTTTGGGTTTTTTTTTAAATGTCATATATGACCCTTACACAACCGTACTATAAGAAAAGGAAGATGACCTCAGAGTAGATTTTTCCCCAAACTTGCACATAAATTATTTTAAATGTATTTCTGAAATAAAGTGTTTGAAAAAAAAAAATGAAATAAAGCCATTCATAATATTCACAAAGATGCAGTAAAGTAGAATCTAAAAGATTACCTTTAATTCTTGCACTTACAGATGGGATGCACAAGCATGTTCTTTAGAGTATGTTCCCAAGCCCTAGTGATATGTCTAAGTAGTGGGATTTTCAAAATCCAAGGAATATGGCATTTCTTTCACTTGAACTTCCAGAAAATTTTGGGAAACTAAGCTACTTATACTTTGCATAATGTAAAGAAGTAATTTAACCTTATCTTCCATCAACATTAAACAGCCATTTCTGTTTTGAAAAGAGAATTAGACCAACACAACAACAATGCTCAAGAGTCTACTGTACATTCTATGATCTGGTGAACTGCATGTCTATGGTAGAAAAATAAGCAAGATGAACCACCAGCCACATGGTAGAGTGGTCTGCAAAACTGATTGTCAATAAAGCAACTATAAATGGCTTTAAGATTCACTCATTTATGTCTTAAACCAGTATACATAGTGTCTAAATATCCAGTAGGAGTATCTGGTTTTGTTACAAGAATTGGGAGGGTTTTTTTCTATGTAGAACTAGAGATAAAGAGCTCAGTCAAGGTTCCAAAACCATAAATGTATCTTCCATGTGCTCATGTAGTTTCCACAGACTTGAATAAGAATAAACAAATTCCTTGCGTAATGTTTCAGCCTCATTTAAACAAAATCAGGGCACAGTAATTTGGAAAGGTTCTTGAGGGCAAACACCATCCTTGCCCAACAGGACAGAAGAAAAAAAGATCCATTGAGTTGCAAGCTGGTTCTATTTTGAAGGAACATTTAAATTTGAGGTCTGGAATAGAATGAACTCTTATTCGTTTTTCAAAAATATCTGAAGCACAGTATTTGGAGCATGGATGCTAAGTGGCAAGCATTACCATCCCCCTAATTTAATCTCCTCAAACAGTGGGTAGATCCACTAGGATAGGGTAAATGACTATTGCTTCCACTCTTGAACATAAAAATTACAGCTTGGAGGCTATCAGTACAAAAAAAAAATGCATACAAAAGTTTCTTTCCTGACATCTCTTTCATTCTCTTTGCATGGATATCACTCTGGAATTTTTAATTTCTGTCTGGATTGGAAATTTCAGAATGTTTATTTCTGAAAAAAATCTGTTGATAGTATCATGTCTTGAAACTGTGGCAGATAAAAGGATTGAGTTTGATAAGAAGGGATAACTAGGTCTTCTTGTTTGCTCAGTCTTTGGTCCCTCTATTGACTTATTTAACAAAATTATCAAGAAGAAAACAGTCTGCGTTTTGTGCACAATCTCTTGGTAACTACACTAATTACAAATTGTTGCATCACAAATTTAAAGCAATCATCTGCTCTAATCTACATTAAATCTGAACATTTTAATTATTTCTTTCAGCTGTTCTTGACTGCATAATAGCTGTACACAAATGCCACCTATCTTATTTCCTTAATTTTTGTAAGTTATTTCATATTTGGGTCCTATATCCAAGTTTGTACCATAAATAGTGTGGCCAGCAGGACTACAAAAGTGATTGTCCCCCTGTACTGGGCACCAGTGAAGCCACACCTTGGGTGCTGTGTCCAGCTCTGAGCCCCTCAATTCAGGAAGGACATTGAGGTGCTGGAGTGTGTCCAGAGGAGAGCAATGGAGCTGGTGAAGGATCTGGAGCACAAATCCCATGAGGAGCAGCTGAGGGAACTGGGGATGTTTAGCTTGGAGAAAAAGAGTCTCAGAAGTGACCTTATCACTCTCTACAACTTCTTGAGAAGAGGCTGCAGCCAGGTGGGGGGTCAGGCTGTTCTCCTAGGGAACTAGCAACAGCATGAGAGGATATGGCCTTAAGGTGATTCAGGGGGAGATTCAGGCTGGACATCAGGGGGAATTTCTTCACAGAAAACGTTAAACTTTGGAGTGGACTGCTCAGTGAGGTGGTGGAGTCACTATCCCCAGAGGTGTTCAAGAAACTGAACATGGCCATGGTCTAGTTGACAATGTGGTATTCAAAGGTTGGAGTGAATGATCTTTTCCAGCCTAAATGACTCTGATTCTATGAACAGAAAAATTCATCCTGTCATATTAGGGAATATGCGGACAATTTTGTGAACTCTGAAGGATGAAAAAATTTGGTGCATTTAAAGTATATTTACCTTTTTAGAAGAAATGAACTAGTAAACAAAGACTATTAAGCTTTGCTTGGTAGCTAAATGCAGTATTGTCCCATTTCTAATGTTTAGAAAGCCTCATTAGAAGTGATTTATTTACCAACCCACAGACATATAAATACCTTACCTGTAAGTGTCAGCTGTACAGACTATTAGCTAAAAACGTGCTTACATGTAACATAAGTCTTTTAAAAAAGTCTGCATTCTTAAATGCGTTATTTACATAAATGGAGCCCAGCTTAAAAAACAATGACTTCTAGTTCATGATTCTTGTGCCTTTTCTACTGGTAGCAAGTCAGATGCCTAATGTCTGAACACCATATGCATTCTTCAGAAAAGTATTCTTATTTGGAGAAAGTAGGGTTAAAAATACTCCCTCATTGTTGGGAAGCTATTTTAAATACATTGAGGAGATTCTAATACAAGTGTCCTATCAGAAGTCTTTGAAGAATCACTAAAAGGTAAACTGATCAATAAATGGGATGGCAAATTTATCAATGAAATCTAATTTTTAATATCAGCTATAGAATTTAAATATTGAGATAGTTTTGTCTTTATGTATGGCTACACACTACATAATTGGAGAACAAGATTAATTTGGTCCTTTCCGTCACAATCTTCAATATGAATCCTGCACATATAATCTATCTCTATATAAGCCCTATATATATTTTGGGTATGTATGCATATACCCCATCAGTTCTCAATGTACTCTATTTAAATATTTTCACCACCATAAGTAGCCATAAAAGCAAGGATATCAGGAGGTTGTGTTTCACATTTGGAGCTGTACTACCTGTATCCCTATGGCAGCCTCTGAATGCTGGATCTGGCTTTTACATGGCTTACTCACTCTTCAGGAGTGCTCAGATGAGTCTCAGTGACATTCAAAGTACTCCAGGGACTGAAAATTATTTGAAGCCCATTGCAGCACTGCTTCTCCCCTGCCCCTTACACACTTAGTGGCACTACCCAGAAGTTCTGAATAGGGCTCATAATGAGGTGCCTCTCTCACCTAACTGCAAAGCCAGGTGTCAGCTGCAAATCTTTACTGACAGAAAGTTCAAACTTGCTTTCAGCTGAACCATTCTATGAAGGTTCATCTGTTAAAGTAAACATTTCTATCTTTCAATAATATATTTACAGCATTTTGTAATTTCTAATGCAAATTAAATACCTGAATGCTATACTGGAAGGTTGTCAGTAGAATTCTTGTTATATGAAAATGTAGGCATTTTGCAGTACAGTGATAATTCAAAAAGTATATATTTTCAGGAGCTGGATATTTTCTAAATATTTTAAATATAACCAAATGTCAAGTTCCAGGTTGACAAACTATAGCATGAGCAGAGTTTGTACTCCTTCCATTTACTATTTAGTATGTACTTTTTCGCTATTATTTTTCTATTTGAGTGACATTAAACATTAAATGGAACATTCATGTTTCTAAAATACCTTATCCTAATAGTAGCATAACAGAAATCTTCTCAGATATTGTCAGCTCCATACTGTATGAAGTGTCTGTGATCATGTCCTCATTTTTCCTTGTTTTATGGAAGGAACTCTTTATTGCAAGGGTGTTGAGGCCCTGGCACAGGCTGCCCAGAGAAGGTGTGGGTGCTCCATCTCAGGAAGTGTTCAAAGCCAGGTTGGATGGCGCTTTGAGAAACCTGGTCTAGTGGAAGGTGTCCCTGCCCACAGCAGGGGGATTGGAACTAGATGATCTTTAAGGTCCCTTCCAACTCAAACCATTCTATGATTCTAAGTACAGAATACAAGTCGTGAGAAAGAATGAAGAAGGCAATGGATAAATTAAACTAAGGCATAAAAAGCAAACTGTAAGAATTGATTCCCTGGAACACCACTGAAAGGTTGTCTCAATAGAGACAAAATATTTTTTTCCAGTGATGTTGAGTGGAGGGCCTAGGATTTTGGATTTGCCTAGTCAAGCAAGGTAGAGAAGATAATGATGGGGAGAAATCACTGAAGATTAGAAAAAGATGAACAAATAAAATAATATTTTGAAAATAATTATTGATCAACTAGGAGGAAGAACCAACCAGAAAGAAAGGAGCAAGGGGAAGTAAGTATCTGTCCTAAGTTACAGTGTAAGACGTGCTCAAAAGCATTTATTCTTTTACCATCTTCATAAAATATTGAATCCAGGTGGGGCAGTGTTTTCCTTGCCTCCTCCCTCTGGGAGCTATCTTTGTTTAATGGGCAATCAAGGACCCTGCCCATGGCTCATAAATAACTGCCTCTGGACAATCTTTTGTTAATGGGCCCATCAATGCCTTATCATCCCATTGTGAGAAGCTCCACACAGAGGGAGAAACCAAGCATTCCATCCTAAATATAAACTAGGATTCCAAACACCACAGACAGCCTTTTCCCACTGGATTTCCAGAGGACAAGAGCTACCACTGGACTTTCAGACGAAGACCAGACTCTTTTTTCTACAGGATCACTACTTTAACAGAACCACTTCATCTGAACTGCTACCAGCACCCTGACTGACAGGGTGCCAGGTTATATTCTGACTTTGTCAGTGGTTCGCTTTTGTATTATTGCATTTATTTTACCTTTTCCCTATTAAATTGTATTTCTGACTTGGAGTCACTGGTTTGCTTTCAAACCTATACAGTATCTGAGAGTAGAAATATATTGAAAAGAGAATGGAGGAGACCTGAAGAACCTCAGAAGAAAAGCTTTGACATATAGAAGAAGTCACCACTAAAAAGTGAAATATATGTTATATAGGCAAGAGTAAAACTGCCTGTAAAAACATATTAGAATGAGATAATAAAAAATAAAATATAAAGAGCCACAGAAATGATTCTTATGTGTGAGAAAATGACTGTTGCCAGAAGAAGCACTTAGGTCTAAGAGAGTAAGAGGAAATAATGAAGAACAGGCAGCAGAAAGAGGAAGTCACCTAGTCCCTAGGAGCAGTAAGTGAACTCTACATAATGGTCAGTTTGCAGTCTGGACTAACATTGTAAAAAGTGAGCACTGAATAGCACAAGCTTGGGCAAATTGGAGGAGGACATCTCTGAGAAGAAAAAAAAAGGTAAAAGTCTGAACAATCACTCTGAGGAGGTTCCCTTTAATTAATCAATTAAGGAAAATCACAGCAACATGAAATGAGAAAAGCTATGAGTTATACAGGTATGGAAGTAGGTATCAGCCTGGAGTCATGTTCAGAACTGAGAAAACTGTTAGACTGCAAAGCAGAAATAAATCTTTTCAATGATCCCCAGAAAACACTTGGAGGGAAGAATAGCCAGGCTGGTTCAAGAAAAGAATTATTGAAATGGAGATGGAACAGTGGCCACAAGCACACATCAAAATGAGGAAGAAAAAGAAATTAGACAGAATTTGCAATGCTTAGTTGTCCCTAGGGAGTATCTGATGAGATTTGCAACTTCCGGAGGAGACCAGGATAGCCCTGGTAAAGAGATGAATACCTGAATAGATTTTGATTGTACATGAATCCACTGACAGCAAGAGGCTACAGGATCCCTGAGACAATATCTGGAGATGTCACAATAAAGTATTGCTATTTGCTGAGTACCAGTATGTCACAGCTCAAGAGTGCAAAGCCTCCCTATATACCTTTGTTTCTAATACAGAGCATTAAAGAGAATTTGGTTCTGTCTGAAAGGTTTCGTTGGCTTGTCACCCAGCACAAGGCAGATGTCAGATGTCTGCCATTGTCTCGTTCAGCAAGGCTGGTGAAGGGCCTGGAGAGTAAGTCGTATGAGGAGCATCTGAGGAAGCTGGGGGTGTTTAGTCTAGAGAAAAGGAGTCTCAGGGGTGACCTTATAGCACTCTACAAGTCCCTGACAGGAAGCTGTAGCCAGGTGGGGGTCAGGCTCTTCTTCCAGGCAACCAGAAATAGGGCAAGAGGAAATGGCCTCAAGCTGTGCCACAGCAGGTTCAGGTTGGACATTGGGAAAAATTTCTTCACAGAAAGGGTTGTCAAGCATTGGAACAGGCTGCTCGGGAAGGTGGTGGAGTCACCATCCCTGGCAGTATGTGGCCCTTAGGGACATGATTTAGTGGTGTTGGTTGGACTTGAAGATCTGACAGCCTGAAAATCAGCCAGCTGCAGGATGGGTGGGACACTACGCAGAGAGCAGGAAGAAGCCTGTCTTTGGCACTGTCAAGTGCATATACACTGCTAGAGAATGATGTTCAGCCCACTGGAGGCCTGGGAAAAGCAGTTGCCCAGGGCTTGGGAGAATTCACACTGCCTTTCAGTGGGTGAGCTGATGGCTGTAAATAAGCAGTTAATTTTCTTAAGGTAAATAAATGCTCTGGGCAGTTCCTAAAGCTTTGGGAGTCTCATTACTGTCTCCTCTCAGGTAAATTCCTGCAAACAATGTTATACGCTATACTTATGAAAGTGTGTATATAAGCAAGTGAAAATTCTTAATAAAAAACATGAGTAATTGTCACCAAAAGTATATGCATGCAAAAATAAAAGCACTGCTCTGGGACACAGACTACTGTGGTTTCTTAGCATTCTGATATGTACCTTTGAAAGCCATGAATGCCAATGGAGTCTTGAAGTATTGAAAAATTAAAACAGATGTTGTGGGGAAAGTTGAAAGTCAATAGACAACCTCAATATACGATAGATATGGAAAAAAAAACCTTCTGGTAATTGGCATATGCTTAAATATAAGTAGAACTGGATGACAGTTTACTGGAAGAAAATTGTGTCAGAAGTAAATAATAATAAGATTGTGAAGAGAGAAGAATGTTGAACATTGGTGATACAGGTATGGGTATAGGTGAGGCATTTTGGAAATAAGGAATATGTGTTTAAGATTTTCCCATGGCAAACTCAATCAGTGAATTTGAATGCTGTCCTCATCCTAATACCCCTGGCTGGCTCCTATGGCAGAATTTTTCAAGAAGGAAATATATTCGTAGATGTAGCTTTGATTTAGCTACCATACTTTAAAGCTCATTTAATCATTAAACAAAATTAGCACCTGGATGTATAAAAGTAACATCTTTGCTATTATAATGAGAGAAAGCAAACTCACCTGAATTCACACATCCAGAATACTAAATGCACCTTAAATATTTTTGTGTGCATCAAAACAACTTATGTTCACAATACTGACAAGTAGATGTTTATGTTTTAAGGATTATGTATTCAGAATTGTTTTTATTTTAAAAACAAACAAACAAACCCACCAAAAAAAAATCACAAAACCCCCTCAACTCTTAGAAGTTGAACACTAGTCTTCTGAGAGAAATATGCATGTAAATAATAATTTTGTTGGAAACATTTGTAGGGAAATTTAAAAATGTGTGTGTAAATATAGGTGTATCTATACCTGTGTAGTCACTTATTTGATGAATGAACTTGATCCATGCTGTACCTATTGGTATTTTTCATTATATTTAATTTTAATTCATTTATTCATAGTTTTAACCTTTGTAAGAACATCAGTTATTTAAATGAGTAGAAGGTAAACCCCATCAACAAAACTGCAGGGTTTAATGTTGAAGATAACTGACATGCATGAAGTCATTGTATTAAAATATTGTATTTCCTATTGTTTAGCACAGATGGTGCTGGTAATTAATATTGTGCTATTTTTTCATCAGGGGATTCCCTGATTACAAAAGTCAAGTAGTATGTAATAAACAGCTACATTACACTGTATGAATAAATGATTTATGATTTATATATTTATTAATGAAAGTTTAATTATCCAAGATGCAAATTATGCAATATTTTGAAAACTTCTCAAGATACATAGTGTGAAAAATCATGTCTTTTTACAAAATCCATATTTTATGAAATACAGTAGAGTATTTAAAAAAACCACATTTACTTCTGTCCTTTCGAAAGGCTTTATCTAAGTGCTGATGATCACGAACAGGCTCATTAGAAAATGCACATCCGCAATCTAAATATCTTTGAGGGTGTTCTGATACTTCCTGCAGAGGGGATTATAAGTACAATTAGAAATAAATTCTTCTGTCTTTACTATATGAAGGCAAACATTATGCCCTCTGCATCATTTTTGGTTCAGGATTTGCTTAAATGGGACCTTACTTTATAACACTCACTGAAATCAAAGCATATATTTTGCTATATATAATAAGCTAATTATAAACTAATTTCTAAATAAGACCTTAGAAACATGCTTATATACAACCACCTAAAGTGGTACCATCTTTCCTTGGTGGCTCTTAAATTTTAGGGCACTTTGCACTGTCACAAAAAAGTTTACACATAGTATGAGCACCTGCCAAGAAAACCCAGTTGTCCTGGGGTGGGGTCCTCCTAATTGACAAGTCTCCAAGCTGCAGGATGCAGATCTTTTCCTCCTGATGCAGACAACTCCTGTAGCATATGCACTCTGTTCCCAAACTACTCACTAAGTGAGTAACAGTAGCAAAATTATTCCAGGGCACATCTCAAACAGACACACTCCCAGTCCATCTGCTGCAAATGCAGGTTCAGGTGGTTGGAGCCTGTCCTCCAGACTGGAGGAACTCCTGAGCCTGAATATGCGTGGCAAGCTGGCAAGGATATGCAAGACAAAAAAGATGTATGAGATATGCTTCACTTACCCACATGTGGGAATTAGTAATCATGACTACTATAAAGTGAGCTTTTTTTACTGGTTCTGCACATATTCCACTGAGAAGTGGATTTTTATCAGCTGCCTGTAACCTTTTGTCTACATACCTTTCTCTTGTACAGTCAACAGACTGGATTTCATTTCACTCACCTGCAGTTCAGGGTGGAATTTTGAAGCAAAAGATCTAGATATTCAACATGACTTTTGAATAGAGCAGAAAATGGAATCAAAAGGTTCATATCAAAAAAGAGAATATTTTTGCCTTCTGAGTCAAGTTGCCTCAGACCTAAGCAACAGCGACTATCTAGTTAGTACATGACACTATGGACTTTGGAATTTGTATTTCTTAAAACAGTCTTTTTTTTTTCTGAGAAAAATCCTAACTACATCTACTGCAAAAATAAATAATATCCTATATTCAATGGATTATGAAAATATTCATTCAAAAATGTATATTTCAGAACTATACTATATGTAGTATCTACCTTCAGTTTTATTATCTGCTATTAATATACTTTTTGAAGATATGTTAAAATGGCTATAAAACCATTGAATACCACAATTAATAACTGCACTTGATGATTAATAGTAAAGCAATAGATAATTTGAATTTACACTTATGCTCTACTACATGCTGTCACCTTTAAAGTACACTTTTATTTTAAAAATCAATACCTTTTAGCTACTGCAACTTTTATAATAACTTTGAAGTAAATCAATTAATGCCAGATATCATTTACATTTTCATGTGTTTTGGCAGATTTGTCCCCAGGTTTCTCTATTGGTATGCATAACTAACAGGGAGGACAAAATGATGTAATTATCATGTAATTTGTAAATAAACACATGTTCAGTTTAAAAATGTGAAATTATTTTCCCTTTCAAATGAATAATATCTGCCATACATTACATTTTAAAATCTACAAATTTATTATGACTGTATGGAGTTTGAAGAATCTCTAGTTTTGTTCCCACACAAACCGCACGTACATTTGTGTGAGTTCTTTAAAGTTCCCCGATTTTTTAGGTTATTATAGCATGAATTAGTGCGATAGAATGCAGACTATGTACATACACCATAAACTTTTGGGGGAGAAAAGCAGTATTTTAAAACAGACTAATACTGGTACGGTATACAGCATTTATGTTTTGCTGCATGGAAACAGCGGGTTTTAAAAAGAAACATTGCCACAAAGCAATTAATCTAGTTTGTTAACTTTTTCATGGAAAGACGTTACAAAAAGTGTAATAGTAGCTCCACTTGTAAACTATCTCACAATTCTCAGTTCTCTATTAAACATTGCTGTAATGTAAATTATTGCATGTTTCAGATTTGCAGCAGAACAATTTAAAAGCTGGTAATTCCCACAAATAAAGCAATAATAAAGCTCACAGTGATCACCGAGACTCCTCCTAACATGGAAAATTAGTTGCTTAGGATTTCAGCTTTCCATGGGATTTTTCTTTACTGTTTTCTGTGTGAAAATGTTTAATGAATATAGGAAGCAAATGTGTAAATATCCAGCTTTAAGCTAGTATAATAATCTTTATTTTTAATTCACATTTCACAGATACAGTATTGACTAGCTGCATAAAAAATATTAGTCCAACTCATAGAGAATTTGTTCTTAAATGATGCTACCAGGTCCTTTATGTATCTGTATATGAAGGAATATTTATTTTCTGTGAAGGAATTTAAAATGTATAACCCAAATCTTTCTACTATGATATTTTCTCCTTTATGAGCTTCTGCTTTGACTAGGCCAATGGTATCCTGGCTTGTACTAGAAATAGTGTGCCCAGCAGGCCTAGGGCAAGTATCATCCCCCTGTACTCGGCCCTGGAGAGGCCACAGCTTGAATCCTCTGCTCAGTTTTGGGCCCCTCACTACAAGAAGGACATCGAGGTGCTGGAGCGTGTCCAGAGAAGGGCAGCAAAGCTGGGAAAGGGTGTGGAGCACAAGTCCTGTGAGGAGCGGCTGAGGCAGCTGAGGTGTTTAGCCGGGAGAAAAGGAAGCTGAGGAGATTCCTCGTCATTCTCTACAAATCCATGAAAGGAGGTTGTGGATGTAAGAGTGGGTCTCCTCTCCCAAGTAACATGTGATAGGATGAGAGGAAATTGCCTCAAATTGCACCAGGACAGTTTGGATATCGGGAGAAATTTATTCACAAGAAGAGTTGTCAAGCATTGGAACAGGCTGCCCAAGAAAGTGTGAAGTCACCATTCCTGAAGTTATTTAGAAGACATGTAGTTGTGGCACTTAGGGATGTGGTTTAGTTGTGGATTTAGCACTGCTGGATTAATGGTTGGGCTTGAAGATCTTACAGGTCTTTTCCAACTTAAATGATTCTATGATTCTAGTTGCTTTAATTCTTAGTTGTTTAAATGTCTTTCATTTAAATCTGGTTACATGACCACACTTGTGTATTGTTTACATGAGTAAGAATTAAAGATGTTTGAAAGAATCATGAAAACAAGTCTTGATGTAAGTTGCTGGGTATTTTTGGGTCCTGCCACTTCAGTCTTTCCTAATGAAAAACTCACAAAATATGCGCTTTCCTTGGCCACAATTTTAAGCCCATTGGAATTACAGCTAAATATTCAAAAGGAGTGCAGGGTATTAGTTCAGTTCCTGGGAATTGTTCTAAACTTGCAGATTCCTCTGCCTTATTGCAAGTGATTGCTTGACTGTCATCACCAGGAAATGTACAACATTGGATCTGTTTGGCCAACACCAAATCACTGATCCAGGCTGAAATAATTTGTAAGTGCAACACATGTAAGCAAATATGTTTGTGCAAATGAAAATCAGACACCTATATTTTTAAAAGACTTCTCTGAATTATTTTGAAATTTATTTATGACTGGTTACTTTTTATGTATGCAAGATGATATGACAAAAGTAGGAAATCATACTACTGAAGAATATACTTAATGAAATCTTCATTGTTACAAGAAGATACCATAGAATATCTGGTTTAGTTAAGCATATGTACACGTTTTAATGTAGGTGGTCTTTATCTGGAAAATACATGATAAGAAATACAATTCAAATAAATTAAAATTTAATATTTTAGCTAGGACCAAGAAGAAACCTAGAGCTAAAGGTAAATGACTTTTCATACTTAGGGGAATAATATTTTTAGCAATATTATTATCCTTAGAATTACACCATTAAAACTTACTACATTATATTAGAATTTTCTTTATGTTTCTTTCTGCCAAGTATTATACCTTGGGATCAATAAGTAGATAATAAACTTCATTTCTTACATTGAACAATTACAAATGTGATCTATGGCAGCTGAAATGTGGTACTAAGATGAAGTAACATTCTAAATCTATCTAAGCAGCCTCCTTACAGAGAAAAAACAGCACTGGTTATTGGACACTTCTGCTCCAAACAAAGTAATGAGAGTGAAATAAGAGCAATGATTCAGAGTGATTTCCTACCTCTCTGTCTACAGCTCTCATCCTTTTGTTTTACTGGTAAATTGCAGATATTTACTATTCTTTGTAATGTATCTACAAATATACATCTCTGACCGTATTTTAATCTGTGCACTGAACTTTTTACTCAATACTGCAGTGTTTGACAGTAGTGAGAGCTGTGCATTAGGATCTAGGATAGTATATGGCCTGAGGTCCAGCTGGATGTCTGAGCATGTCATTCCAGACGCAGGTTTGGATTGCTCAGTAATTAGCAACTGAATGTTTAATATTGTTAACTCATTTATTTCTTTGCAATTCATGTCCCGCTTTTCAAAATTCTAAAAGCACAAATTGTGCATGTGCCAGCAAAAAAAAATAATAGTAATGAGCTCATTTCCATACCACTGGACCCATTTTCATGCTGACTGATGGTGGTTTCCAAAACTGAGCTTTACTGGCAAACAGGGTTCTGCTAGCATTGTCCTTCCAAATGCCTGGAGGAAATAATCCCAGGTTTCAAATGGAAAAATAAAAAATATGCTCAGTTCTGTCTAGATTTTAGCTTTACTTTTGTTATGAGCTTCAATAGCCCATAGTAAATTCAGTTTCAGAAAAAATAATTTTTGCTTTGTTAACAGTTTGAGGTAATTTTGTTCCTGTTCATTAGATGCCACAGATTCAGACAGTTGAGCTCTCCTTGCTCTATCTCACTGAGGCAAAGAGACTTACTGTGATTTGTCAAATGCTGGCAACTCTACGGCTCTGCCTTTTCTATTACCAGGCTGCAATCTGCCTTGGAACAGATCTGTGGTGGAAAGTTTTTCCTCTAGGGATTTGTGCTTCATTGTTGAGGTGTATCTGTAATCATGCAACAGAACAGTTGTGCAGATGTGGCACCAAGAGGGAAATATTTGATGGCCTGTTCTTGTGATTCACTTGAGCACTAAACCCACTTACTCCAAGAAGGACCATCTTCTTTTGCAATAGGCTGGAAACCCTCATCTGCAATTTCTGCAGTTGCTATTTTAGTGCCTGCATCCATTTGCCCTTCTAGTTTTGGAATGGTTGCCCCCTTTTTATTTGCCAAAGGCCACCTTCCATTTTCAAGTCCTATCATCAAGTATTGTTTTGGAGAGCCTATGTGAATGCAGTGGGGGAGTTGTGCCACTTCATTTGTGTATCACTGACCAGTGAATGTTACAAAGCGTTCTTTCTAAATTGGGCTTACTCCACTCCTGTTCCTGAGTGAAAACTGCCCCAGAGCCAGAGAGTATGGCTGAATCTGATTCTGATTCCAATCAGCTCTCAGCAAATAACAAGCAATCAAGGTGAGTCCATGAAGCACACAACGGCAGTCATGGTTCCAGGGAATGATCTACTTTTTCCTCTGCTGGCAACTTTAGCTTCAGGTTGAATGTATTTATGGGTTTTCAAGCAAATATTCCTTTGTTAATGTATTATGCTGGGAAAGGTTTTGATTTCCTCTACTTTTCTGGCTTTTTTTTTTTTTTCAATACAATGGTAAAAATACGCATTTTGAGTCTAAACTATAACTTGTCATCTTGAAAACTCCACCTTATAATTTTTTCTAATACCAACATCCATTTTGCAGCTCTGTGCCAGGATTTGTGGCAAAAAAAAAATTGATTGTACCCTGCAAATAAATTCAGTGTTTTACCTATGACTTCGTGCTTTTTAAGAGACAGTCTGACATTCACTGAAAGTTGTGTATAGTCTATTCACTTTGGTTTCATTGAACTGAGTTCTGAATTATACTTGCTTTAGTTTTCTTCCCAGGTCCCAAGGAAAACAAGTGAGAAAGAGTAAGGAAGGGGAGAAAGCTCCCTGGATCTATCACTGAAAATTCCATGGATACCTTGTTGACCATATTGCAGTAGACAGGAAAGTTTTGTATTTTCTTAAACCTAAACACTTATCTTAGACCTAAAAACTTATCTCAGACACAAGAATGTGTGATAATATCTGGCAAGTTATTTATTTAATATTGCTGCTAATAGTTCATCCTGGAAGTTAGAGTTGAGTCAAGGGTACATTTTTGAGCAGGATATCAAATGAAAATGCAAATCTATTCTTATTAAGATGAAGTGTGACATCTATCCAACTGGACTTCTCTGAATCTATTTGTTCCCTCACAAGTCCCTATTAAGGTCTTACTGCTAAATATCTACAGCAGGAGGTTTCATGTGTGGGTAATTTCACTGATCATCTCTTAAGCCAGATATCATTTGAGGACCCTCATCAAGGCTCCTTTCCAAAGAGAGGTTCCCATTGCATCTACCCACTTATTCTTATGGAAGGATAGTTTGTTGGTTAGTTGTGCGGACTGAGTTATGATTTTGTATTATTCTCTAAATTATTATTATAATAACAAGATGTCAAGCTCTCTTAATGGAACCTATGCTAGGATTTTTATGGACAAACCAAATACTCTGTGCTTGCCTACAGTATTTTGCCTCCTTGGTTGCTAAGGGCCTTTCTTTGTGGGCTGCACATCACAACTGGTTTCTTAAGTGTCCTTACTAAGGTTAGCACAATGGCCACCTAATAACATAGCCACACTCATTGCCACATTTCCATCATAATGAGGACTTTGGGTTTTCTTTCATGTCTTCAGAAAGGTGAAAGTGGGTAGGCACAACAGCTTTCCAGTGATTCTAAGTATCAGTCAGTCTTTACATTGTAGATGGTGCATGCATGCCAGAACAAACAATAAAACCTTTATATTCTGAATGCAGCCTGTCAAATCCCTCTGCATCTATGGCATTCTGTATGATTCTGATTCATCTCTTGACCATAGCTGATACGTGTTGAAATCTGTTGCTTATGCTGTGCTTCCTGCCAGGTAGCTCAATATGCAGTGGGCAAGCATCTGCGAACTGAAAAGGGTTCCCAGCTTCCTTGGTAAAGGTGTCACTGCAAAACTGTCTAAAGATGACCACACATTAAATAGAATTTATATACTGAACAAAACCAGAAACCCTAAATTAAACAGAGTAATATTTTAAGAAGGAGCAAGGAAATTTCTCTAAGAAAAATTTACAAATCAATTGGAAATTCATTTACAGTTGCTTTCCAGTTATAAAATTGAGGGTAGATTAATGCTAGGCAATGCCATGCATGGATAAATTGCAGTCATTTGATTTTCACTGAATCTAGGCTTCTAAATGAGGGTACATTTCTACTGAGCACTGATCTCTTTTTTTATTTGGCTACATGTTGATCTTCTAAAAGGCCAAGTCAATACAAAGATTGATAACAAGGCACTTGAGAAATTTATATTTATCATCTGAAAGGTATGCTGAAATATGCTGAACAACTGGAATATTGCTGTGTGCTAAAAATCCCCTTTTTCCTCACTGTTGTTCCTGTTGCCATTCTTTTCAGGTGCAAAAAAGTATTCCACAAAATTCTTCAAAGTATTAGTACAGAAATTTGGGTTCCTAAATCAGTATGGAAATTTGTAGTTACTTAAATAATTATTTCAGAATACTATTATGTACAATAGGATGATAATAAAAAGGTGGAATATAAATAAAAAATATAAAAGGCATATGTTTTTAATTAATATCTACGATTTTACTTATAGCTAAAATAAGTTTAGCATGTTTGATTTTTTTGTGTGTGGTTTAATGATGTCAGTGCTGTAAGTTTTCAGTATAAATTCTTAGTAGAAACTTTCTGATATAAATGATCAACATTCACTGTTGTATAAGCTTAATTAAACATGATTTTACTACTAAAATTTTGCTGAAATGCAGGTGTAACTAAAGGCGATATGGATTTTGTGATTGCCTTGAAAAGAGCCAGGATTTCACTGTAAGAGATTAGGAGGTTCTGTGATGTTATGCAGTACACATATGTAATCTTGCACTATTTTTTCCTCCCAAATTAGGTTGGAAACTGTTCATTTTAACAAAATAATACACAATTGGAAATGCATATCTCCAGTATTTTGAATACTGGCTATTAATTTATTATTTACTTATTGATGCTACAGATATATGCAGAAAGAACACAGAAATTTTATTCTTTAGAGATTTTATTCATGTGCTAAGTATATGATTTCAGAGATGTTTAAAAATTTTGATTATTTCAAATGTGGTTTTAATTATTTCTCTTAGCAGCTTACAGAGTTGAATATGAACATAACTATCTTTCTCTATCAAGCATTTTAAAACATTTTGATTTTCCCAAAACTATAATGTTAAAATTGTAATATGCCAGAAATATCCTCAAGTTCACTGGTGCTTTAAGACTGTCATTAAGTCAATCATTACGAAGCAACCAGAAAACCTTCTTTGTTCTCTTTCTGCTATATAAAAACATATCCTAATGTGTTCACTAGTCATTCTTGTATGGTGCTTTTTATTGCCTGAAAATCCAAGCTAGAACAGTGGCATTTTCTTTACTTACTAGTGACATAAAATTCTTTACAAGTGCTAATTTTATAGGGTAAGATGGCCCAACCATGTATTAAGCTCATGGTCTTGTATCTGAAACAGATGTCGCCACAAATATCATTGTTTTGCTGTATGTCTCTGGTTTTTTCCTCTCTGGTATGTGCCTGTGAGTTCCTCCATTTTTTTTTTTCCACATGTATTTTTCAAATGAAAGACGTCTGTCTAATAATAACAAAGATTTCTTAACAGCTAAATCTCCATTTGCAGTCTGTATAGCAACTTTTCTCCCTCTGTTAACTGTGAGTGTCAACATTTCCTTCTACAGCAGCATAAATTGCTGATTTCTAGCATATGGGCATGGAATGCCAGATACGTTGTGGCTTAGCTGAGGCATTAAGGAAATCTCTCAGTGTTGCCGAATGCTGCTCCTTTCTAGGGTCAAGGAAATGAAGGATGTGAATTTAGTGTTACAGAAATAAAAGGAGAAGAATATTTGGATTTTGGTAATATTTGAGGGGGAAAAAAAAAAAAAAGGAGAGAAGAGGAAAAGTCCCAGCTTCCCACTAGCTCTTGTTATTCCACATGCAGTGCCAGGCTGGTATGGAGTACAGCTGAGCCCTTTTAAAATATAAGTACAATCCTCAAGAGCTGCATCGAAATAACAAAACAAGTCACATGTTATAAATGAGTGAAAACAGAATCTCCAAATGTAGAAAGGACCCTAAGAAATGCAACTTAACTTCGTGAAAGGTAGAAAAAGATGAACTGCATTTTTAGGATCGTGTGTTGTCACTTTAAAAACCCCTTCGTACTGGACAAAGTCTAAATGTGCCCTACCAAGTTTGGCTCATATAGCTATACTAAATAGGAGCCTACGACACAGAGTACATTGTTTAAAGACTACTTCAGGATGGTTTAGGAAGAGGATGATATAATCTAAATATGTGATAAAAAGAGATTACGGGTACATATAATGTTCCACACTGGCAGGCATTCCTATCATGTCATATCAAAGTCTAGCAAAACGTTGAAAGTTAGAAATGTTATCTAGCATTAGCAGGCATTTAAGGAACGTCTCTTGAATATTTCTAGCATAAAAAAGTATTTCATGTGATGTAAATGAATGGTAATTTTCTGACTTTAAAAGAGAACTGTGCCAGTATATTTCAGCATTCTGGACCCAATTCTGCAAACATGGAGATGCTTTCAATTTGCTCTGCCTGCCTTCCCGCCTTAGATGGCTGCGATTGCAGCGAAATTAATCCATTTAAAAATCTGCGGCTTAAACTTAAGGATTTTCAGTTTTTTCCCCCTCTCTTTTTTTTCTTAGAATATCAATAAGTTCCAATTGAAGAGCGGATTCTTTTGCAATTCAGGCATGTGCCGGCGATAACGGGCGAGTTGGCATGAAGAGAGGCAGAGATGGATTAATTATGCAGAGAACATGGAAATTCTGCTTATCATCGGCTAGCAAAGGAGCCCAGCTCACATAATCAGCAAACGAAGGGAGAGAAAAAAATAACAATGCAATGGCACCTTCCAGCCCATCATCAGGATTTTTTCTACCCCCTTGTAATTAAAAAATAACATACACTTATAGCCCTATCTCCTGTGCAGGCAAGGAGTGGATGTCCACAAAATAATTGCAGCGGGATATTAGAGCTGGGAACAAGGGCTGTCCATTCCTAGTATCCTTTACTCTCTCCCTCCCTCTTTTCTGGCCTCTCCTAGGCACTTTCTTTCTGTCTGCATTCAGAATCAGATGAATGTCTCAGGTGACATCCTATCTCAGTGTCCATAAGTCCCAAATCTCACCCTTATCAAGATTCAAGCAAACGTATATATGATAAATATTTGAAGTGCTGAAGCTGTGGGGTTTTATCCTGATCACCTATGAGCTATCTGCAGAAAATCACTTTGATGAAAACCTTTCCAAATAGTCTTTCTGAGTTACAAAATAGACTGATTAAGAGGATTTTTTTGTTGCTGTTGCTATTTCACTTTTTCTTAAAGAAGATCATGCAACCTGTAAAGTGTTTTTTTTTCTTTCATCTCATGCTTTTTTAAACACAAGGTAAAAAATAAAGCAACAGATTTATTGTTCAGATGAAATTATGGTTGTTTAACAAGTTTCAGTAGCAATATATTTGAGGAGACTGATATAATAAAAAAGAAGAAATCTGTTTCTTGTAAAAAAAGCCCAGATTGATTCTGTATTTGTTATTGTTCATTTTACTAATGGTATATCTCATGCAAATTAAGGTGCAGACAGTATATTTTGCAATTTTTCTCCATAGACAGCTGATTTTACAGATGTGTTTTACTGCTTTTGTAACCATCTACTGTTTTGCCCATTGCTCCCTGTTAGTCATGCTCCCAGACTTCCTGAGCCCAGTGTCCCTCCCCCCAGACTCATTGGTCAGCAACGGAGGCTGAACAGAGAGAATGAAGTCCAGAATGATAAAAAATTATGCAAGTAGGAAGGGAGAGCAGTAGGCCAGGATTATAAAGCTGGCTGTCTCTGGAAATTTAATTTATTCATTGAGTTCCTCCAAAGCAGGGGACCAGTGTGGGGCGCAGTTTGCACACCAGTAAATGAGCTCCTGGGGACTTTGATGATAACTGATTCTCTACTAAGTTTGTAAAAATTTTTAATCCCAATTCAGAAACAGTGATGAAGCTGGAACAGAAAAATCTGATTCCGTGGCAAAGTTATGCATGAAAAATCAGTAATAAATTTTCATCAGTATCCTTAAGAAAAGAAACGCATTTACAAAACTGGCATCTTAAAGACAAGACACTGTTCCAAACGCTGCTCTGAGGCTCCATAGTGTAAATCCAGAATAAATCCACTGAGCTCATTACATTATATAATCAAAGCAGTGCTAATGTATATGTGCACACATAGTCACACACGGTTTCAGAAAAAGGTTCAACAGGGTGAAGCTTATGCTATTTGTTTCATCAGTACAAGACCCTGTCCAAAATCCTGCGTTAAAATGAGTTCAGTGGGGTTTCTTTGTTTGTTTTAAATGAAATTGGAACAGAACAGCTCTTAGATATCACAGCTCTTCCAGCACTGCAGGGGTGCAGCAGCAGCACGTGCGATCCAGGAAAAATCACTTCTAGCCTGAGAAATCCCCTTGTCCAATTGTTCTGCATCCCAGCCACTTCTCCCAGTACAGATGCCAGCTAGGGGCATTTAGAGTTCAGTGTTAGCACCTGACCATTTTGTAAATAGGAAATGATCTGAGATCTTCAACCCCTCAAGCCACAACAGTACTTTTGGAGTAGATTGACTCTGGGATTCATTTCACTATCCCTGTACTTACCTCAAGCTCCATGGGAAAGTGCTCCAGTCACACTGCCTAAGTAAGAGAAAGAAAAAGCTGGGACTGGGAGAATGAAGAACTACCCCATGCAGGAGATTAGGTTCAAGAACATCTAAGGAACCTGAAGGAGCACAAGGCCATAGGACTTGATGAGATGCATCTGTGGGTCCTGAGGGAACTGGCAGAGAAAGCAATTAAGTCACACACTGACAGGAAATGGGGAAACGTAACCCTCATTTTTAAAAAGGAAGAAAAGAAAGGTCTGTGGAATGACAGGCTAGTCATTCCCACCTCCGTGTCCTGAAAAATCATAGAGCAGATACTCCTGCAAACTGCAAAGGCACATGGAAAACCAGGAGGTGATTGATCACAACCAACATGGCTTCACTAAAGGAAAATTGTGCCTGGCAAATTTGATGACCTTCTATGACAGGGTTACAGCACCAGTGGATGAGGCAAGAGTGACTGGTGTAATCTACCTGGACTTGCAAAAAGCATTTGCCACTGTCCCACACAACATCCTTGTCTCTAAACTGAAGAGACATGGATTTGATGGATGGACCACTCATGGATAGGGAGTTGACTGGATGGTTTTACTCAAAGAGTTGCTATCAACAGCTTGATGTCTAAGTGGAGAGACACTTTTACAAGATGAACTTGAGGATACTGGTTGATGAGAAGCTCAATATGACCTGTCAATGTGCAGTTGCAGTCCAGAAAGTCGACCACATCCTGGGCTGCATCAAGAGAAGTGTGGCCAGAAGCTGAGGGAAGGGATTCTCCCCCTCCACTCTGCACCAGTGAAACCCCACTTGGAATACTGCATACAGCTGTGGGCCCCCTAACAGAAGAAGGACACGGACCTGCTGGAGCAAGTTCAGAGGAGGGCCATGAAGATGATCTGAGGGCTGGAGCACCATTTCTATGAAGATAGGCTGAGAAAGCTGGGGTTTTTCAGCCTGAAGAAGAGCAGGCTCTGGAGAGATATTAGCTTTCCAGTACCTAAAGGGGGCCTCCAAGAAAGCAGGGCAGGTACTGTTTACAAGGGCATGTAGTGATAGGACAAGGGGTAATTGTTTTAAACTGAGAGGGTAGATTTAGATTAGATATTAGGAAAAAACTCTTTACTGTGAGGTTGGTGAGACACTGGTTACCCAGAGAAATTGTGAATGTCCCATCCCTGGAGGTGTTCAAGACCAGTCTGGATGGAGCTTTGAGTATCCTGTTCTACTGGCAGGTGTCCCTGCCCATGGCAGGGAGGTTGGAACCATGATGATCATTAAGGTCCCTTCCAACCCAAACCATTCTATGAATCTATGGTACCAACCTTAGTGTGTTTATAGAGCAGACACAGGCAATCCCAGCCTGATGACAGCCCTGTTGTAGCAGCACTGCTTAGTGTTGAATGAAATTATAAAAAAAAGAGAAAAAGGAAGGGGGAAAAAAAATTGAGATGATAGGTCCATAGTCACAGGAAAACATCAGAGGTACAGCCACCAGAAAACTAAGTACTCTCTAGATTACCTATGTCTATACATTAGATAGGTGCTAGTAATCAGTAACAACTTTGTTGGTTCCGGAGGTGCTCTGGGTGGGGTGCTGTGACTCCGAAACTGTCTCTAGCAGAAAGTGCTCGGCAGCTACTGCACACACACACACACACCCACCCACATCAACCCCCACCCACACCCACACACCGGAGAGCTTCTTCGACAGGTTGATGGCAAAGAGGCAGGAAGAGTCTTTGTGTGAGAATCCACTGCAGCTGTTATTCCAGCATGCTGCTTGTGAACGGGAGCAGTGACAAAGACCCAGGACCATACAGAACTCAAGCTTAAATACCGGGGTCGGGAGAGCTGAGGGCATGGGGCGGTACATAGGTGGGGCTAAACTATGGGGACTAACAGGAAACTAGGGAGGGAGGGAGTAAGAGACAAGGGTGAATGGGGAAACAGGGAAGGGAGAACATTCTGGATTAGGGCCATATAGGGTAGAAAGGGGCAGGGGATGCCAACGGGCCAATAGGAGAGACAGAGCCAGGGTACATTTCTGTAACAGAGCAGCGTATTCTGAGAGAGGCTTGTTTAGTCACTTTAACCTGGGGAGAATTTCTCCACTTAGCTCCAGGGGGTTTTCATAATCCCTGGTGCCATGGGCTCACTGTCTACAACACAACTTCATTGCAGAGGCAACAGCTGGTC
>VZTH01002018.1:519142-607091 GCA_013397815.1 Aleadryas rufinucha
TATGGGGACTAACAGGAAACTAGGGAGGGAGGGAGTAAGAGACAAGGGTGAATGGGGAAACAGGGAAGGGAGAACATTCTGGATTAGGGCCATATAGGGTAGAAAGGGGCAGGGGATGCCAACGGGCCAATAGGAGAGACAGAGCCAGGGTACATTTCTGTAACAGAGCAGCGTATTCTGAGAGAGGCTTGTTTAGTCACTTTAACCTGGGGAGAATTTCTCCACTTAGCTCCAGGGGGTTTTCATAATCCCTGGTGCCATGGGCTCACTGTCTACAACACAACTTCATTGCAGAGGCAACAGCTGGTCACCTGGCTGAGTACTGTTTGTGAGTAGAAGAAATCATGGAGAGAATCTAAACCAGCTACCCACATTGTCCTTGAGCCTATAAATAGACCTGCATAGGCAGGCGTATGTTCATGCAGAGATGCAGCTACAAGATCACTTGGCAAGTTTCATCTTTAACTGTTCCTGGTATTAAGCAGGTTTTTACTGCTCTGCTGTGATAGAAACTTTGCATAGAGCGCATACTTCTATAATCTTTTACATTTCCTGAAAACAAGTTTCAACATCTTTCACAATAGGAGACAGATAATAGAATTCTCAGTAACCGTAACAGTAAATGGATTTGTAATCTACCCATGATTAAAATTATTTTCATCATGAAGCAGAATTCTCGTTATTGCCATTTTAATATTATCAACTATAAAGTGTCTCAGTGATTGATACTATAGACAGCAAACCCCTATATTATGGTAATTAAATCTAAAATGAATCAGCCATCCTTATACGTCTTAGTATAGCACCTGATTATTTAAAAACAATTATATTCTGGTGTTGCCTAATGGGGGACACCACTTTAAGAAACACACTGGAATAAGAACTGCTCAGGGTCAAAAAGTTGAGCCATGTGCAAAACGAAGAGAAAAAAAAAAGAAAAATATATTGTCCCAAATTTTAAATAAAGGGGATTTCAATTTGTGAAGAGTTTTGGTCTAATATTTTCATACATTCTAAAATTTGCACAAGTCTGACAGGAGAGAAACTAACAGATACCCAAAATGTAGGCATCTCTTTGTTCACAGTATTTGCATGAGTGTGTGCTTGTACAGGCCTGTAAGAGAGGGAAAAAAACAAAACCCTTTTGCCTTCAAATGTATTTGTTTTGTGTTTGAAGGAGACCAAGTAACTGCAAGAACAAAATTAAACTCTCCCCTTTTCAAAAAAGGTAGTTGTTCCTGCCCCTCTCCAAGTTTTCGAATTACAGTTTAGTGCTGTGTTAAATTGGGCTACTCTTGGGTCAGTAGCTCTTCAAGACAGATGTCAATATCTGAAAATGCTAAACTTGGCAAAAATATTCTAAAAAAAGTAGTTGTTCACCCTTTCCATATAAGATGATTTTATTGGGACAGAAGATTCTCAACCAGAAGAGCATTTATACTTTTTATCCCCTTTATCTTGAGTTGTTTTCAGTGCATTTTACCACTGCCTGCTCTTACAAGTGACTTTTTTCATTTTGGTGAAATTTTAGTACAAAAAAATTCTTTAGTGCCTCTGTTCATTTGCAGATTTCACCAGGCTTGCAAAAGCACACCTGTTGTGCTGTCTGGATTTCCTTTTCTGATCATAGGCTTCTGACAAAGAGGGGGGAAAAGAAAGATTTTTATCAAACACTCTTCACCGGACAATGAATTTTCTTCACCATTTGAATGTATCTGTGGAATGCCTGAGTGATTCATTACAGCAGATTCTGAAGTATGACAATGGGCCGCAGAAATGACTGATGGTATCTTTTTCCTGATTTCATTTCCCTGATCCTCTTCATCCCTTGGCCTGTGTACCTCGATTAATTAGAAACCAGGGATTTTCACTCATCAGCTGATGGGTTTCATGCTCCACTCTGTCACAANGTAATCTACCCATGATTAAAATTATTTTCATCATGAAGCAGAATTCTCGTTATTGCCATTTTAATATTATCAACTATAAAGTGTCTCAGTGATTGATACTATAGACAGCAAACCCCTATATTATGGTAATTAAATCTAAAATGAATCAGCCATCCTTATACGTCTTAGTATAGCACCTGATTATTTAAAAACAATTATATTCTGGTGTTGCCTAATGGGGGACACCACTTTAAGAAACACACTGGAATAAGAACTGCTCAGGGTCAAAAAGTTGAGCCATGTGCAAAACGAAGAGAAAAAAAAAAGAAAAATATATTGTCCCAAATTTTAAATAAAGGGGATTTCAATTTGTGAAGAGTTTTGGTCTAATATTTTCATACATTCTAAAATTTGCACAAGTCTGACAGGAGAGAAACTAACAGATACCCAAAATGTAGGCATCTCTTTGTTCACAGTATTTGCATGAGTGTGTGCTTGTACAGGCCTGTAAGAGAGGGAAAAAAACAAAACCCTTTTGCCTTCAAATGTATTTGTTTTGTGTTTGAAGGAGACCAAGTAACTGCAAGAACAAAATTAAACTCTCCCCTTTTCAAAAAAGGTAGTTGTTCCTGCCCCTCTCCAAGTTTTCGAATTACAGTTTAGTGCTGTGTTAAATTGGGCTACTCTTGGGTCAGTAGCTCTTCAAGACAGATGTCAATATCTGAAAATGCTAAACTTGGCAAAAATATTCTAAAAAAAGTAGTTGTTCACCCTTTCCATATAAGATGATTTTATTGGGACAGAAGATTCTCAACCAGAAGAGCATTTATACTTTTTATCCCCTTTATCTTGAGTTGTTTTCAGTGCATTTTACCACTGCCTGCTCTTACAAGTGACTTTTTTCATTTTGGTGAAATTTTAGTACAAAAAAATTCTTTAGTGCCTCTGTTCATTTGCAGATTTCACCAGGCTTGCAAAAGCACACCTGTTGTGCTGTCTGGATTTCCTTTTCTGATCATAGGCTTCTGACAAAGAGGGGGGAAAAGAAAGATTTTTATCAAACACTCTTCACCGGACAATGAATTTTCTTCACCATTTGAATGTATCTGTGGAATGCCTGAGTGATTCATTACAGCAGATTCTGAAGTATGACAATGGGCCGCAGAAATGACTGATGGTATCTTTTTCCTGATTTCATTTCCCTGATCCTCTTCATCCCTTGGCCTGTGTACCTCGATTAATTAGAAACCAGGGATTTTCACTCATCAGCTGATGGGTTTCATGCTCCACTCTGTCACAAATCTGCTGCTTGCACTATCTCTCTTACAGCTGGTGGCTGCTTTAAAAACTTTCTTTTTTCTTTTTTCTTTTTTTTCCCCTTTTTTGAAGCAGTGCTTTGTGACTACAGGTTTAGGCCTTTTTAAGATTCAGACATATTTTTAAAAAGAGATTAAAAATTAAAGTAAAGAAGATTCAAAATCTCTGATTAAGTTAATCCCTATCCAAATGATACTTGTCCAAAAATGAACTTTTTGAAGAGATAATAATGTAAATGTTTCATAGCTCTCAGCTTTCCAAGTTCTTTTTTCAAGATATAATAATTGAAGTATTATGCAAAGGATGAAAGTATATAAATATGATTTTTGTGAAAAAGGCCCATACGCTCAGTTCACATGCATTTTAGTCCTGCCTATACTATATTGTTAAGCCAATTGCATTTCAGACTTCACTTGTATGAGGCACCTTATAATAGGATCCTGCAATAAATCATTGAACCATTATTGTTTCTGGAGGAAATATTTCATAATTGAAAAGATGCTGCCCCTTAGGGTATATACCAAATTAAAGTCACATGGTGATATAATCCCTAAGGAAACAAACCATAATTAAATAGTATTTAAAATGCAGAATATTTTGCAATAAAAATCCCCCTCAGAAACTTAAAATAATGTGTGAATCACAGACAACAAACATATCAATTATGTCTACCATAGAAAATGTAACCACTGCTATTTTACTTTCTTATCATTATGTATACCCTCCCAGAATTTTTTCATTTAATTTCTTCGTTTAATATATTGTCAGCATTAAAACAGGGGCTTTCTTTTTCTTCCCTTTTTTTTCCTGTGTGAGCAAGGAGCACAGTCTTTCTGGAATGTCAGACTTTGTGTTACTCTCAATACCTCCATGTGACACTAAGAGGAACAATGCAGAGCCATGGACATCCATGTCTTTTGTTTCATATGGATTTAAATAGAACAAGTCTACAATATAGTTAAACTTAATTATGATTCTTTGAGCCCCTGTATTATTGATTGATGGCCTAGTTATAAAAGTATACATACAACATCCCATGATGCAGCCTTTTGCCAGGCAGGAATTTGCTCAAGCAAGAATATTTTCTCTTTATTCCTTTCCTCAGTTTTCCTTTTGTCTCAAAGTAAATGTCAGGTCTGTAGAGTTGAAAAACCAAATAGAAAATCAACATTTCTGTCCAATTAAAAATTAGCTTAAAAATGTTAATTGCATTACCTTAACCCACTAATTTTTATGGTTCCTTTCTACACTAATTGTCTGTAATTTTTTGCTTATCAATAATAGGGTGTCTTTACAAAGCAGCCTCCAGAAGGTAGCCTGGTGTAGGAAGGATCTTTGCTACCCTGAAGGAATCTGGACCTTGCCAGCCTGCAGCAGAGGGTCAGCTGTAGAGTGCCCAGCTCTCCACCAGGAATGCTGTGTCCAGTTCTGAGGTCTCCAGCACAGGAAGGAAATTGACCTGTTGGAGCAAGTCCAGAGGAGCCCACCAAGTAGATTAGAGGGATGGAGCACCTCTCCTATGGTGAAAGGCTGAGAGAACAGGGATTGTTCAGCCAAGAGAGAAGAGAAGAGAAGAGAAGAGAAGAGAAGAGAAGAGAAGAGAAGAGAAGAGAAGAGAAGAGAAGAGAAGAGAAGAGAAGAGAAGAGAAGAGAAGAAAAGAGAAGAGAAGAGAAGAGAAGAGAAGAGAAGAGAAGAGAAGAGAAGACTTCAGGGTGACCTAATTGTAGCCTTCTAGTACCTGAAGGGAATCTACAAGAAAGATGGAGAGGGACTTTTTACAAGGGTATGTAAATAAGTACATAATATGTATTAGGACAAGAGGGAATTGCTTCACACTGAAAGCGGCTAAGTTTAGATTAGATATGAGGAGAAAATTCTTTACTGTGAGGGAGGTGAGGCACTGGAACAGGTTATCCAGAGAGGTTATGGATACCCCATCCCTGGAAGTGTTCAAGGTGAGGTTGGATGGGGCTTTGAGGAACCTGGTCCAGTGAGCAGGTGCCTGTGCCCATGGCACGGGGATTGAAGCAGATGGTCTTTAACATCCCTTTCAACCCAGGCCATTCTGTGATTCAGGTATGTAACTGCATTTGCTGTGTCCCGGGGACAGACATTAATGGCGTGTGCTCAACTATGACCTTCTCAGATTTTTCTTCTTGTTGTAATACTACATTTGTATGAAAAAAACCCCCAAAACATCAGAAATCATAACTTTGAATATTTTTAGTCCTCATCATAATTAATATCAGCATGACAGCAAAGAAAAAAATCCCAAAGTAATCCAAATCTTATGGGAGAGATTCTGCAGTCAGATGTTTTCAGCCCTTTGACACATTTGAAATTGCATATTGTGTTTAATGGGAATTTGACCATAGACACCTCCTGCTTTTTCATGAGAAAAAAATAGTGTTATTTTGGTTAGTCTTATTTAATATGTTCCTGGAAATCAAGGAAATCAGTTACCTGTTGTAACTAATCCTCCCAATAAATCTTCTGTCTTCTCTATTTTGTGGTCTCATTTATGCACTACTCCCGGTCAGCCATTTCAGACTGCTAAAACCATTTGTCTGAGTCACTATTCTGAATGTCTTAAGTAGATCCCTTTTCTTGACCACATCCAGACCAAGCTTAGAGTCCTTCCCTTGATTAGCCTTATTCGTCACAGCTTTGTGACACACACCAGCTGCTACTCCAGCTTTCAGCCTTGTCTGCTGCTGGTGCTGGCAGGAGAATTGCCTCCAGGACCCACCCCTCAGACACCTTCATGTGGAGCACCACTAATAGCACCCAGCTCAGATCTCAGTGATCAATTCCCCAAAGCGTTTTCATGTCTAATTCAATATGATAATTCTCCAGATTCACTGAGTTCTTCAAACTTTATCTGCTGTCTAAACCCAGAATAGAATTAGAATAATGAATTGAGAATGTGCGTTTTCATTGTATTTAAAGTGCTAATATGTGGAATAAATAGAAGTTCTAACTGGTCTGGACAAGCTGGATCGATGGGCCAAGGCCAACTGTATTGAGGTTCAATAAAGCAAAGTGCCAAGTCCTGCACTTCGGCCACAACAACCCCCTGCAGTGCTACAGGCTGGGACAGAGCTGCTGGAAAGCTGCTTGGCAGAAAAGGATCTGGGCGTGCTGGTTGACAGTGGCTGAACACGAGCCAGAGTGTGTCCAGGTGACCGAGAACACCAGTGGCATCCTGGCCTGTATCAGCAACAGTGTGGCCAGCAGGAAAAGGACAGTGATTTTCCCCCTGTCCTGGGCACTGGTGAGGCCACACCTCGGGTGCTGTGTCCAGTTCTGGGCCCCTCAATTCAGGACGGACATGGAGGTGCTGGAGTGTGTCCAGAGAAGGGCTGTGGAGATGGGGGGGAGTATAGAGAATAAATCATATGAGATGTGGCTGAGGGAGCTGGGCTTGTTAATCCTGGAGGAAAGGAGGCTCAGGACTGCCCTTCTCATTCTCTACAACTCCCTGACAGGAGGGTGTAGCCAGGTGGGGATTGGCCTCTTTTCCCAGGCAATAAGTGACAGGACAAGCAGACATTGCCTCAAACTGTGTCAGGACAGGTTCAAGGGAGGTATCATGTAAAATTTTTTCACTGGGAGGGTGGCTAGGCATTGGAATGGATTACAAAGGGATTTGGTGGAATCACTGGCCTTGGAAGTGTTCAAGAAATGTGTGGATGTGGCTCTTAGTGCTATGGTTTAGTTGACAAGGTGGTGTTTAGTCAGAGATTGGAGTCGATGATATTGGAGGTCTTTTCCAACCTTAATGACTCTATGCTCCTATGATTATATGATTTTGGACTTTCAGAAAATGTAGTTTTCCTGTGTTTCAGGATACGTAGCTCCAGAACTCCAGCTCTTAAAAGAGTGGCACTGCCAGTTGATGTCTTTGTGGATCTCAAGGCACATCTTACTTTCTCTGTGCAGACATGCCATATTAAGTAAATAATTTACATTAGGGGCTTTTATTTATCAATTTATTTTTATTGGTTTCTATGTTCCTTCAGTAAGGAACAGATCTTTGTTTATCTTTACTCTGGTGCATATGGATTCAATTATTGAAATGGTCTGCTTCAGGTTGCTGTAACCATTTAAATGAAGTATAGGCACTTGTATTTAGGACTCCAGTTTTCCTATATAGTCAAGTTAGGAGCCTTCAGAAGGTGATTTAGAGCTCTAAAAGGAGCTATATGGATTTACAAAGTGTGACTATTCGTTCTCCTTGCTCCTGGTGTTGAACACAGTGAAGTTCGGATCCTGACGGCAGCCTTCTGGGTTTGAGACTGGTAATATTAGAAAAAATTGTAATAAATTTAACTGTCATTTCAGTCTTGAATAATTGTGTGTTACAGAAAAAGACCTTAAGAAACAATCTGTGAAACTGAACATTTATTTTGTTGAACTGAACCCTGATGAACTGAAATCCCAATTATCATTTCATTTGTACCCTGAGATTCATTTCTCTGCAGATTTCAAAAGAACAGCACTAGATCAGTACATCTCTCAGCCCAAGCTTACCAGTCATCATCAACACTATCTTTGTATTTGAAAATTAAAAAGTTAATTGAAAAGCAAGGATGGATAAGAATTTGCATTTCTGATCAAAAAAAAGTTTTAAAACTTTTCTCTTGCTATCAGACTCAGTAAGAAAAAAAAAGATGTGAAACAATTTTACCTGTTTATTAAGAAACAGAACTTTCTTAGGGTAGGCAACACCTATTTGCTTTTATACAGAGACATTATTGTCTGTATTTTTCTTTAAGATCAGAAAGACATCATCAATAGCTCTTTTTCCAGGTTGCCTAATTCTGAGATTAGAGGTGAATAAAAATGCGAACAAAGGAGCTTTTTGCACTGACACAGACAATGTTTTGAAAGGATCCCCAAAGGCAGTCAAGTGGTACTGTCAAAGCACAAGAAAGTGAAGTGACCTGCTGAGAGTAACACAGTAGACTCAAAATGTGGACAGGAACACTGTCTTTCCAACATGGCTTTTAAACTTTGTTTTTGATAAAGACACATCCCCCATGCTATCATAGATACCCTAACCAAATCTAATCAACTCGAAAATGTTCCTGAAAACAATCGTTCATTACAATGCCAAGACATAAGCAAACTCCTCCAAAACAAGCATATATGTGCATATTTCTCTTTTGCGTGTCTACCGTAAAGAGGTTGGATCCAGGCTGCTTTCCCTTTGGTAGGATCAGATGTTGTTAGGGATGTAACTCTGTTACACCTGTCCCTAAGTCCACTGCCAAGAGGGCATACTCAGTCACTGTTTGCCTTGTTAGATCCAGAGCTGAAAGGGACACAACATCCAAATCCACAGATTCACAGAATATTCTGTGTTGGAAGGGACTCACAAGGATCATTAAGTAAATGACCCATACAGAGATTGAACCCACAACCTTGGGTTACTACTTCTCCCATTGACATTTCTGCTCAGCAGGGAGTTCAAGCTGGTCTGTGTCACACCAATTCCAAGAAGAACCATGAAAAAAGAGGTGTTTCAAATGTCTGGCTGTAAAGGTGGCATTGGTCAGAACTGGGGGAAACAGGATTAACAACAGTGAAGCAAATGAAAGATTGCACACATGCAAAGCCACCATTTTTGGAAAAATTCATATTCATCATATTCTGAATTATTTTTTATAAATTTGATGAAGTAGTGATTTTTATCAGAAACAGTAAAACCTTAGAAATTCACAACATCAGCAAAATTTCTCAGAAGAAAAGTGTCTGGCACAATCTTGGTTTGACTGTCTACACAGATCAAGAACACTTGAAAAAAGGAGTCCACTTTTCAAAGGAGTCCACTGTGAAAACAAGACAGATCTTCCCTTCTTATAACCTTCATCCAGACACGTAAGTCTTGAGGACTTTCTGAGCCGGAAGAGGAAATCTACTTCCTTGAGCCTGATAATTCTTGTAGAATGTTCTCATCAAAAAATGTGCCTAATTGCTTTTTTTAACAGACTAATATATTAGGCTTCCACTACATCCTGGGTTCACCCGACCTGGAGAGCTGACTGTGTGAACTGTGTAAAGAACTTCCTTCTGTGTAAAAATTTGCATGAATTTTAATTGATAGAAGTTTTTCTGCTACATGAATGGTGAATAAACATTCTCCTTTCACTTTCTACATGTCTTTCATGATCTTATGCACATTAATTTATGTTTCCCTACAGTCATTCCTTTCCCAACATGAAAAGTAATTTTCTATTTAGCCATTTCTCATAAAAAGTTGGTTTGTACTTTTTTCCACTTGTCTCTACTTTTTCTAGTTCCACTATATAATTTTTCAGGTTAAATAACTCAGTGTTTATTTTATTACATTTTAATTTTATTTTATTACAATTTCCAAATTACTCACTGTTTAATATGTAAGAGTTCTGTGTGTCTTTGCAAGGGCATGATATTTTTTGCTTTGCTCTTTATTTGTTTCCTAATAATTTTTAATATTTATTTTCTTTTTGGTTATTGCTAAGGAAATTATGTTTTTATATAATTTTTATAACTCCAAGATACTTTTCTTGAATGGCAATGGCTAGTTTACAGCCTATAATTTTTTTCTTATTTACATAACCTTGTGTTCATCAGTATGAATTTCATCTGCCGTTTTATTTCTTATTCACAGTGTTGTGACATCCTCCACAAGTCTTCTCAGCTTTCATTTTAAGTAACCTGAATAATTTTAGACCATGATTTCTGTACCAAACACTCTTCCACTGTACTGATAAATATGTTAAGTAACAAAGTCTCTGCACTGATCTGTAAGGAACTCCTCTGTTAACTCCTTTGCACTGTAAAAAATAACTGTTCGTTTCTGCTACTTTTAGATGACTTGGAATCAAGAGAGTCCAGATTTTTAAAATCCTTTGTTGGAAGATTTTTTCAGTGTTCAAGGTATGCTAAGAGAATTTAGTTCCTTTTATCTATGTTCACTGACTCCACAGAAGAACTTTCCTGTGAGTTAGTGAGACATGATTTCTCTCTGCAAATTTCATATTAAAATTTTTAAACTTTACTACTACTAATAATTACCTTAATGATATCTTAAAATACAAGTGTCTTAGTCTTAAGAATATCTTAATAATAAAACATTCTTTACTATGGCATTCCATCAACTTGCTCAGTGTGCAAGACAGATACCAGTTTGCTATCTACCAGGACTTCTTTAAAACCTCACATTTAAATAGGCATCATGTCTAATAACTTTTCCCTCTGATATGAATGGCAAACTCTATACAGTAACTAATTAATAATATGATAATACTATTAAATTTCATATTTGAGTCCATTCAGAAATAAGGGATAATGACTTGCTAACACTAATTTTATTAATTTGTTCCAATTCCTAAGAGATCATTTTGTCTGTGTGGACAGAGCTTTTGTGAAGCAGACTCACACAATCCAAACTTTTCCCTGTTGTTGAAGGGTTTGGATGACTAAGCAGAGAAACTAACTGCCCAGGGCATTAGAAGGGACTACTAAACTGACTGTCCTGGTTGAACAAAAAGTCCAGGTCATACATATAATTTCCCCTTAAGGAACTAAGATTTATAGTTTCATAGCTGCATAATATATGCAACCTGTGGTTCCACACACTTGCTCCCCGTATGAATTAGGCTGGAGCAGCTGGTTACAGCTCATAAAGGCAGTGAGGTGCCAGGTTGAAAATGTTTTTCAGCTTAAAAAATGTGCATAATATATACAGTGTATACAATTTACACAATGACATTAAAATTTAGAGACAAGAAAAGCTGGTAGGAAAGAGTGGAAAATGAATTGTGGGAAAATATGACTCTGTATTCTTTTATAATTTCTTTTTGTGCAGTATTGTATGTAGTGTTAAAAGTTCCAGCCTAATTTTTTTTTCTGACAGTGAAACCTGGATGATAGGTTAATCAGCTCATCTTCAGTTTTCCCTTTTTGGTCTCTTAAGCTGAGGCTAAACTTAGCCATAAATGTGAAGGTGAGGTTTGAACCTGATTCATTTTAATTTCTTGCATTAAGGTTCTGTGCATATATAGCCAGAATAAAAGTTAAATTCAACCTTTGCAAAAAACTATTTTATAATTAAAATTAAGTAAGAGCATAAGACTCCAAGATTAATGTAAAATATCCTTTAAAATAACAAAGTTAATTTCAGCCACATAATACAACATTAGTTTTGCTACCTTTTATTACTATAAGTAAGTCAGCATCTTGGATAACATAATAGAGCTTTCCCAACAATTTGAAATTGCTGAAATTTATAGTATCAATCATAACAGTACCAGAAAATGCCCTGCTGTTTACTGCAATAAAAATAACAATATACCAAAAATATTTGGGCTTAACTATAGTTATTTTTTTATGTCACTTAGTATCACGCTGAAAGCATTCACAGAAATTTGTCTTACCAAGTACTATTACTTCTCTTAAGGATACTCCTGTCACTATAGAATTGGAGAAAAGATGGCAGAAGAGGCACCTGCTCAGCCTTGGACACACTCTTCTAAGCCATGAAAATATTTTGAAGTGAGAGAAGCGCTGATCATAACTTCTCCTTCACTAGCAGGGCATGACGTGGAGCAGATGAGACATGCTTCCCCTCTGATTTCCTGTGGATGGTACAAAGGTATTGTAAGAGATGCAGTGACTCATAGGATAGGCCTGGCACTGCATTTAGGAACCTGCTACATCCATGAGAAAATAAGCATGGGAGACCTGTGTCCCACAAAGCTGCCCTGGGATTTCAGTAGTGACACCAGAAAGTCTTCCAAACCAGAAGAAAAGCTGGAATTTTGAAGTATGAAATATTGAGGTTTTTTATCTTCACCTGACAATTTTACACTGGCATGTTCAGCTATTAATTTTGAAAGATTTACAAATTACTTAGACCCTTTGGAGACTTTATGTGATGAGCAGAATAAATCCAGGCATATCTATTGTTTAGTTGCATCTCACTGAATGAAATACAGTCTCTGTTCGTGAAGTAAATGTTGCAGTAAATCAATTCCATTCCAAAAAAACCCTTTTTTAAAAAATTCCTTAAGGATTTTGGAATCGTTTTTTAACATCTGGCCTATCTTATATCTGCTTCACCAGTGTAATGGTCTCAGTTTCAAAAGAAAAGAAATTTCACTTAGATTCACTGAAAGATGACAGATGGATTCTCTCTTACTGCCTGAGACATGAAATTGCAGGTGACACCTGATATATGATAATAAAAGAGCACCCATCAAGCAATCGGCCCCTGGCCTTTACTTCAGTGACGTCGTGAGAACACAGGTGGCTTACCTGGGCATCCCGGCACTGCAGAGCAAAATGGTCTGCATTGTTAGCAGCTTACCAAGGGAACTTTTATCTTCCCATCTGTGTGGTCTCTGTTGTGATAATTTTGGAGTGAAGCCATCTTCACTGTTCTGAGAGTTAGGAGCAATTGCCTGCAGGGCTGTTTATCCTGTGCACTCTCGTAAAAGCCATCTTTTGGGGCTTGCAGTTGTCATCAATACTGGAACGTGTCCTGGACAATGCTTGAGACTGTAACAGGAGAAAATTAATTCGTCTGCACTGTTCAGCTCTCAAATACAGGTCAGGCCAGTCAAACAAAAATTTTAGCAGTCTAAAAACACCAGAAATCCTTTTTCTCAACCAGTACTATGTGTATCATATTTGGTGGTTTGAAACAGTAACTAATTTTTATTATACTGGTAGGCTTTTACAGAGATATCAGCTCAGGTTTAAAATCACAGAATCACAGAACATGTTGAGTAGGAAGGGACCCACAAGGATTATCAAGTCCAGCTCCTGGCCCTGCACAGCACCATCCCTAAGAGTCACACCACGTGCCCGAGTGTATTTCTCAAATGTTTCTTGAATTCTGTCAGGCTTGGTACTGTGACCGCTTCACTGGGGAACCTGTTCCAGTGTCCAGCCATGCTCTGGGGGAAGAACCTTTATCTAATATCCAACCTAAACCTCTCCTGACACAATTTCAGGCCATTCCCTCAGGTCCTGTCATGGATCACCACAGAGAAGAGATCAGTGCCTGCCCCGCCTCTTCCCGTCATGAGGAATTCATAGACTGTGATGAAGTGTCTCTTCAGTCTCCTCCAGTCTGAGCAGACCAAGTGACTTCAGCCACTCCTCATACGGCTTCCCCTCAAGGCCCTTCACCGTCTTTGTTGCCCTCCTTGGTACACTCTCTAATAGTTTAATATCTTTCCTGTTCTGTGGCACCCAAAACTGCCTCCAGCACTTGAGGTGAAGCCACCCCAGTACAGAGCAGAGCGGGACAATCCCCTCCCTTGCCCGGCTGGCGATGCTGTGCCTGATGCCCCCCAGGACAGGGTTGGCCCTCCTGGCTGCCAGGGCACTGCTGACTCATACTCAACTTGCCATTAACCATGATTTGTGTTGGAAGACTATTATTTATCCCAGGAGTCAAGAAGATTTTATAGAAATATAATATCTCCCCTGGAACATTCCTAATAACGAAGTGTTTGTGGTTTGCAGTCATCTTTTCAATCATTCTTGGAAATGTCCATAAGAAAACCCAAGTCCTAAATCAGTCTTTCCCTGAAATCATGAGGCACTGAATTTCACTGAGAAACCTGCAGAGTCTTTGTGGCTTTTGGTTATGACCAAAGAGATTCAGCTCTTACTGCAATTATATTGCAGGACAGTGCAGAGATATTAAATTGACTGAGGTGCCAAATTTTCAAGGCTGCACCCCCAAAGTGTCCTGTTGCCTCAGACACCATTTTATGAATAAAGCCCCAGCTGAAAAACAGCAAGCCATTGTTGTGAATGCAACTAAGCCGCTCTCATCTCTGTGAAGGGATTAGTGGAATTGCTTTGATTACTCAGACTGAGGAAAAGGTGGGACCATGATCAGGATTGTACTGCTAGCCCACCTTTCACAACATCTTCAAAGAAACCAGAATAGCATGTCCTTTACTTAATGCAAAATGCACAATACTGCTGTGATGGACTAAAACAGGCTGTGTAAAATGAGTTTTGCAGCCAGTGTAAGCAAAGGTGCCTTTCTGATGGGATGTATGCTCTGTGAAATGAGCCTGCCTGTAACACAATGACACATAAAGAGCTCACAAAAAGAGCAGTAATCATCTGACAGCTGTGCCTCTGGTATAGATATGGTTAAACATGTCACCAAGAGTGGTCTGAAGGGTGACAGTAGCACAGCTTTGTGGCAGTCCCAGTAAGAATGTGTTGTCCAGTCACCCAAGATGGTAAGTCATGATCTTATTTGCCCTCAATAGAAAGGCCTGTATAGCTGGAGTTAGGGAGGAGTCACTTTGGAAAATACACCCAAGGGGAAAATGCATTAGCAAAATCATCAGTCTGAAAAAAAGGAAATATCAAACACTATGTGTGGATCAGTTCAGCAAACAGACATTTTTGCTCAATACAAATTACAGAGCAAGACTGTTCCTAACTTCATCCCTTTCCAAAAGCTAATACCTCATTTTATTCATCTTATTTCATTAACAAGGACTTGTTATCTTTCTCCTTTCAAACTGTCAGTTTTCTTTCTATTATATGTTTCTGTTGGAGAATGATATTTTTCCTTTAGCCCTCTTCTTGGTTAAAACTGCCTGCAATTCACACTTATGGCTTCAATACATAGAATATACCTTTATGAGTGTGCATCTACCATTTTGATTGTCCCTAAGGTTGGTTGCTATAAAATGCAACAAGAAATCATTTTCTTCCTTTGTTATAACACCTTGATGATCATCATCTATTTTTTCCACTGTTGTCTTGCTTTTACGTCTCACTGAGATCAAACTTCTTGTTCTATCTCTCAGAAACACATCTGTGTTTAAAGCAGATTGCTTTCTCCCACCCACATTCTGGCAGCCTTTGGGCTGAACACAGTTTTCCCATTCAAAAAAGTCTTGATACCGAGAAACATTCACGTTTTACATCCAAGCCCCATCAAACAGGCCAGCCATACAGCCCTGTATCCTTCTCAAAATGGGCAGTGGACCAGTGATTCAAGAGGTTTCCGGTGATCTGGAGGAATTTTATTTTGCAATGACATTAGCCAGCTCTTTGAGGATTCCTGGATCAATCCCTTGAGGCCTCATAGATTTGTAGGGATCCAGCTGGAGCAGCAGATCCTGCACATTTCAGGTAGACTGGGAGTTGATCACTCTCACAGACATGATCTTGCATCTCAGGGCACTGAGACCTCCTTGGTCCATCCTTTGTGTTGAAAACAGAGGCAGAGAATGTGCTAAACACCTTTGCCTCAGTTCTGTTCCTGTTTGTGAGGTTACCATCCTCACCCTGTAATGGACTGATGCTATTTTTCCCCATGCTTTCCCTATGGAAACTTCTCCTCTCCAGTCTCAGCTTCCTTCAGTAAGCTTTTTGCTTTTCCATCTTCCAGCAGTAGTTACTAACCTTGTGCTGTTGCTCTGTTCACAGAACACTGGGAAGATCAGCAGTCTCATTTGGGAAAGTTGCAGTAGTCCACACTCAGAAGAGCCAGGGTCCTGCTCTTTGTGTTATAGCTAGAGATAGGGGAGGGGAGAAAGCAGAGTAGATGGAAGAAGCATCTCAATGGTCAGAGCCAGTACACAGAGCATGAGCTACCTGTTCTGTCATCCTCCTCCTTTTGGTGACCTCCCAGTAGCAGCTTTATTCTTTTGGCTATGGGAAGCCTTATTAAATATGTATTTGGAGTAGTATTTACAGTCTTTCTTACCAAGAAACAGGCAAAAGTTTCTGCTTCCAAAGTGTACGTAAGGCTTTGAAAGCCATAATTTGGGGATGTTAAATACAAGAATATGCCTACATTTTTATTGGTGCTATTTCAAATGTTCAGCCTGCATTCACCAGTGTGAGCTTTGACATATTTGATTGTGTCATGATAATCAGGTTTTGACCAATTCCTGTCTTCAAAATATTGAAACAGTGATATTTTAACAAAAATACATCTTTTGAACGATTTACTTATGTGTTATTTCCCTGGTTCCCTGAAGAGTAGGAAAAATATTGCTTGTGTAAGTTCTAGCCCACTACAGCAAATACTATTTCCATAAATACTTGCACAAAATAAAAAATGATTTGGGGATGTTTTCATATCAAGGTTTTTCTTCCCGTATACTTTCTGAAAGTGTCTTTTTATTGCCATGAGCATCTCATAAAACATATTTTAATGTTGCATGCTCAACAATTGCAGGTATTTATTTTCCAGGAGCTTTCACATCAGAGGCTCTGTATCTACAATTTCACACACCCAACTAGAGAGTAAGAAAGAATTGTATGAGTCTCCAGTGACCCATTGTAGCTAAGAAAACAACTGAAATAAGAAATTATGGAGAAACAAAAAATCACAAAAAAATGAGTGAACTATTTCAAACACAGTTTAAAAGAAAATAAGCTATTTTCAACAAGCAAATGAAGAGGCAAAAATATTGAAAAATTGATAAATAATGAAAATTATTCCTTATTTATTGGAGGGAATTTTTTACATGGTCTAAGCAGTTACACTAGACATGGTTTTCAAGAAGTTTTGCTTAGAGAGATTGTCTTTGACAATGCTAGATAATTCAATGTGCGACTTTTTATTAACCTTAAAGGGAACATGTTCTTTGTCATGAAGTATACATAAATGGAATCAGGCCCATATCCTGGAATGTAACCTTATTATCCCCAACAGTTTTAGCTGTGATACTAATTTTCCCATTTTTTTCCAATCTGAAAAAGTATATGGTTATTATAATTTTCCTTTAGGGCCCAAGCTGTAAGCAAACATTTATGATGTCTGTATACCAACACCTGAGTGTGCAAAGACTGCTCTGCACAAGCAAATTTTTTGCACGAGGCAGTTCTAGAGAACTGGTTTTTTATGCAATAGTATCTAGTCACGTGTCTCCAAGTTTTTCATTTAATTCAGCATTACACTATCAAAGTGACAGTGGGCTATCTCAATCACTGCAGATTTTTTGGTCCTCGCTGTATAGGTAGCACATGAAAATGGTTTTTTCTGATAAAGCAGAAAGGTATCACTCACTGAATGCTGGAGCTCCTCAGCCTGTGTCTTAATCACAAAGCTGCTCACTTTATGGGAAAATTTTTATATTATGACATAGGTCTATAGTAAAAGATCCTGTCTGAGTTTATGAATGAAATGTTAACTTTTCTAACTAATCTACTTATTCACTGTGTATTCAATCTTGCATTCACTGTCCTCTGAGGTACTTGGTAGACTAAGTCCAGATTGCAGGACAGAGAATTGTCCCTGGGGATCACTATGAGTGAGCTGAAAGCTCTTATATTTTTAAAGGGTTTATACTGTTGCAATATTTCTCCAACTTGTTCATTTTCTGCCTGTTTCTGGGGATAGGACTGGTAGTACAGCTTGTTTTGAGTCTTGTGTGATGCTTCCCATTTTAAAATTCTGTCTTCACTTTCTGACACATTTCTCAGACTTTAAACTTGGGTTTTGAAATGTAAGTTTTCCTGTTGTGTGGCTTTCTCATACTGAATAAACTTAGGAAATATGAGCCAAAAGGGATTCCACTGTATCTCAGAAAAAGCGCATGGTATCTCTTCAAGGGCTCCCAAGCCCAAATAAATTGCTCTAGTGACCTTTCCTTAAAAGATCTAGTGCCCCCATCCTTGAAATGAGTCTTTCTGTCTTGCCTAAATTAATTGCCAAATTAATTTGGATCAGATCACAGGCCCTTGAGAGGTGCAGTTTTACAGCTGGAGCCAGCAGCAATGCCTGGGCTGCAGGCTTAGGAGTCCAGTCTGTTCTGTGTGCCCAGCAAGAGGAGCTGGACTCTGTCTGTCCCACAAGACCTTGGTTTCTACACGTACTCTGTGTGTACACATGCTTTATATACAGGAGGCATGAGCTGAAATTACAGATATTGCAAATAACATCCCAGCTGCATGTAGGGAGCAAGCTGAGCTTTGAATAAAGTGTGCTCTGAGGTGAAGGATGCTGAAAAACAATCCTGGATGGGTACCAGAAAACAGCAACACATATTTGTGTCAATCTTTCCATGCCTTCTGCAAATATTCCCCTTCTGCAAAATGAGCATAAATAATGCTTCTTCTCAGAAAAGCAATCTGAAAACCTCTTGATGTCATCACTGCTTATGAAACCATAATACCAAGCACCATAGCAAAGCTCATGAAGGAATATGAAATTCTGAGAAACGAGGCAGCCCTTCACCAGTGAAGGAACAGCAGATTGGATAGCTGCTTACCAAATATGCAGTGGATAAAGCAGGAGATATGTAATCAAAATATCTTTTCAATAAAGATATGAATTGTGGTGAAAGAGGCAATGTTAATATTTTATTCATTTCTACTAAGAGTCAATGTGCCATCTGAGTACCATTGTATTAATAATTACCCATATTAATTTACCCATTAATTTATTAATTTACCCATAGAGTAAGATTACTCTGAGCATTTTATATAGTTTCATATTAGTTAGATTTGCTTTTTTCTCTATTTATCTGTGATAAATATTTGTTTCATTATATCACCGCTTTCTTCTTGAAACAGCTATAGACAATGTGTTCCTTAAGTACTGAGTTAGTTCTACTAGACTAATTCTCTACATCACTATGAGTAACTTTGATTGTATTTCACATAAAAACTGTAAAATATTTGATGCCACAGTCACACAACATTCAGCTGAGATTCACTCACTAAGGTACATCATCCATTGAGCCAGCTAGTTCTTTCTTTCCCCATTTTCAAATTGCAAAGTCTTTTTTCTAGAAAATTCTTGCCTTTCAAATTACTGGTTAATACTGTAGCAGCAAAGATAAACTTAATAAAATAGATTAAATATGAAAAATGTAATTATGTTTTAAATTAAATGTAAATGTTTAAAAATATAAAACTTTGTAAATGTGTTTTTGCATTTTGTACTGAAACCTCCCATATATATGTATAGAGCAATTGCCCACACATAAAACTGTCTCACAAATTTCAAAGTAATAGTTTGTGTAATTATATTGAATCAGAGGGGTCCTGTTACTTTGTTCATAGCTGGGAAAAAAAGCTTATGTAATACTGAAATGAAATGTTATTACAGTCTCACTTACTCATTCTTGGAATTGGCTTAGTGATTACTTCAACATCGACATCAGTGAAAAACATTTGACATCTGGCCTAGAAAATCAGACAGCAGACCACAGAGACTTTGATTAAAAAACTCCATGTAATTTTCTCCAATCAGTAAGCTGGCCTATTTTTTTATTAGAATGAAGGCTTCTCTCATCACCTGCAAATTTCTAGGAAGACCTCAGAAAAAAAGGGGAAAAAAAGTAGTTCTGCCACTTTTATAATAAATTTCCATTCCAACAAGCAATTGCACAGACTGAAGAGGAGCATTGGTTCCATTGACAAATTGTTCTCCTCTATTTGCAAAGGGTCAAACATCTGATTTCCACAGGTAATTTTGCTATTTATTCCTTTATCAGAGTTTACTATTTCATCCTTCTCTGTTTAATGTTTCCTCAGGGGTTTTACACAAGATGCAAACCCATTTTCTGGAAAAATACAGCAAAATGTACTAGGTTTTTCATGTTCTCTGTATGTCACTGAATAATCCAGGCTAGGAATAGTATAGGCCACTTATGATCATGTTTTCGTGTTTTTCAAGGTATGATACCCTTCTCCAGAGCACAGCCACTCTTTCATGAGAAAGAATGAACCATTAGCACGGTGTAACAACATACATTCAGAAAGGAGCTGCATTGCAGTACCATCATGAATTAGCGTCTCAGGCTGAGACCTCGACTCACGACATGAGAGCAAGGCATCAATGAACTCATGCAAGAAATACCGCAGTAATGACCCCCCACACTCTGCCTTTCCTCTGTGAATCAATTTTCTTCAATGAAACTGGAAAATTACCTTATTTGCAACAAGATAATTTCAATGTATTTGTTTTCGGCTCCAAGAGTGTTGCTGAAGTCGTTTCAAATGCAGTACCCCTTCTGCCTCTGTTTTGGCAAGAACAAAGTCCTTGCTACTATAATGCTGCAGTAGGTTTGCTCACCTCTTAAAAACAATGAGGTATGCTGTAAAATATGATGCTACTATCAAAACATTTATAATCAAATCCCAATAAAGTTACAAAGTTGGAATTGAAAGAAATTATTGTATTTCCTTAAACTGAATGTCACAGTGTAATCCTTATAAGAGGCAATGATCAAAAAAGTCTTGAGAGAAAAACTGTAACAAGGAGACAGAATAAGCTGGCTCCTGGAAACAGAACAAGAAATCTCTCTACCATTGTAAACTGAGGACTGTATTTAATGATGTGCCTTACAGATCCTGATCATAATCAATCATGTTCCAGTGCAGATGAGTTTCTCCTGCTCCTGTTGGGTTTTGTTAGAAACAATCATGTTAGTTTGTCCTGTTTAACATAGTTCTTTAATCATACAACATGTTGATACCTCCAGCTATTTCCAGTCATATTAAAGGAATAAAAATTTTCTTTGTGAAGATGTGCCTAATGGCCCAAACACACCTCAAAACATGTAACAATATAACATTTACAGCATAGAGCTTTTTTCCCGATATATAGGGAAAGAAACACCTGCTTGCTATCAGAGCACAAATGCTGATCACTGCATCCTGGCTGTATTCTGGAATTCCTTCTGTAACTTCAACTACTAATTTTAAAACACCATGCTTAATTTTCCACTAAAGCATTAGCATATGACTATGAATTTCACAGTATAGAAACCCTATCTTTATGATAGCTATAACTAAATCTCATAGAGAAAGATATTGAATAGGATCTATTGCCCTGTTATTCAAAGTCTTGTTACTCTGTTTTACATTCTCAAAATGTTTTGCATTCATGCTACGCTCCATTCCACAGCAGCCATTCTTTTTAACAGTTAAAGTGCTATAGTCTCTCTTGCTAAGGGCTAGGTGAGTTACTCCTTTTGTAACAGTAGCAAGACAGAATAAGCCCAGAATGCTATATTCTCCTGTCTGTGCTAGGGAAGATGGGGACAGATGTGCACAGAATGGAAGGTTTTCTCATATGACTTGGGGAAGAAGTGGGATACACATGGGGCTATGATGAGCTGTGTCTTGCGTTTGCTTTGTTTGGCTGTGTGGCTGCATTCCCGCAGCAAACTATTGCAGAACTGGACATTAATAACTTTACTCTCACTAATTGGTTATGGACTTTATGGTACCAATCAATAAACTAATTAAGCTGGGTCAGTTGGTCTCCTGAGCCCTTCTTAAGAACAACAAATAGACAGTTGTCAAACCCATGGGTCACAGACACCGCCAGAAGGAAGTGAGTGATGTATCTGGAGGATGTGGGGAAATGCAGATGTCTGTGAGCCTGGGAGGGGGGGCAACAAGGCCTGCCAGGGAGCTGCTGCTGCTGGGAGCAGCAGGAGAGGAGGCAAGGACACCTATAGAAATACTTGAAGCATGGCCATAAGGGAAAGCCCAGAGAAAAGGCTTTCTGAGAAGACCACTGGCCAGAAAGACCTCAGAAATTTCTTTCCCCTTGTGCCTCAAGCATTTAAAGTTTCTTTTCAAAAAATATACCAAATAGCATCAAAAGCAAATCTGTCTCTGTCATTCACTTTACCCTCCAAACGCATCTAGCCTATAATATTTCAGCATCTGTCTTAAGGGATTGGGTGAAAAAAGCAAAAGAAGTGGTTTTCCTTCTTTTCTCTTGAGCATATGCTACCATTCCTGCCTCTGCAAACACTGAATTTTATTTAAATTTGCTTCTGCCTGAAACTTCAACCACAGCCATTTGTTTTTCTCTCCATGAGCACATTACAGAAATTTACTTTAAGTTGATTGACCCTGACAATGCATGATAAACATGATCCTTTATGTTATATCTGCTTTATGCAATGAATCTGATAAAGGCTCAAATAAAAGAAATTATACAGTCATATAACCTATGATTGTAGTGAATTGGAGTAAGTGATCCAGGCTACTTCTTTCAGGACTGTCCCACTATAATTCTATTTCAAGTTATCTGAATATGAATCAAGTGACACCAAATGTATTTTGTCTTCAAAGTAGGTAGCATTTGTTTACCAAACTCTACATGGTATTGCCAAGGATGTAACAATTCTTCGTGTAATTGCAGTAAATGCTTGGCACACTGAGCTTCTAAACTAAGCAAGAGACATATTAAGACTAGAGTGAGAGGGACTTCTGCTGTTCCATAATTCCACACACTGGTACATGGTATCAAGCAACATGATGTTTCTTTTCTTCTTGTAATTCTCTTTGAATAATTGCATCACTAACAAGTGATATCTTATCACAAAGGACTAGGGTTTTATTATTTGTTTCCTATGAATCCTTGGGTATGGCTTGCCCGAACATCTGTTGTTTTGTACTGTCATGAGAGGGAAAAAACCCCATGTCCAGTAACATTTTATATGTAGCATAAAAGGTCCATTTAACTCATTTTTATTAAACAATCTAGTGATTTGGTTAGGTGTTATTTAGCTTCTCCCTCAAAATAAAATTAACCCTTCTGTTAACAAAATAGTCATCATATTTTTGCAATTTTTCTTTTTCTACAGAACCATACAAGTAAGTGATTTTTCTTTTAGCTTTGGATGTAATTAAAGAAAACTAAAAATTCACTTTGGTGAACCTGAATTACTTTTTTCTTACTTCAACCATTTTTTTTGTTTTTTTCAGGTGTAATTAATTTTTTCATTAACTTACACTTGAAGTATTTTGTTATGACACGGTTTCAACCACATACATTTTATACTGATACTAAATTTGATTTAAATTTGAAACAAAATTCTACTTTATAGCAAAATATATTTAAGAAACAATGAATTTAATTTAAATTAATATATTATTTTTCTAAATCTCATTCAAAATTCCGTCTCTAAGCTCTACTGGGTTTTTTTCTGATTACAGGTCTTTTCGGCGTACTTTAAATTTCTAGTCTTAAACTTGACAAAGGTAGTGTGCTAATATAGAGACAATACCACCAAGATGTCTCCTACCTTCTCTTCATTTTCATCTATGTGATAGAGGGAAGTCTGTTGTCTGAAAGAGTTGACATGTATTATGTAGACTGAGGGTGGCTCTATTTGAAAATTATATATTGGAATGTTTGCTAAGAATGGGTTTGGTACATATGGATAGTGTTTCATCATGAATCCTTTTTGGAGGGTTTATCTGTGAAAATTTCATAATCTGTCTCTAAGGGGATTGTATATACAAAGGCATTAATTCTTTGTTTGAGTATCTTATGACTATCCTAAATATGGGATCCTGCAGAAGGGTCCTGCCTAATCATGTGTTTACAAAGTTTATGTTTGTTTGCATACTGTATGGTTGCCAAAATGTCTGGGTCCGGGACCGTAACTGCACAGCTGAGATGAGCTGTGCTATTTTCTGTTCAGTAAAGATGCTCTATGAAAATGAAAAGGTTTTCTCATTAAAACATTTTCAAACCTTTGGAATTATCTTAAGAGCCATCTTGACTGCATGGCTTAAGTACCTACTAATTTCTTTGTTTATTTTGGATTTTTTTTATGATAGCTATATTTTTGGAAGGCATTTTCCATATTTAGTTATTTATATGTGTCCCAAAACTGAGAACACATATAGGAAAAAAATTTTCAGATGTAAAGTAGTCTTGATCTTACAGAAGTAAAGTTTGATCCTTATTACACTAAAAGAATTTGGCATAGCAAGGCATTGTTGTAGGGGCATCGAGTAATATGATGATAAACGGAAATGAGAAATGAAAGGATGTGTTTTGCTGCAGAGTTACGCAGTTTTCAGCTCAGAGGCAGCAAGCTGACTTTCATTGCCTTTATTTATCATATAATCCAAGAATATTAAAACACCACATGATCTCCTCATCTCCTAATGTCAGCTTGCACCTCTATTTAAATTTAGCTGGCATTTATGCAACTTTCAGGTTACAGTGTAAACAGTTCTAGGGAATCCCACCACATGATTCTGTAAGAAAATAAAAGCAATTTTCATGTATTAGAAATTACTTCAATTAACAGATTTTTTCTTTCAGCTCTGACATCACTGTGAATTCTGTTTACGTGGCAAAAATAATTTCAGATAATATTTAGCAGACATACTTTCCTTCTATTTGTAAGCTCTTAGCTACACTGTATTGTGCATAGTAATTCTCTCACAAAATATTTATTGGATATCCTGAGCTACAAGGCACCCATGGGATTGTTGAAGTCCAGTTCCTTGCCCTGCATAGGACAGTCCCAAGAGTCACACCATGTGCTTGAGAGCATTGTCCAAATACTCCTTGAACTCTGTCAGGCTTCATGCTGTGACCACCTCCCTGGGGAGCTGTTCTGATGCCCAACCACCCTCCGTTCCCTCGGGTCCTACCACTGGGCATCAGAAAGAAGAGATGGGTACTTGCTTGTAAATATCTTACTCATGAGGAATCTCTGGACTGAGAATACTCTCAGTCTCCTCCATGCTGAATACACCAGGTGACGTCAGCCACACCTTATGTCTTCACCATCTTTGTTGCCCCCCTTTTGACTGTCTTAATAGCTCAATATTCTTCTTATTTTGTGGCATCCAGAACTGCCCCCAGCACTCGAGGTGAGGCCGCCCCAGTGCAGAGCAGAGCAGGACAATCCCCTCCCTTGCCCGGCTGGTGATGCTGTGCCTGATGCCCCCCAGGACAGGGTTGGCCCTCCTGGCTGCCAGGCCACTGCTGGCACATACTCAACTTGCCATTGACCAGGATCCTCAGGTCCCTTTCCACGACACTGCTCTCCAGCCTCCATACATCCAGTCTGTCCAGACATCCAGCGTTACCCCATCCCAGGAGCATAATCCAGCACCTGTATTTGTTAAACTTCATATAGCTGGTGTTCGCCCAGCCCTCTGATTTTTCTAGGTCTCTCTATAGGACCTATTATAATGTAGGGTCTGTATTATCTCTGTAGGGCCTATATTGTGGAGTACGAATTTTTCAACATCCACCTGACACTGCCCATAAGTTTGTCCAGTAACCAATGTCTTCAAGATCATGTTGCTGCAGGATTTTTTACTGGTTCTCCAAATTACTATTTGCACCCTCTATTGTACTTGCTTAATGGTCTGTCACATTCTTTCTTTGTTCATACAGTTGTGGTACTTTCACGCAGTGGTTTAGAGGAGTTTCTACCAACACAAGTGTAGGGAAATTATTTTAAATCACATACCTAAGAATCTTTTAACTGAAAGCTCATCCCTCCATTAGCATTCTGTTCCAGTGAATCTGTAGCAGTTAGAGGAATAATGCCACCCACCGAATTATCAATACCAATTCTGTTCACAACCCATGTTTTTCTTACAGATTCCTTAAGTTAATACTGATAAAGCCCAATACTAGATGGTTCTGATATTTGGGAAGACCACAAGCCAAAGAAGTATGATTTCACAATTCATATAATGGACAACTGAGTCTTTAGGCTGTTGCAATGAAATATAAAAAAGAAGCATTAATACATTTTGCAATACACTGCATTTGAAGAAGGATGCAGCAAGTAGACTTTTAGGAGTTTTATGAGATGAAAAACGTTGAGAATTAAAGTAGCATCAACAAAGATTTTTTTAAGTTTTGGAAAGGAGATACTGATGGATCATAGACCACAATACTGTTAAATCTCTAAAACCTGTGGCAAGCATAGTTTATTTTGAAGTAGACCTGTAAACTCAGCAGGTTTGATCTTGAAAGTACCGAAGTAAAATAGTGTGCAAAAAAATGGGCCAGTGCTATTTTGCCCCATGTCATTTTGCTTTCAAGAATATGCATACCTCAGGGGACAATAAGGCCATGAGGAATCTTCTTATGATGTTTTTTTCTGATGACAGTCCCAGTTCTGTTATTCTATTATGCCACCCAGCCTTATGCAATAGTCACATTACAGCCATCCACATTCATATGATTTTTAAAAAACCAGGTTATTACTTGTAAGGTCAGGCCAGCATTTTGGGTGTAACTGTAAATGACCTTTGCTATACTTGATAGTTTTTTTTTATACGGCAATGACACTCAAAGGAAGAAACAGTGGAAATCAGTGCAGCTTTCAAATTAAGTAGATAATGGCATTAACATCTGCTGTGTGAAACAAAGAGAGCACAACTCCCAGTCTCAATTTTTTTGAAATTAGGTCACATCATAGGAGAATGAAAACCCTCTTCTAAATGATACATCTGAATGTAAGAGTACGTTTTCATATCCTATAGTCATTCGAGATAATTTAGAATAAGTAGTACTTTATTTGTCATTTAAATATGCACATTAGCACTGAATACCAGAAAGAAAGCTGTACTCACATTCCACTCTAGAGCAGAAATGTTATCCCATAATTCATACAGAAATTTGTACCTGCAAAACAACGGCAAGAATCACTGAGTCCATACTGTTGTTTTGTGTTGTTATATTAGGCATTAAAATAAATTTCCATTAGTGCATTTTTTTATATACAATTGAACAACAGATATAAATGTTTAGACCCTGTGAATAATATAAAATATGAACACAAGCAATAATAAGAAGATACCTTCTTTTTGAACAAAACTGGCATGCATTTCAAGGGTACTTAAAATAATCAATCATCCAAATAAAAAGATGTGCTTGATAGGGTACTGAGTCTCACAGGAGAGGGCTCTGATATGTTAAGCCACATATGATGATGGGTAAAAGAGAGGAAAATTGGCTGGCAACAACTAACATATTGATACTGAGGAAATATTTCCTGGGCATGAACAGGCAGGGACAGAGGGCTATGGAACCTGCCTTCACCATCATCCAGTGCAGCAGAGGCAGGGAGGCACCTCAGAAGGGGCAGGAGAACCATGCGCTGCTGCTGTATTGTGGCTGGCAGGTGCAAGCCCCCTTAATCTCCCTTGCTAGGTGAGCTTGTGATGACAGTCCAGCACCTTTCAAAGCTGCAAGTACTCAACGATATGCTCAGATAATATTTTAATGACTTAAAAGAACTTTTAGGAACAGCCTTGTCTGAAGGAATGTCTACGGGCAGACGGCAAAGGTTGTCAACCTTAAAAGTCATTTAATGTTAATTCATTAAAGTAACAAACATTCCCATGGAATTTGTGTTATTTCCTGTAGGGAGATCTACCAAGAAAATCATAGCATGATTAACACTACTTTAAGTTAATTCACATTTTGCCATTGAGGCAAAACATTTTTCTCTCTGAATTCCCCACCTCTGAAGTGGTGCAAAAACAGCTGCTACTCACAGGGTTGTTGTGACTACAGATGGTTAAATTATTTCTCATGATTCGACAAAGCAGGCTTTGTTTATCTAAGTTTAAATGTTTTGCAAACGATTTGCAAACAGAGTTCGCACTTCTAAAAGACATTGTCTGCTCGTAATTTTTTAATGAGCAACATTTACAAACAAAAACCAGTGGTGGAGTTGCCTGTAACTGATTTCCTATGCTCAGGGCTTCCACTGGGTAGCTGGTCATTTTAGCCACCTCATTTTATTTCTGCTCTTTTTAACAACTCAAGTGATTTAAGGAGGAATTGACACTACTTAAGTAATGACAGTAAGACAGGTATGTTTTCCGATATGATGGATTTTTTTTATTCAAAGCGCATTGTATTTTTCAGTTCCTTCTGAGAATATAGTCTTGATGGAGATCACTGAGAGCCATCCCAAGAAACCAAATTACTGGACAGAAATAGCAGGAAACAAGCAGGGAACAAGCAAACAGAATTGCCGCTCAGAATCTAAGTAGCGTTTTTGAGCCCGGTCTCACAGTATTTCCTGAGCTCTCACTGCTACTGAGAGGATTAATAGAACAGGTAGAAGATGCATATTACCATTATCTTCTTAATATATCACATTGTTGGGGTTTTTTATACTTGATAATACTTGATTCTTTTCCTAAGCTTATTTGTCACAACATAAAGAAATGCTTTTTATGAATAATATTAGCATGGTCTTTTTGGAGTTCCAGCAAAACAGTGAGCACTGCTGTTTATGATAACATATGATAACTCACAATATTTATTCAGAGTTCAGTCCCTACTACCACCATTTGCAGGCCAATCTCTGTCTTTTGGCCTTAATCCCCTCCCCTGCCACTCTTTGATGTGAAAGGAAATGTTAGGAAAAACAGAGAATGAATTAGAACTTTCAAACTTTCATCAAACAAAAAAAGCAACAACCAAAAAACCCCTTCATCCTTCTCTCGTTATGGTTTGTTGAATCTTCTTTTGTCTTGTTGTATAATAGGAATAATGTTCATGGCACTGGAGTATACACACAATAAATAGCTTCTGTGGTTATCAAACACCTCAGCTTCACTTCAGTATTTAATCACCCACAAAAGCCATTTCTTGCCTTGTATACTTCTCTGCCACAAACATTATCCTGCAGCTAACATACACCCTGGAGTGCCAGACCTTCATTTTGCACTCTGAAAACTGAATTGGAAGAATGAAAAACCCAACCCTTGGTTTTTAAAATAATAGTTGAAAAGTTAAAAAGGGGGTAATAGTAATCAAAATCCCCATGCTCCCTTTACATAGTAGAGAGAAAGGGCTGACTTAAATGGTCTCCCAAAATTACCTGCTGGAAGGATTCCAAGAAAAAAACATAGTTATGATAGACATATGCTAGCAAATTATGATAATAACTTGGTTCTGGGAGGAATCAACTTTTCTCCCATGTTAGAAATAACCCTGACAGAGCCAAAAATGCTCTTCATAACACAATTTTGAGAAGTTTCAAACAATAAATATAAATGGCTCTCTCAAGCTGCTTCAACAGACCCTAAATGTTAATGACCTGAAAGAAACATAATATAAAATTAACATTCCCATAGTTCATCCTCCCTGCCTTTTCCTCATCCATTTCTTCACCATTCCTCAGGTTGCCCCTTTAAGCTTTTGACAGTACTGGAGAGGTCCTGAGATCCTCAAAACTGGTGAGCTTCTTTTTTTCTTGGGCAGTTCTGTGTTAGCAAACTGTGTGCTCCTGGTCAGCCCAGCTGTACTCTTCATTTATCTCACCTATGTCTGATCAACACTATTTGATCAAATGAAGTTACTCCAGTTGCTAGATGGATATTTGTGGCTTCTAAGTACTTAGAAGTCAAAAAAGGAGAGATGAGAGAGAACTGAGCCTGTGGGAAAGCAAGACAATGAATAAAACCTTTTCTATTAATGTCAGAGAAGAAATATTCTGGGACAGTATTAAGACAAAGAAAATTATTCTGAAGAGAAAGAAGAAAAAAATGAGGGGAGGGTGGAAGGCAGAAGAAAAAAAGAATGATAATGGAATCTTTACAGAAAGAAAGTAGTAAAGTAGTTGGTTGACCAGAGAAATTAATGGATCAGCAAATGGAAGAGAGGTCATGCTATAAAGAGAAAAACAGAAATGACAAAAGAAGGAAAAACTAAAGAAGTTCCACAGTGACTGGAAGTAGAACTGAAGTTTAGTAAGAAGGGAAAGGCATTATAGTACTGGAAAGAGGGACAAAGAACTGGAAATAAGTAAGAGAAGGTCAAAAGAGAAAGAAGGGATGAAAGAAAAAAGCTAGATAGAGGGAAGAACAAAGCGGCTAATGTTTGGCTGATGGATGTATTTTTCTGTGCTTTGGCCACTGTGAAATTGTAAAAGTGAAAACCCAGGGACTACTGTGTTGTATATTCTGTTATATAAGCTAGAGCTGGGTAGAGTTAGAGTTTCTAAGCTCGTTAGAGTTTCTCTGACGAGAAACACCATGCACATGAAAGCAGTGAGAGCTTGCACTGGAGCTTACCTCTTTTCCTATATCCTTTTGATTTACTCTGAATTTGTTAATGTGATTTAAAGGGAAGAACTATAAAGTGAAGATGCAAGATGAGTGAGCCCACACTGGTGCATGTTAGCAGCCTTCCCCCGATTCTTTAGAAGGAATTTAAATGGAATAGTTAATGTCTTTTGCCTGCATTAGAAGGGAGGCTGCTCCAGGTCCAAAACATGGCACAGGAAGCACTTTAGAGGCAGACATTGTTTGAGCTGTTTCTTCTAGAAAAGGAGAGGTTTTTGGAATGTTACTCAAATAAACTTTTCATTTCTGGTATCTGTGGTTTCAGGTTTGGTCTCAATATGAGGCTCACAGCGAAAGACTTGTTATAAGAAGGAGGTTGCACATTTACTGTTAGATAATATGATGCATTGCAGCTTTGCGAGTCTGTCTCCAGAAGACTAGAAGAGAGACGGGTAGTGTGACGTCAGGAACACGTCAGTTCAGATATACTATTGGAAGGTTAATTTTAATTAAAGTTATCAGCCAGTGGAGAGAAGGATTTACACCAGGTAGTCACCCTGCCCCCTCTCCCACATATCCAGCTACAGGAAACAAGGAAGGAAGTCATCTCAAGGGGGAAGTGAACAGAGAGATTTATTTTCTGCTGTATTGAACTTTGTCATGTTAAAGCATCCTGCCATCTAATGGAGTTCCCAGTCCTGATTCGGTCAGTTCTCAGGGGCTCCCTATAGAGTGAGTAGGAAGAGGTGGATATGAAGAACCGCATTCATGAAAGCAGAATGATAACCTTTTTAAGGAGAGGGTTTTATTTATATTCATCTCATTCAAGTGTCTAAAAAATCACATTACAGAGTCATTTTCTTGCCTTTGTCCATTCACTGGCCCAAATAAATATTGCATTATGTCATATAGATTCACACTATAGGAAGAGGAGGTTCCACTGCAGGTCACCTCACAGCCAAGGGCATTCTCTGGGGAACCAAGAGATGTGATCTACAGGCCCAACAGGAAGGAAAGATTTAAAGCTGAACATTTCCCAATCCAAATCAATAGAAAAGCCACAGACTCCTCAGGTGAAAATGCGGATGCAGTCACTCTGCCGTCCTCTTTTTCTGTGTTACCTAAGCCTGCTAGATCCAGTCCTACTGGTGGCATAGAGGAAGACTAACCTGCGACTACTTAAGGCACAGACAGTGAGCCTAGGTGCTTTGGTCTCCCTGGATTTAGGAGTTTCTTGCTTTCTCAAGGTGTCAGGAAAGCTGAGGTACCTACACGATTAGACAAGGTGATAAAATGTGATTAGATACTAGCCATACCTACCTATATGTTGGACTCAGGTGCCAAAGGAGGCATTGTGATCTCTAAGTTCCCCTTATAAATTGAGCCCCATGTTTCTGTCAGCATCCTTGCTCCCTTCATAAATGTTCATTTTAATTGTTTTTTTTTTCTTTTGTATAACCTGATTTACATTCTTTGTTGTTTCTAAAGACTTATAAAATTACCCTATTTTATAGAAATGTGTGAGTCACTTAAGTCAACTAAAAATGTTAGCTCTGTTCAATACAGTCAGGATGAAACCGCTGTATAAGCTTTAACCCTTTATGCCAGTCTCTGTTTATTATCCTTACTTATTTAACTCACAAGCTGAAATAACTTCCTTGTCCTGAGCCATGCACTTCTGACCCAGCTTTAATATCTTTCGCTTGGCATTCACACTGTTTCTTCAGCACATTATAAGTGAGACTGGAAACTCTCATTTACCAGACACTCTGCTGATTTCAGTGACTTATAGCTTAGCCAAATTTCATTCTGTTTGGGATAAAGTAATGTTATATGCCTTCTGTCTGACCTAGGTTGGATTCTCTGACAAAATTTCAGCCAGGGTAGTGGAGTCCTGTATTGCTCATTCTGAAAAATACTGGTATCACTGCTGTGAATAATGTCACCTCTTCTTTGCACTAAGGCGTGGACTATGGCTTAGACTAAGTGACCTTTGTATCCAGCCACAAACAAGGCAAAGCCAGCCTGCATAAGGCCTCCTGTCATCTCAGTTTGATCTGCTGTTGAAAGTCAGGCCACTTAAATGGTAATATATGCCAGTGTAGGTGGTCAAGATGGGGAAGCAGGCCAGCTAATCTTATTTTCTCCCATGGCCTGCTCTCCTGCTGGAGTCTTATAGTCACCAGGATAGCAGGGCAAGACTGATGTAGAAATAGGTCCTCTTCCTACAAATGTGCAGCTGGTGTAAATTTGCTGGTCCCAGGTCTGCAACCGAACTGTGCAAAACAATTCTTCTCCAACGAAATTTGTCCCAGTTCTTGCTGTGACATGTATGCTCAGTGGGATGAAGCCTTCAGGGAGCACAGCAGGGAGGCAAGTGGCTACAGGCAGCCTTTCATGTGATCAGCTGAAACGAGAGGAATCAGGGACTTGAGCACAGACCTCAGAACTAAAAAATGGCACCAAGTGACTCATCAGATGAGTGATAAGAAAGGTCAGATGTCTGTGTGCACAATGGACATGAAATGACACTAGACATTAGGAAGAAATGTTTTACTGTGAGGGTGGTGAGGCACTGGATCAGGTTGTCCAGAAAAGCTGTGGCTGCCCTGGAAGTATTCAAGACCAGGTTGGATGGGACTTAGAGCAATCTGGCCTAGTAGGAGGTGTCCCTAGCCAAGGAGGGCAGATGGGAACTAAGTTTAAGGTCCCTTCCAACCCAAACCATTCTATGATTCTATGATTCAGACAATAGAGAAAAGAGCTGGACTAAAGAAAAATGTATTGCATAAAGTGTCAGGAGTGAGTGATGCAGGACCATTACTTAAACGAGAAATTTCACAAGATTTCAGTAAGTATATTAATTTCTTGGGTCCTGATTTCAGACTGGGATGTTTGTCTTGTGGAAATGGTCAATCGCTATGTCTAACTGAAATGAAGGGGCTTTTTATGTGTGCAGGGATGCCACAGAGTTCTCCCAAAGATACAAAAAAACCAGATCCTAGGTATATCTGGTTGACAATTAGAGCAAGCTTTCCATTTTCATCAAACTTTGTTTCATCTGTAGCCTGTAAATAATAACAGCACCATAATTACCCACATGATGAGACTTTTTGAGAAAAACAAAGTGGTAGAGCCCTCAGATGCACTGCTGGCAGGGCAGGATTTGTAGGAGGCACTGCATGGCATGCACTTGCACATGCCGTATCTCCATCTTATGCCACTGCAGCAGTTGCATGGCTCTCCCCAGTGCTGTTACAGCTACCAATGAGTGCCCAAGAGGAACCCAAAAGTAACTGCCTTTGGGGAAGGTGTGAAAAGCGTGCTATAAATACAGTCTCACAGCATACACTGAGCAATGAGGAGACAACAAATACAGAACAAAAGCTCGTGAAGTGGGGTTGTCCATCAGATGCGATGGATGAGGAAGGGCTTTGTGCACAGCTACATGTTAGCCATGCAGTTAAGGGCTGTACCAGAATGAATGCAAGAAACGAGCCAGATCAATGATGCCCAAGCAATATTTTCTAGCATTTGAGCAGCTGATTCTGAAAACGTCAATGAAGTTCTTCAAAGCCTTTCTTTGTCTGTATGTGCATGTATTTATGAAATTAAGTACTTCACTCGGTCATTTTTAAAAGCTACTTTTGTTCCTTACTTTTTTGCATATATTCATTAATCTTCATTTTTATTTAAAATTAGATGAAAAAGTATTCTGATATCAATGATAATGGTACTTTATTAAAGACTGTTTTCTAATGATGACACCTGATATTTATAGCATCTGCATTCATTGTGGTGGCATCATAATACTGTAATTATTTGATATAATAAAAGGTATTATTTCTCTGTGTAAATCTCACCCCAATCCAAGTAACCAATTTGGCTCATTGATTCTTCTTACCAGGAGTATCCATCCACCAATGATTTCCTGTAAATCTAAGCCATGATAATAAGGAGAACAGGCCATGTTCATTGTTTGTTACCTTCATCAAAGGCAATGTATCAAGGATACATTTGACCTTATTATCTTTAACTCAGTGTTAAATTTATAATAACATTCATGAAGACATTTAAGTCCTACACATGACACCAGACCCAGATTAAAACCATTAGTGAACAAAATCAACATTATTTTATTTTTGGAGTTCAGGCTGTTGCCAAAAGCTTACAAAATCAGCCTAGAACTACATGAGAAATTTTTAAAATGCAGAGAACAAAAGTGAGTATTGGCATAAACAAAGCACTGCAGTAAAGCTAAAATGTGGTAGATGCAACTACCAAGATGTTTTCTTCAGTAAGACAGATAAGCAAGATTTGGTGTTTCTGTTTATTGGGATTGTGTTGATTAATATAAGAGGGGTTTTGAAAAAACCATGTAAGAGATACTACATTTAAACAGGAAACAGATGGCTCTTAACTGGGCATGCAGGTGAGGAAACAGTGGCTTCCTAATTTCACTGAGCCAGCAAAACAAGAAGAAACATAATGCCTTCTTTGTTCCCTTCAGTCCAGTATACCCTGGATTAGATATCACTTTTTTAGCTTTTTAAAATGTATTTTAATTTTTTTACAGACACTCATAACAAGATTACGCTCTGGACATGGGCTCATTTCTGATGAGTAACCCTCCTAATCATGTATTTTCAGAGATGCAAACAATTCCTGCTGAATTACACATATGGAGGTACTACAGCAAACAACAGAAACCTGTGCAAAGTCAACTATTTGCAAAGCATGATGGGCCTGGAAGAAACCACAATAATTTATAGAATGCATTAAAACTGGATTGCAAGGAAATTTATGATAGGCAGACGCACAATAATAAAAAAACCACAAAGATTAATTAACATAAAAATTCTAGCTGTCATATTTCTCTAAGTAGAAATAATTACAAGGCAATTTTATTTCACTGAATGAACCTCCAAATGGGCACAGAGTAAAGTCAACATGAAAATGAAAGTCACCTTTAGACTAGTAAAAGAACAGGTCACAAACTATCTGGGTGGGCTGGTAGTAATGCAATTTCTTTGTAAAATGCAACTGCACTGGAAACAGTATGAAGTTAAGGATGTAAGAAAATGTAAAGGCTTTTTAAAATCTATTTTCCTTGCCATTTTGGAAATATATGAAAAAATAAAAAGCAGCTTTAAAAATAAATGTGTGAAGAAAGGAGAGGAAAACTGATTTTTTTTCTTTTTAATGACAGAGGAAGGTTTAGTATGAAAAGTGTTATAATCCTGATCTGTATTACAGTATATGAATATATATATATTTATGTAACAATATATAAGCATGTAAATATATATATATATATGCACAGTATATACAAATATACAAATATCAAACACAAAAAGCCATATCTTAGGAACAAAATGGAATGACACCAAGTTTCAGTGTCAAAGAATTTTCTCCAGAATTTTGAGTTTAGTCTCTTTTGCATTGCTCTGAATCAGGAGGTCCTCACTGAAGTCAGTAAAATCCCATCTCTGACACTGGGTAAGGGGAAAGATGTATATATTCCTCCAGCTGACCTGGAAAACAAAATCTTAATATCGTTTTTTAAGTCACTCTGCATCTTCAGCCTGTGACTACTGGTGTTGTATCAGATATGGCTGATAACACTGAAGTGGGAAGTGGAAGGTTTTATAGAGAAAATGTCTGTGACAGAGCACTGGGGAGGCTGACCTGTATGCCTTGCTTTCATCCTCTCTAATTAAGCTGGAGCAGATACATTCCTTGTCGAAATTGACAGCTGGTGGCAGATCCAAATGAATTTTCACATATTTCTGATGATGTACAATACAGTCTTGTTGTTTATGCAGCATCGTGCTGCATGCCAACATGATGCACCATACCATGTGAGACTGGCAAACTTACAAAGGAGAGGGGGAACAATTTTATTAGCTTTCTTTCAGATTGGATTGTAGGTATCTGATCTAAATGTTAGGTGATTTCTCTTGAAGTACATATCAGTAAAGGCTGATGATTTAAACGTCGCCAAATACTTTTAATCTTCAGATATTTTAGTGCCAAGTTCTTTTTAGTGAGTATAATGGATTTCAATGTTGAGAACAATGAAGAGGGTGGAGTTTTCATATACTTGCAGTTCCAAACATCTTTAATGCCCTTTGAAATGCAGTGGAACAAAGATGCTTTCTTCTCTGATTTAGCCAAATGGAAGTGAGGGTTTATTTACATTTAGACTCATTTAAGGATATATTTCTTCCTCTGCAATGTATCTATATAGTTATAGTTAGGAAATCCAAATGGATTTTAACTACTTTCCAAAATCTATTTTTCAATTCATTACATTAACTATCTCATCAATTCTTAGCTAACTTTTTATACATAAATATTTTGATTGGATTCCAGTTCCCAAAATTTTCACCTAAAATTTTTCTCTTCTATTTACATTTTTATATTTCTGACCTTTTTCCTTTATGTAATTTTGATTAAAATGCTAGCACTTCTAATAAATGGAGAGAAGGATTGTGGTCTTGTGGCTAGACCAAAAGGCCAAAAAGAGAAGTATGTGTGAAATAAGCCTCTGGTTTTGTAACTTATGGCCCTTACATATCTGTTCCGTTAGCAGAGTTTCCCTGTCCTATCAGGAACCTCCAGCTTCCTTCGGGCTTCTTATCCTGTGAGCTGCACTTTCTTGGACTTCATTAATGTGACTTAAATGTTTGTATGGATCATCTCATATTTCTTCTCTGCATTTTGGACTGTGAATCAGGAGTCAAAGATGTTTACTCTTCTTTCACAATTGGGTTCTTCAAATTTTCCAGTCTTTCAGGCTAATGTGTTACTATCTTACTATCTGCTTCACAGAACTGTCGTGATATTTCAATAATTCACTTTTGTTATTAAAGCATATGTCGGAGCAATGATGATGAACCTTTCATTTGTGTGCATCTGAAGACTGCATCTTCAAACAACAGATCTGCACAAAAGGATCTCTGACATCTTGTATGACATTAAAGCAGCCAGGCACCGATCTCTGTGTAAAGTGCCACATTTTCAAAATCACCTCACCAATCAGCAGTCCCTAAAATTTGGCCTCAATTACATAAACTGAGCTCTTTGAAGGACCGTTCTGATTTGTATTGAATGTGCACATTAATCAAACATGGAGAGTGTGGCATGCTGGCAATACTTTGTTCTGTAAAAATGTATCTGTGCTGATAATGCCTGAATCTGTTTTGCTCTGAACCAGCTGTGAACTCACACTGATGAGTGTGAAGTAGGTACGAGATTATGCCAAATCGGAAGAGCCTTTATTTTATATCCACTTTCAACCAGTGATGAACCTATGCAAGGAATAAAAAAATGTGTGCTCTAATTAGTCTAAATCTTGCATACGGTTACACGTCTGTGTATTTTTTTTTGTAGAAGGATGAAGCATGGTGGGAGGCTGTGCAGGTCTGTGCTACCACTGCTCAGTGCAGGGCTCAGCAACTGAGCAGCTGAACAAAGCCAGCCTGTTCTGAAAGAGAAGCAGCAGTGGTTACTTAAAATGAAAAAGATAAATATCATGAGCAGGTTCCTTAGGGCAAGCTCAGGGTAGGGTGAAACAGCCATGTAACTTGTAGTAAATAAAGGAAATGTCATTTGTAAGTCTTATAAATACAATACCATTATTAACTTCAGTAATAAATAAAATGTGCTGTACTATCTGCAATGGTTACACACATTGAGACTATTATTTTTGGTGACTAGTTGTAAAGGTTCTGGTGCTTTGCTGAAATAACAGCTGAAATAGCTGAAATAGAGGGGTAGTGATGAGCCTTTTCCTTCTCCAGGCTTCCTTTCACTGCCTATTGTTCAGCAATTTTTATAGACCTTGTAAAAACTGGAATTCCCTATCCTACTAATGAGATATTAACATGCAAAATGGGGTGATACAAAATGCAATATTTTTATGAAACTAGCTATATTCCTGTAATCCTCACAACAGCAATATTCCTTGATCATATCCACTCCATGATTTTATTTTGCCTGCCTTTGGATTTGTGATGTGGTAAAATTAATGCTTTAAGACAATAATTTAGCAAAAACTGTCCAAGAATGTGCAAATCAACTAAAACTGAAATATTAATCTTCTTTTATGTTATGTGTTATTTTACAATATATATATATAAACCCTTGTTCTGGTTATTTGTTTTCAAAATATGATTCTAGGCTTTAACGTCAGAAATAAGGGAAGATCATGATCGTTGACAAAAATATATCCAAGTATACTCAGAAGAATGAAGAGGGAAAGAAACAAATTAAAGCTTGGTAGTGATTTTTAAACTGCAATGAGCAATTCAAGAAACACTGAAAATGGAAGCAGCAGTGGTACATGCAGTATTTGAACATCCTATCTTTCGTGACTGTGCCGTCAAAGTCCAATACAAATACAGTATGCTGTACCTAGAGAATCACTTGGTGCAAAAACACTACATATTTTACAAACTAGATGTTCAGTTATGATGAATGTCAACAAAAGCAACCATAAGAATGACCCTCCTGACTGCATTTCAAAATCTTGCCAAGAAGTGTATTCCCTATACTGCCATAAACAATCTATTTGCCTTCATTGTCTACTGATAAACATTTCCTATCCATTCTTTTGAAGCACGTAATATTGACATACTCTGAGATAACAATAGGTAGTCTAAAATAAAATCCATTTGGGTTAACCCCTGTGTTCAGTGTCTACTTTCCTAATAAATAAAGTGATTTTCAATTGTCATAAGCAGTCATCAAATGCCGTGAAGAGCTTTGGATGTTTCAACTTCAGAAACACAACTGTGTCTTAGCAGCATTATCATTTTCCAGTTGTGACACAGATTTCTTGTGCAGAGGTGATATCCCTAAATTGGCAGCACAGTCTGAAAAAAATCCCCCAAAAACAAGAATACTGTTTCATCAAGCAGCAGTCATAAAGTGGCTTTTTTTCTTCAGCTGAACTGATAGAATTTGAGTCAGAGCATCCTGCCAGTTATCAGTAAACAAATGGTCCATAGTCTCGAAGAGCCCTGTATCTCTAAACATGTTATTTGTCAATCAATTTGCCTACTTTATATTAACAGCTATACTGGCCATGTTTACAATGTCAGGAATGTTTACTGAATTAAGCATAGTTGTCACACAGATAATAGTATTAAACCATTGGTATTAATATTCACTCAATACAGTTCCCAACCATGCTTTTAATGCATGGTATCTTACCACAGACAAATAGAACATATTAAAAAGTTACTATAAATGTGGATTAATCATATTGTGCTGTATTTAACTGATGTCTAAATCACATGGGTGTTTCAGAAGAAAAAAGAAAGAGGTTCCACATACATTGATGTTTCATCTCGGATTAGTGATGCGTCAACAGTCATGAAACACTTTCTAAATAAAATTTCAAGGCTTTTTTTATGCTTTACCTTGAAGGTTTTCTGAACTCGTATCACATCTTGTCCAGTCCATAAGAGAGAGTTAACTTTTAACACATCCCTTTTGCAGCTTGAAAGAGTTAAAAAATGGGCACAATTATATTAGTCATAATTATAAAGGTGATTATGTAAGCCAGGCACTGGGGCTCTGTGTCCGTACTCAACTACTGTCACCAACTCCGATAATATGCAAAAATACAGGTATGTTTGTGACAATTATAATACACAGAAATGCAGATATGTTTAAAACAATTTCCAAGGAGGTAGGAATAATAGTGTTGAGATTCATATTTTTTCCAGACTTGGAGAAAGAAAGAAGTGATGAGAGAAACAAACACAAATTCAGTTTTGTTTTTCTTCACCTTGTAAATTAGAAAGGCTTATTTCTGAAAACCTCAATTTTTCCAGTACTGTGTACAATATTAATTTTAAGATACTACACTGCTAAGACATCTCTCCAAGCCACAATAGCTGAATTACGCAGTGTATTCCCAAATAAATACTCAGAGCCCCAGCACCTGCTGCTTGAAGTCTGTGAGGAAATGCATTTGTGAGTAAGGTAAAAATCTCTTGGGAAAACTGGCAGTATCACCCAAGAATCTTCAAGATGTAGGGAAAAGTATGTCATTTTCTCACCAATAATCTGCACTTTTATCTTACATGAAACAATTTTTCACGAAAAAGTCTGCACTCCTTGTATTTGATAAAGAAGAAGAAGAATTAGAAATAGGTCCAATTTCCTTTTGAAAAGCAGGCTTCTTCTGCTTTTGATTGGCCTTTTCTGTACCCTCTATACAAGAAGACAGATAATAAATATAATGATTTGTATTGAAAAGGAAACTGTAAGGATAATGGCCCAAACAGTGTAGGTTTTTTTTATAATGTTACCATAGTAAATAATAGCAGCATAGTTCATATGGTTATAGTTACGGCTGCATCCATGTTTCCATCATAATTCCTGTTTTTCACAAGTTTATAATTTCATTTTAATAAATTTTCCCTTGGATGAACTGTAACATAGAAGGTTTCAACAAGGAATGCTTTTTCTTTAATTAAAAAAATAATTTTTTTGCTAGTCTCAAGCCATCTGTTAATCAAAAAGAACAATTTATTTGTTTATAACAATGTTTTGCACAATGTAACAAAAAAAACCCCCCAACTTCAAATGAAGTAATGAAACGAGGCAATTGATTAACCTATAGCAAACTGTCATCAGTCTTGATTGTGAAACAAGTTTTTTTCTTGTCTGCTGAATGTACTTTTTGACTACACATACTAATACCTCCTCCAAGCCCTCATTCTGCAGTTAAGCATATGCTTAAACTCCCTCTTCAATAGGAATGCTTTCCAGAGCTCAGGCCCTAGAAATATATACATATTTAATTAGATGGTAGTGCTTGAAGATAATTCAATCCTCTCCAAGCAGCATGTGGTTTTACTGACTTTTGCATGTCTAACAGCAGTGTATTTTTGCATCTGTGTATTAACGGTCAAATACTGCTTTCTTCCCTCCACACTAGTCCTGTATCTTGATGAGCATGTTTTCTAATCAAGGAAAGGTGAAGGTACACCTGAATATCTGCTTAATCCTACAATGACTCTGCAGACAGCACTTACTAATTTCACTAAGTATTTTACATTGCACGGCCCAAGCAAAATGATAGCTTGTTTACCATGTATTCATTTGATTGTTCTGTGTCATAGCTCTGGAATTACTTAAATGCAGAGATGTGTGTTAATAGGGAATATTATTCATTAAACATAATGGCAATGGATCTATTTTACTGCATATTAATACACTATAGTGTTTCACAGTACTACGCTAATCTATTTTACTTTACATGGTTAGATATTAGTGACATAATTTATTAGCGACACAATTTAACACTAAATATAAAAATAATATTTCATCATTGGATAACAATATATAAATATCAGAGGTTCAGGGAGGTGCAACATTTTAAGCAGCTGTGTTTAGGAAATTTGGAAAAGATGTCTGGAAAAGATCTCCTGTAAACAGGTCAAAAACCAAACCTGGGCAAGCAGCAAAGCATCAAAGGCCCCCAGCAAGAGCCATGGATTATTACTCTGCAGCAACTCTTCTAGTTTCTCCTTTTTAGAAAGGGAATACCTGCTGCACTACCCAAAGACTCTCCATGGCTGCTGAGACCATCACAGTCTTCTGCAAAGTGGGGGTGGGATAATCCTCTTGAGGGGAGGTGGGATGACGCTGCCGTTGTATGCCGGGGAGGCAGCATTGTGCTAAGACTTCTCAAGTGCTCCATGGTTCATAAGGACTCTGTCTATGAACATACTTTGCATTCAGGGTGCTGGATGAATTCTGGTCTAAAAATAGGATTCAGCTTTTATTCTTACACTCTGAACACCAGACTCATTCTTGGCCTTGCTCCTGCACTAGAGCATCTGCACTTACTCATATTCAGTGGAGCTGCTGCCTTCCCACTGCTCAAGGACATACCGTGCCAAAAAAAGATGGTTTATGCCAACTGCTGGTGTCTGTAGCTGGGAACTCAGGGTCAGTGAAAGGGACAATGCAAAGCTATGGGGCAGCAATATGGGGGCATCACTAGGCCATGGGATTCCCCTCACATAGTTACATTCCTCATCTCATCCTCTGCCTCCTCCTGCTTGCTCTGATGTGCAGTCCCATGTACTGGGAATCTAGTAACTAAAGAGCACTGTGCTAGGGACATTACAGCTAAAAGGAGAATACTAATAAAACATAGGAGCCTCTATATTACCACTTGCCTACATGATAAACAGCTCTGCAAATGTTAATTTCTGCAATGTTACTAGAAGTACAAACAGTACATATTGCTTCAATGCTGCTGCACACGGCTTGTGCATTTAGGGGGAATGTGTTTAGTTTTTCTATTTATTTACTAGGGACACAAATTTTAACAACATGAAATATTTTGCTTGTATGATATGAACACCAATAGCTTAACATAAACTATGGAAGGAATCCAGGCTGTGTTGACATATTTTATGAATGTTATGGGATGCCAGATTGGAGGTGTACATCTGTGTGGGTTGGCCAGTCATCCCACTGCCGTCTGTGTATCTGTATGCTTAAATGAATTAGCTATTATAAAAACACTGCATAAACAAGTTTAATGCTGTACACTTTCCTTTTGCTGATCTAACTGTATCTGAATTGCAGCAAAGCAGGCTAACAGTGATACTCAATTACTCTTTCACTACTCTCATGTAAAAAGTTGGAAAGCTGTGCCCCTTAAACCATTTCATCTCCAACACTGAGGACCCCATTCTCTCCCTTTGACTCCATCTCCCTCCAAGTCATTGGCAGCAATCTTCTTGCAGCCCCTCATGGCAGGAAGTACCACTGCATAATCCTGCAGACAAAATCATTACCCAGTGACTGCCATCCACAAGGTCATTCAAGGTCGCTGAAATCCCTTCCAACCAGCTCAGCCTGGAGCAATGACTGCCAGAAAGCAGCACCAGATTGCCCTGCTACCATTGCCAGGATACCAATATAGAAGTCAGGAACTGTGAGATACCTTAGGGATTCCTCCTACCTGAGGCCATCATGCTGGCTGTAAAGTCAGACACAGGAATTGTAAAGGAATCGCAAAGAAATCTTTTTTCTCCTGTGTATCTGAATATGCTACAACAACTCTGTTGCTACTTTTTTTTTTTTTTTTTCACAGCACATAGCAACAAAGGCTTTGGGTTCAATTATTGTAACATTTACATTTTCCAGGGAATAAACATAGGAACCTTAGTGCTGAACACACTTGGTAAGAAGTGGCATACTCAGCACTGAGACAAATCACAGGGGAACAGGAAAATCAAGCAGTTTTTGTCTTATTGTATGAATAAATATTTATAAGCTTGACTTTATGCATCTTCTTCTGAATATGCTGGTCATTTGGAATAAAAAAAGGGATTAGAAGAAAAGTTTCTGTGTTTACTTAGAGAATTTGGTCTTGGAGTCAAATTAGAAACAATAAAACATTTTGAACTTTTTTTCAGCTAACAGTTTGTAGGCTAATTTTGAATTTGAATTCATTCCAAGCATGATAGCTTAGATTTGCCCCAGATGGACTTCCAGTTCTGTTCAAATAGCTTGACAGCACCATAACAGCCATTTGTAACTAAGTCTGCAGAAATGGGCTGGCACTTGCAGCCTACTAGTGTTGCTGATCCTTTTGTATGGGAAAAGCACCCATAAATCACAGTGCATTAAAAAGGCATACGCATCTCAAGCAAACATCATGGAGAATCCATTGTCCTGTAGATAAGTATACAAATAAGTGCAAAGCATCACTTAAATTTTATATAAGGCACATATTTTTTTGGAAGGCAACCAATGCAGTTTCACATGCTGTACTTTTTCTAATCTGACTGACTCACAGTCTTGTGATAGTGAGATAAGCTAGGTAGGCAAATTTTTACAGAGTTGCAATTACTGAAATTGTCATTACGCCGCTCACTGTAAAATAAATATAGATAGAAGTGAAATTATGCACAGGCTAGAAGTAGAAAGTGTTTTGCTTCTGTTTGCTAAATTAATCTCTTCCTAAATGGCTGCAGGCCAGGTAGGTTAGCATTTGTGGTTTCAAAGGTTTTCAGCGCTTGCAATGAGCCATGAAATTACTGCATGCTGCTGAAAATGGCAGCTGATGAAAGGAAAAGAGCGAATCCCAAAGGCAGAAAGACAGGAGGAAGCAAAATTACAGGCAGAAAGTCTGATTTTTGATGTTGCTCATTGTGAAATGTACACCCAAACTTTTAATAAAACATAAAACATTAATAAACCTGCTAACAATTCCTTACAATTTCTTTTGAAGTCTCAGTATAATTTCTGAATACTTATTAAAACAGGCAATGATTCAATGGTAGCTGAGCAGTTTCTGTCTGCCGGATATGGTGTATTGGTATACTAGTGACTTTTGAAATTAGATTTTTATTGATGTTTTTTAATTGAATTATCCAAAGGATTGATGTTTTCTGTTAATAATGTGACCCTAAACTCTTGAATTGTTGATCAAGTTTAACTAATATTAAATTAGATGTTCAATGGCAAAACACACTGTATGATCAATGCTGCTTCACCATCCCAAATCCTCTCAACTTGGTTGGGAAAATAAATGTGGCTTCAGCTAATCTTATTGCTATGAGCTAGTTTATTATATTACATGTATACACCACAAGAATGACAGCATTACTTCTGGGGAGGGATGAAACAATGATTTTAAGCATTAAGAAAAAGAGGATACTAGAAGAGGAATAATCATGCACAGCAATAGCTGGGATACTTTAGTTTAGTACCATTTTAGTTTTAAAGAAACATGCAAATGACAAGTCCTTCAGGTCAGTATCATGTGATCAATTCTTTGGCTGCATTATCTACTACTTTCAAAGACTCATAGTGTGGTAGGACCATTTGTAATTTATTTGTAATTATTAAAACACAGTTTTTGATAGAAGAAGCTTGTTGTCAAAAAATAACCAAAACAATTTTCAAGGACATAACATTAAGAAATTGTGTTTCTATTAAAAAAATACTGAACAGATTAATGAATTATCCTAGAATATGCTTATATTCTCAAGGGCTCTGTGCAGGCAGATAACTTGCTTACTGTGATCCACCCCAATGTACTTTGGGGTACTCCCTTGCAGAAATAAGCCTGCATCTAATATCTTTGGGGACTGAAGAAGCCTATACCTTTCTGATATGATTAGTTGTGTAAAGTAGTGTCTGTTTTTGTGGGCCCTTTAAATAGACAGATTTGAATCAGGCAAGGCAAGCAGGCAAGAACTGAATTCACTACTGTGTCTACAAGACATAGAAATTAAGGTCACGTTCTAAAATTTCATTGATAGAAATGAGTGGCTTTAAAGGTTTCTTTACCTTAACGCAGTACTTCTGACCTGAATTGTCTCCAAAACTTTTTGTAAGTGTTTGTAAGATACTGAAATTTTCCACAGTTAAAGGTGGCCACTGGGAGTGCAGTATAGGATGTGGAGTGGGGAGAAGGTATTTTGGCAAAGGGACCTGATCAAAGGCACTTCTGCAGTGTCGCAGCCTTCTTGGGGTCTGTCAGCTTTTAAGGTACTGTCCACCTAAGAAAGAAGCACACAGAAAATTGCGTCCAGACAATCACACTGTAATTTGAATGGAGACTTAGAAAAATCACAGCCTGCCTGAACAGTGTCCCCTCTGTATCCCACACAGCAGAGCTGCCCTGGCCAAATATCTCCCAAACAGAAGAATGCAGTGGGCAGGTAAAGTGGCAGGAGGAATATCACGGGTAAGAAGAAAGCAACTGCTAAATTGGAATCACAAGCATGTACATACGCACAAATTGGGATTTTGCGTGCATAAGTTCAGTATGTGGTAATGCATGTGCGAAATGTCACGCCCTTATCTATTCAGTTGCTCATTCATACCACACTAATCACTGTCTCAGCACCTAATTTTGAAGACTATAAATATTTTATTATCCACACAAAAATCAGAGGTGGTAACTGAGCTCAAGCTGTGCCCTGAGGAAAATAAAGCAAATTGTGCCACATAATAAAAGATAGATATACAAAACCATTGCATGGACATAATTCATATTGAGGAGTCCTATATTAGATCTAGAGTAATCACATTACTCATTACATACTGTATGCTATAGAAATAGAAGGTATGTACTACATACATATATTGTAACATAAGAAGCATTTTTCATTATGTTTTTATTAAAACTTGAAACAGAACATGCTTACCTCTCAGTATGATAGGAAGAATTTACTGCGGCACTACAGAAAAAGATAGCACAGCACATGTCCAACATTTAAAACCAAATTGTGTATACTCAATCTATGTTCCCCCTTACCAGACTGAAGGAATCTTAAAATCCTGTAACAGAAGACAAACATGTCAGCATATACCAAGTCACACATGCACAAAGAATAGCACTGAGCTCTGTGGAAAAACACAGCAATTTTGAAGCTGTCTTAAAAATACAGAGATATTTCTGATTTTTTTAATCTGAATAGTCAAGCCACCTTAAACTCAAGAAAGAAAGAAAGAAAGAAAGAAAGAAAGAAAGAAAGAAAGAAAGAAAGAAAGAAAGTAATCCCAGGAATAACAGTCTATTTAAAAATACATGAGAAAAAATTAGTTGAGAATAAAAGAATACTCATGAATTTTGGGCTGATTTCTGCTGAAGTCCCATTTAAAAAATAAAAACACTGTTAGAAATGAAGATACAGAAATCTACAGCCAAGGCAAACTAAATGCTGGCAATGTCACTCTTTCTTCCTAGCCATGTAGAAGATAATTTTTGGGTGGATGCTCCATAAGGAAACAATGCTATGTGTGATAAGTAAAGGTATAGAGGTATGCATTATTTGATGGATTATTCCATAATGAATGCATGGGGAATACCTAAGTGAATTTGGGCAGAGAAATAAATTAATTCCATATGTAGAGTGCTGCACAGAGTAGAAATATAATGCAGGCAAGACTTGTAGAGGAAGTTACAATTTACATGGAGTTTCTGTGAGGAAGAAAAGGGGCAGAAGGAAAGAAGGCACGTAAATCACTCAGCAGCCTATGCACTGTCTCCCTGAATCAAGACAAGAGTTCTAGCTCCCAAAACTGCCAGTCTTTGCTACTGAGAGAGCATTAGGGGAAGTCGGTTACTGCATCAGATGAAGTGTGAGTTAAAATTGTGTGTGAGTATATGTTGCATGTGTGAACTGAACAGTATCACTTCGAGTGTTTTGCTATGGAAGATTTAAGTCTGATGCTATACATTCTTTACTGCCACCAAGTAAAGAACTAAATATAATGATTACGCCGTGGACATACACACCGTGCAAAAGTGAACACGTCTATACTGCTATGAATCAAAGCAGTCTGCAATTCTGCCAAAATAATAGGAAGCATTTTCCAACTAGATTGCCACTTTCTTTGTGGTGCTGTAGGCTCACACGCTCCCTCAGCAGGGTTCATTTTGAAGATGGAGAGGTTTGACTAAGTGATTTGATTAAAAGTGATTAAAATCAAAGCTATTTCTTCCTCTGTAGCAGGTGGAGTTTCATAGCAAATGGCTTCATAGAAACATGGGTTTGTTTCAATTCATTTGACCTCCTCTCTCTCATGCACTGGATTAGAAATGAAAATGAATCTCAAAACAAATCTCCAAAGAACTGCCATGACCTGTACAGTTTCACCTCTCAGTATGCCCAAGGAAGCTAGAAGATCTCCATTTTGCCCTACCTTAGTTATCTTTGAAAACTGATTCTTTCCTGTGGGAAGCAGATTTTATTTATTCCCCACAGGATTCAACCATCTTTCTTCAGCTATTGTTACTAACACATCTCAATTCAATTTGTTTAATTGCAGATATTTTGCAGCAGAACTTGCAATTAAAATTAGAAACCTTAAGTGATATGATACAGCTTTTCCCCATATGAATTTAAAAAGTTCAGAAGTTTTTGGCATCGCTGAATTTGAAGCTGAACCACATTTTACTCTTGCACAAGATTGATAATTTGTGCCCAGATGACATCTTCATCTACCTAAGTATGTGAATATTCTTAAAACTAAGGTGTTATAGGCTTGGTGCAACTAATACTGAAACACTGAACCTCAGAAAATTGCAAGGAGTTTGGTTAAGGGCCACAGGAATGACTGATAATGTAGATCTCACCTGGTAGAGAGATACAAAGCTTTATTTCTTTAGTTTATCAAAGAGAAGGGAGCAGAAGCAACTTGATCAGAGCCTATAAGTAAGTGCTGAGGCAGAAGGTCTCTGCTTTCAGAAGGCTCTTTCTGCCTTCAAAGACTGCACAAAATTCAGTATATGGCAGGTAAAGCCAGAAAAAATCCAAGTAGAAATAGCATAATGTTCTAAATACTGGAAATAATTAACTACAAGAAGTTTTTACCTAAGGAGGTAATAGACATCACGGGGAAAGCTACACTTGAAGTCTTTCTAAAGGCTACACTTCATCACAAAAGCATTGGAAGCAGTGAAGTTATAGCTTCTATTTAATGAAGAAAGTCAAGTTAAATTATCATTATGTGTCTTCTAGTTTAAAAAAAACCTGCAGATCTACAGGCAAACAAAAGAACAGGTGGCAGTTATAAGAACAGACAAATCAGAGAAAAAATTAGGCAAGCCAAGCCAAACCATTGTGAATTCCTCTTGGTGATTATTCAGGCCACATGTTCTCTTTTCAAAATTTGCCAAATCATTTGTGCTCACATAGGAGCCCATTATACTCAAATACATCAAATTTTTCTACTCATAAAATAGTGGTCTTTTGAACTGTTAAAGTGATATTTAGTCAACAGAAACAGAAAAGACAAAAGTACATCCCCAGCAGAGAAGTGCATCAGGCTAAAAAATGGGCCAGACCCCTCCGTTTCTGAAGGAAAGCAGTAGCATGCCAGGGAGTGAGATAGCCAAGGCACATCCAGCTTCAGCCCAAAGAGCCAATGCCTGCTTCCTGGTGTGCTGGATGGAGCCAGACCTCAGCACAAGTCACAAGCAAAACTTCAGCTCACTTCTCCTCACTCCTTGTGATTTCCCTTAGCTTCACTGTTATCTCAGTCCACCGAGGCTGTATGAGGGCAGAAAGATGAAACAGGCTGGAGATGTTTCAAGTTGTCACCTTCCACGCAGTTATTCTGCTCCGTTACCTGTACACGCTGCCACTGCTGCGGTGCTGCTTGGCAAAGTTGCTACTCTGGCAAACAGTACTAGGTACTACTGGTAAAGACAGTCTGAACTGGAGGTCTACCTTCATCTGAAACACAAGCGTGAAGATATTCTTAAGAAGTTGGAAGCAAAAAAGTAACCTAAACTCATGACTCCACTCATAACACCCCTCCATGCACACTAGTGACATTACTATGTCAAAGGGAATGTATATATATATAATTTAAAAAAAAAAATTAAGCTTTTTCTCCAAACACTGACTTTTGTGTTGCTCTCTCAATGCAGCAGTGTGCGTGAGCACAGCAGGTTAAAGCTGCCTCAGCTATCTCTGGTGAGCGAGCAAGGGCTCCAGGAGGCTGAGGACTGCAGCTTGCTTGCTCAGAGCTTTGCTAATTGCCACGCAAGGGATGGTTTTGTTATCTTGATTTGTGTTTGCAAAGGCCCTCTCCTACTGAACAGACCTTCCTACCTTTTTCTGTGTTTATATGTACTGAGTTATTTTACCAGCCCACCTGAGTCATGGCCAGTGGATGAGTGAGGGGAAAGTGACAGACTCATGTTTGCATTCAACATGTGAGAGAAAGGGACAAACCCCAAGCAGGTCTTGGGAAAAGGCATACTCAAAAAGCATTCAGAATGGTTAAACACACACAAATGGGGAAATCTACATTTGCTTTTGTCAAACTAAAGGAACATACGTATAAATTGTCATCGACTTTTAGGACCCAATTCTGCTTTCCCTAAAATCATAAATAAAAAAGGTCAAGCATTTATTTAAATGAATATATAAATTCTATAAAGATAAAAATATACAAGGATATAAAGATATAATTATATATATATATAAATCAATCCTCCATGCAGTCACCCCACCACATGTTGCGATGTGTCCTTCAGTATGATATTATGTCCAGGTAAACGAGATGTGTTTTCTGGAATGGTGCAAAATTCCTGCTGGTTTGCAGATGTCATCATATGTATTCTGAGCTTTTACATCTTTACCAAATGGTTTCTTTTCATCAGTACATTTCTCCAACGTGCTCAGACTAAGAAAACAATAATAATTACATGGAAATAGGGGGAATGGAGGGAATTCAAGGAATAGAATATCTGAAAGCTCTGTAACAGAGAGAATGTCTCCTTATGAATAGCCTCAGTAGAGATCAATTTGTCAAAACCCAAGAATGACATTCAAGGTATTTAGAAAGACTATAAAGATATTTTATGAAGATGGCACAGGGAAAAAAATATCCCTCTCTTATGAGCAGGGAGTTCAACTTAGAATTTCAAATTAACTTATTGTATGATGCATTATTTAATAAATGTTAGCATTAATTTTTGAAGAGTTCAATTTGCATAGTATTACTGGGCCAAATGGTTGATGAGGATCACAATTAAAGAAAGATGCACCATTCTTTTGGCTGAAAAAGAAATATCAAATGAAGTCAAACCATCATCATTACACAGAATAAAGGTGGCCTCTAACTGCCAAAAATATGTGACAGATGTATTTAAAGTTCTGATAATATTTAAATCAAATTTCTTGTAGTCTGACCTTATACAAAAACTCAAGATCCTCTCCTAGACTCAGTTAAAATATTTTAAAAACAAAAGCTTCTAGCCTAAGAAAACGGTCTGGTGAAAGTGAAGTAAGTTAGAGCTTCTTTTAGGTCGATATCTGAGATGAGTTTTCATCACATCATCTATTACTCATTTTCTGGTTTTTTTCATGAAAAATATTTGAGCAGAAATGTTAGCATTTACTTACCCTGCCAGCCATATATGTTATACTAAATAATATTACAGCTACAAATAAACACTGGCATTTAGAAGAAATGAACCATAAAAGATGGTAGGTCTCACAGATTCATGGATTATTATGCTGAAAAAGATGATTGTGACCCTCTAGTCTGACCTTCTGCATAATGCAGGCCACAGGACTTCTTTGAATTAATTTCTTATTGAACCAGGGCATCTCCAATAGACTTAGAGTTCAAAGGCTCCCATCGCCTACCACCTTTTCCATGGTACATAGAGCTCTTCCATGCAGATCTGAGTTTGCCACATCATCTTTGCTTTTGGATTCGGAGAAAAAGATTAAATTAAGTACTTTTCAAAATATTTTTCATACTCCTAAAGATACTTTTGTGAAAAAAAACCCAAACCCAAACAACACACCCCTAAGTGAAAAATGTTAAGTATTTCCATTTTTTCATCAAAAAGTGGAAAATGTATATCAAAATGTATTTTGATGAGAGGGTGAAGGGAGGAGTTGGTGGAAAAAATGGTCCAGTAAAAGACTTCAGCTATTCTCTTATAACCTCAGCACGACTGCCTTCAGGGACAAAAATTAGTTTCTTTTCTGATGTGCCATTTTGGAAGGACCCAAACCCTCAGCTGCCCTGGCCTGACACCACTGCAGGGGACAGAGGGTTTCTCCCTCATCTTCATTCCTCTTGAATCCTGTCTGCTTTGTCACAGCTGTGAAAAGGCACTTCAGATGCTGTTAAGAGAAATTGATGCTGAGTACAATATTGATGAAGCATCTGGCATTTCTAGCTTTGGACCAGGACTGCATTGTAGTTGGGACTGCACAAAATGGAGCAGAAGGAAAACCATGTCATAAAGACAATGTTTCCGAGACAAAAAGAGGATAATGTATAGTTTCAATGTCATCTTCTCTTATCCTGGAGGTCCAGTACAGAAGAAAGCACAAAAACTTGAAAGTTGGCCTGCTGGGAGTCAACATCCACCTTTTAGTTATTGAATCAGTGCTGAGTGGGCACTGGCTGGGCTTTGTACATGAAGAGAAGTAGGGCTTTTATTCCGAGGTGATAAAGAGTAGAGAATCACTTGAAGACTTGTATAGAGAGGATTCTCTTGAAAACCTTCCATTCCTTCAAGGATCTGCAAAATAGTTGTTACAAAGACCTGTATTGTCTCATCATTTTCTTGAGCTTCCCTAGCTGCCTGCACCATCTGTTGTTTTTTTGAGTTCTTATGCCATAATATATAAAGCTGACCCATGGCTTGGACATGAAAACTAAAAATCAAAGGCGTGAGGCAAAGATAAGGTCCATGTTAGTGGTGAGAATAGCAGGCAGAATGGTGCTGTTGTTTATAGCAGCACAGAAAAGTCTGGGGCAGAAAAGAACTAGATTTTTCTTAGTCATGTTGCACTCAAGTTGAAAGCCACCTCCATGAAGTGATATAAAGGTTCAGCTTTTCAACACAAAGATCACTTTCAGGACAGAGCATTAGAGATACATGTACACGATTCATCTGCACAGTGATGGTAACTGAAGTTGGGTTATTTAGCTAATTTGCCAAGGTATCAGATGCTGAGGAAATGTTACAGCATTAATATCTTCGAAGAGTAGAGCTGACACACAGCATAACATTGGGAGGCCAATGTCCATGGAGGCTTTATCTGGTATTGAATGTTATGGTTCATTTTATCAGAATGGTACACTGTACTCAGAGTCTGTGCTTTTCCCTGGCTACCCATCTACTGCCAGGTCAAAGTGTTGGTTATAATCTTTAAATCCCTACAAAGCTTTAGGGTCTGCAATTCTGGAGACTGTCTCTCTATTTTATATTCTCACACAACAGTTAATCCTAGTTATGGCTGTTTCAGGTAAATGGGAAAAAGATGTAAAGGATACTGTTTAATGAAGCCACAACTCAATTTATTTGAGAACTATTATCTGCACCATGAAGCCATTTGTGAATCTTTCCCAACTGAAGAAGACTGCCACTAACTCCACTCCACTGAGCCACTGGATTCGTTTGTTTGTTAGATATTAGGAATTGGAATCTAAACAACTATTTTTTTAAGAGATACCTTCCACTGAAGCAATTTCCAATGTAGATTCATGAGGAAATATTTTCCACCAAGGACTGAATAACCTCATTATAGAACCCTCTAAGATAAACTTTGCTTAATAGTAAATAGGTAACCTCATGACTGATTAACCAGCCAGGGTGAAACAGTGTATCCTATACTGAAAGGTGAGAAGAACAATATTTTGAAAGCATCTAATGTATAATATCTCCAGCTGAATATATTGATCTTTGGATAAGGATCACTAATTCAGATATGTGAGCAGGATCAGACTTTGGAAAGACAGCAGAATTTCTATCCCTTTCTGCATATAAATCTGCATCCAGTAGTACATAGGAGTCAAAGGGAATTGGGGAAGTGGGATGGGGGAGAAGAACCCTTAAAAAACATGTCCTTCTCATTCTAGCTCAGTATACAAGACAACATTTTTTCTAGGAACTGTGGGCAATCTATTGTATGTCAGAGTTACTACTTTGAAGAAGACTTCTCCTCGTATGTCACTGGCCAGCAACATGGGTTTTCTTTCTTTGCTGTTTACTCATTCATAAACTGAAGATGGTGAAACTTTCCTTAACCACAATCCATCATATTTGAGAAGCCTTGGCAGTCCAGTGACATTCCCACTGACTGGAAAAGGGGAAGGATAATCAATTCCCATTTTAAAACAGGAAAAAAGAAAGACACAGGGAATACAGGCCAGTCAGTCTCCTACCTCTGTAACAGGTAAAATCATGCCACTGTTTAACATCTTTGTTGGTGACAAGGACAGAGGGATTGAATGCACCCTCAGCAAGTTTGCTGATGACACCAAGCTGTGTGGTGGATTGACATGCTGGAAGGAAGGAATTCCATCCGGAAGGACTTTGACAGGCCTGAGAGGTGGGCCTGTGTGAGTCTCATGAAGTTCAGCAAGGCCAAGTGCATGCAGGGCAGGGTACTTCCAAGCACAAACACAGGCTGGGCAGAGAATGGATTGAGATCAGCACTGAGGAGAAGGACTTGAGGGTGCTGGTTGATAAGAAGCTCAACTCAAGCCATCAATGTGAACTTGTAGCCCAGAAAACCAGCTGTATTCTGAGCTGTATCAAAAGCAGTGTGGCCAGCAGATTGATGGAGGTGATTCTCCCCCTCTACTCCTCCGTCATGAAAGCCTACCTGGAGTTCCGTGTCCAGCTCTGGGGACCCTGGCATAAGGGGGACATGGACTTCTTGCAGTGAGTCCAGAGAAGGTTCATGAAGATGATTAGAGGGCTGGAGCACTTCTCTCGTGAAAAGAAGTTGAGAGAGTTGACATTTTTCAGCCTGAAGCAGAAAAGTCTCTGCAGACATTGTGGAAGCCTTTCAGGACCTGAAAGGAACTACAAAAATGTTTGAGAGGGACTGTTTACAAGAGCACATAGTGATGGGACAAGGTGGAGGGTGGCTTCAGATTGCAAGGGAGTAGATTTTGATTAGATATTAGGAAGAAATTCTTTCTTTCTAACTCCTTCCTACTGTGAGGGGGGTGAGGCACTTGAACAAATTGTCTAAAGAAGCTATATCTTCCTCATCCCTGGAAGCGTTCAAGGGATGTGGGGATGGGGCTTTGAACAACCTGGTCCAGTGGAAGGTGTCCAGGCCCATGGAGGGGAGGTTGGAAGTAGATGATACTTATTTTTCAACTCAATCCATTCCATGTTTCTATGATTCAGTGATGATTCTGTGAAGAAGCTTTGATATCTATTTTGAAAAGTGCTCTATTTAGCATGTTAAAAATTCATGTTAATCTATTTGTGTTTTGAAAATGTAAGCTGGAGTAGCAATAATCGTGCCATAATTTGCTGTAGCTTGACTTGCTGTTGCTATACCTGCAAAATCAGATTGATGCTTCATTTCTAGTGAAGAAAAAATGGGGATGTATTTAGGAAGTTTTGAGTACATTTAAGCAGTAGGTACCTGAAAGTTTATTTTATGGAGTAAGGGTTTTATTGCAGATTATTCTAAGAAAGAATCCACATGAATATGCCTGTGTTGAGAATCTTTTTCCAACTCAAATGTATTGGCAATTTAAAAAAACCCATATATATAATACTAAAAGTAATTAAAACATATTATGAATAACTTCCTTGCCAAATTATGCTGCTTACATGGCAACACTTTTCAAGTTTCACAACTTTAAAAAAATCTTAATAGAAAAAAAAAACCCAGCAGAGCCATTATCTTCTAAAATTTATTTTATAACTTCATATCAATCCCAAGTTAAATCCTTGAAGCTCTGGATGCCAAGTTTCAAACTACTGTTTATTTGGAGATTTTTTTTAGGATTTGGCTTTAAAGCTCAGAAATGAAAGTTTATAAGGCAAGTGATTATCCATCTGATTATTGAGATACCCCTGGGTGCTGCTATAACTTATAATGTATTCTTTGAGTATGAATAGAAAAAAATAACAACAAATATAAAATAAAGAATTAAAGGCAAAAAGTGAACATTATTTCATGGGTTATACCACTATGATATTAGAGACTGATTTTATCTGTTTAAATGTACTCTACTGACCCTTTATAAATCTGCTCTTCCAATGACCCTTGTTACTTACAGTAATATTAATCTATTTACATATCATTCCTCAAAAAAAAGCCATTAACACACAATACTGCAATGTGATCCAAGGCAATCTAGTTGAAACATCCTTTGGTCAGGTTAATTTAAGATTTTTTTCTCTGTCAGGGAATTATGACAGGTGTTGTTAAACTTTCGTATATATGACCCTCGATACAATCTGAAGCACTTTTTTCTTTTTGCCTGAAGACCAGTATTTAGTAGTTTAGAGAAAAATATTATTTTGGTTTTCTTCTGTTAAAACAATGTGAAGTGGAAGTCCCATTAATAGAAGATGTGTGTTGAGAATAAATAATCCAGGTAGGGTGGTGTCAGCTGAAAGATGTTGTTGCCCAATAAATAGCATGAGTTGCATTGTCCACTGGTGATTCAGAGAATTCTGGACCCAGCAGCCTTTGGGGGTTAACCTCTGACAGCTATAGTAAGAGGGATAAAATGTACCATCTCTAAGAAATTTGAAAACCTCCAGTTTATCTGAAAAGCTTCAGAGTTTAGCTATGTTTAGTATTTTTATAATCTCTGGTGTATTTAGAAGTTTTAACTATCTGTGCATGGTATTGACAGATGAAGTATCAAATGTTTAAAGCATAGGCTGCTATTAAAGCTGCACTTGTTTCAGAGAAGGTATTTAAACCTATGGCTCATTCTGTTTGCTCCAAGATGCAATCCCAGATACCCAGCCAAGTGCTTTGCTCTCACAGGACTTGCTTCCTTCAGAGGAGGTCAGCCACCTCTGTGGTGCAGAACTCTTGGCTCAGGATGTCCCAGGGCCCCACCTGGCAGCTGGGAGTCCTTTTTTCTTTGTGATGGGTTTTCAACTGAAAGTTCCTGATGTACTGTGAGCAGTGTCAGAGCCCACCTGAGAAGTTTTCAATTGAAAGACAGTAAAAGCACCATTTGCATGCCTTGGAGCATGAATGAAGGTTGAAGATACTGGTGTTATGGACAAGAACTTTGAGGCTATTTGAGACATAAAGGATGTTCTTGTATTTCTTTTAAGATCTAGCCTGTGTTGTTCATCATGGGGGCTCTGAACTCTCTGGAAGGACCACGAGAGGAACACTGTCTCAGCTTGAATCACTGACAGCACAGCCATTTCCAGCAACAGTGCTGGAATATAACCCCATATCTCTATTTCTTGCATGTATTACATTATTCAGAAAGCTAATAATTAGGTTAGCTAATAACTAACTAGCAGGTGAGATTTCATTGCAAATATTGGAAACCAAAAAGGAAAGGTCCATAAACTGAGCTCACCTAACTTAAACATGGTTTAACAGAATACTGAGAAAGTGGAACAGTTTGGAGAAACAAACAAGTCTGTTCTGCTATTGTGTTGGCAGATCCTAACTTGAGGAACAAATCACACATTTTCCAAGAAATTTGTTACTTTGCCATAGGCAAGGCAAAGAGCCCTTGAAAATCCAAGATGTATCCTAAGTATTAACATGTGACTTAAGTAAATTTGAATACCCATCTCCACTATTAGTATTCCACATTACTGGTTTGATTGCATTCTATGATCCAAGTTCTGCCTTTCAATATCTGTGCAAATCACTGCATATCTCAGAAAATCTCTGCTGCACGTGTGCAGAAGGAACTTTCCTTTTATGCTGAATGGTAGGATAGAAAATCACAACAATTTGAGTACTAACGTGGTTGCATGAGTGATGTCTGATATTTTATTAAAGTAATTCCTGTTTTTAACATAAATCATAAACAGAGAAAATTATTTATCATCATTTTTTCAATATCTTTTCTTTATTTAAATGATTAGTTAAAATACTTTAGTTACTTGTATTAAACCTTAGTAAGAGCCTATAGAAATTAAAAACAGGGGTTGTAAGTGAGATATCAATTAACATAAGAATCAATTTAATGGTAATTTAAATAGCTAACTTATAATTTTTGCATAATGAAGTGGCCTGTGGGCTTGAAGTCTTAATCATGACTAATTAATTTAAAGGATGTTACTTTTTATTAACATTGAAATTTCTGACAGGTGATAAAACATTTAGGGTTGCAGTCACAAACTTTTTACATCAGCTATAATATAAGGCGACAGGTTATATAAACCCTTTCTGAAAAATGAATATTTAAGGAAAATAGTGTAAAGCAATTTGGATCACATTCAGCTGTGGCAGAAATGAGTGAGAGTCCCATGAAGAAATTATGTTTGCCTATGTGAAGGTTCAGTTTTATCCTATCTTTCAGCAGGACCAAGATTGTGAAATTCTGGTTTTCTTTGCTATGTGTACAGACTTTTATTGAAATGAATGCATGCATCATGCAAGAAAGTCTTCACCAGGTGACATTTTCAGTCAAATATTTTTTTCATTTTCCTTCTGTGAATCAGAATAAAATTAAAAGGTGATCTAATAAAATCTTAATATGTGGTATCTTCTTTAAAAGGATATAATGGATCAGGGTGAAGACAGCTCTAGTTCTCTCCCCCTAAGACACAGTAGTTGCCACCTGCAGTGTGTGTCTTCACCAGTTATGCAAGTGGTCTATAGGTGCCCTGTGGATCCAGCATTGTGGCATTCTGTGTGAGGTGTCTGCTGGAGTCTGGTCTCTCCTCCACCTCCCACTGGATTCCTGCCCTGATGGCACTGAGGTTAAAAAGGTTCTTCACATCCTGCAGTTCTTTCTCTTGTAGGTAATCCAGGTTGTAGGACTCTCTAATAGCAGCAAAAGAGGGCAGGCCATAGAGCACATGAGGATGACATCTCAGAGGCCTGTAGTCAGTGTCAGGTAGGAAATGGAGTGAGCCTTCAAAGGGCTGCCTAACGTGTGCCACTAGAGGTGAACCCAGAGACCTCTCCTGTGGTCAGGAGTTTGTTCTTATGGGCTTTTTGAACAGTCTGTCAAGGCAGCTTTTCCAAAGCAGATATCAAGTCTCAATGCCTGGAGCAATGGAATAAAGCTATATGGAAATTGAGACTAGGCTATCTCCAGGAGCTGCAAGAGCAGGGCTGTACTGGGCTGTAAGGAGCACCTGTAATCTGAGCAACTCATGTAACTAGATAAGCTGTCAGAAAATTTTCAAGATTTGTCAGCTGTCACCCAGCTCACAGACCATGGAAGCAGCTTCCAGGAGTACAGAATTGCTTCCCTCCATTCTGTGAGCGACACCCTACAGGGAAACCCCTCAGGAGCCTGCATGCAATTTTTTTTGTTAGGTTAAAGAAGGAAAATCATTACTTAAGTGAAATCCCGTGTTAGACGCCTGCATATAAGACTAAGGAGTTACAGTGTTGTCATATTTCAGCAGGACTAGGAAGGTTAACCCTGATTTTTACCTACATCTTCCAAGTGAGTGAAGAAATGATTGGGTTTTGCTGCCCTCAGTTAAGAAATTCTTGATGGCTACACTGTCATTCAACAAAGAATTGAAAATCCATAATTTTCATACTGATAGGAAGATAAATGTATTTAGAAATTAGATTTTTAGATGCACTTCTCACCTTTTTGTAGAACACCTTCAGCAATCCATATTAAAGTTTTTAATAAGTTCAATAAGATGAGACACTCTTTCTTTAAGAAATTATTTCATATTACAGAATCTAATAACAATAATAAAGAAGACATCATTTAAATGGGTGAAAATCTGAGAAAAAAATGGAAAAGAAAAATAGGCAACAGTAAAGGCAGGATCAGTAATGAAGTATATTCTGAAATTATTAGGACTACACAGATGAGGAGAGGAAACTTGTGTAGGAACCATGAGCACAAAACTGACTATTAGTTAATAGTAGACATACAGGCCATTGGTATATCAGAAAAAGGACAAAGAAACTACTGTACAGACAATTACGTATGGATGAGTAGGAGGCAAGATCTAGATCAATGTCTTTACATCATGCCACGTGATGTTACATGAAGTTACCGTGTGCACTGGTTTTGGCTGGGATGAAATTAATTTTCTTTGCAGTGGCTGGTATGGGGTTTTGTTTTGGATTTGTGCTGAAAAGAGGGTTAATACAGAGATTTTTTTTAAATTTCTGAGCAGAGCTTACACAGAGCCAAGGCCTTTCCTGCTTGTCGTACTGCCACACTGGTGAGGAAACTAAGGGTGCATGAGAAGTTGGGAGGACACAAACCTGGGACAGCTGAGCCCAGCTGACCAAAGGGATTCCAGATCATATGATGCCATGTTCGGTATATAAAGTGGGAGGAAGAAGAAGGAAGAGGGGGGTGTTTGGAATGGTGCTGTTTGTCTTGCCATGTAGCCACTGCATGTGATGGGGCCCTGCTCTCGTGGAGATGGCTGAACACCTGCCTGCCCATGGGAAGCAGTGAATTAATTCTTCATTTTACTTTGCTTGTGTGCATGCTTTTTTCCTTTTCCTGTTAAACTGTCTTTATGTCAATCCAAAAGTTTTCAAGCTTTTATGCTCTGATTCTCTCCCCAGTCTGGCTGGTGGGGAAGTGAGCAAGCGGCTGTGTGATACTTGGCGGCTGGCTGGGGTTAAATCATGACACAACGTAAATAAACACTTTTAACATAGTAGATTCCAAAATGTAAAATGTCATACAACCCCCGCAGTGAAGAGCGAGCATGCCAGGCTCCTTTGCATTGCCCTAAATGCAACTAATACAAGAGAAGAATCCAAATGAAAACTACATTTTGTTTATAGAAAGATATTCAGCTAATTGTGTTCAGTTATTATCACAGAAATTACACTTTTTCTTCTTTTGCTATATTCTGCCACAGTTAATAATTAAAACACAAACACGTGAAACACTAATTTAATGGCAGACTTTGTAATTACACAAGTACCATAAGTGTTTGTTTTGTAAACATATGTGAAATTCTTTTCTACGTACTGTAATTAGGAGATCATAAAAATCAGAGACTATCTCAAAAGGAAAAACTGGCCCACTTTTTTTTTCTGAAACAACTGTAATTGTAAAGGAGCCATCATCAAAACAGGTGTATCAGAAAGCTTCAAAGTACCTTAGTGCAGAAGTTAGTCAACACATGTCTATTGACTATTCTATAGTTTCTTTTTTAGAAAATTATAGCTGTTGGCTCGACATGCTCATAGCTGTGGGAAGAAACCTGCACAAGTGTGACAGTGCTTGGGGACTGAGGAAAAGGCAGGGCTGCCAAATCTGTTTTGAAGTCTGAAAAGTGACAGTGACTCCAAGGGCAAAGACCTTTATTTGAACAGTCACAGGGAAGGATTTGGATTTACATCCTATGGTGGTTTTGTCAGTAAACAACTCCAGGTTTTGGAAAACTTTGTTTGCAAAGAACTGGCCCAGACTGCTTTTTTGTTGTTACCTGGCTCGTTGTCCCTTCTTCTGTGTTTATCTCATGGCAAAGAGTAGCTGGGGAAACAAGTAAAGCAGAAGGGAGACCTAAAAGGAAGTAACTTGCAGAAAGAAGGAAAGAAATGTTACAGAAATAAATGGATTGTGCCACAGGACAGCAGCACCCAGGCTAAGGAAAATGCTGAGGCCAGAAAGGAGAGTGGTAAAATCCACAAAGACAGGTGGTAAGATAGAGGACAAAGTAGAAACACCTGAAGATTTGAGACGGGAAGGAAAAGAGAGAAAGTCTTCAGTAAGACAGAAAGAAAATGAAACAGGCCTCCAGTTTCTTGCCAGCCCCTCTTTGTCTTCGCTGCTCTAGTCATCCTCCTCAGCTTCCTGCTGAAAAGCTGGCAGCTTGGGTGACCAGACAAGCTCCCTTTCACACACCTCAGCCCCCTTCCTCCCAGGCAATTACTTACATTTTGTTCTGTCACTCAGTTGTTTGTTTGTTTCTTTTTGAATCTTGGTATTCTTTCACTGGACTTCTTTATTTTATTTTACAACAGAGATGTTGCTTGACAGTACTTTTTAAAAGGAAATTCAAGATGAAAAACCTGGAATTCCAGCCCCTAGAATTCCTATAATTATTGGTTGCTGTTTACGACTTCTCCATTTCTCATCATGCTCAGCATTTTCTTTTCATCTCAGAGTAAAATCTCTGTAAAGCACAGTTTGCTGTGCTGATTTTTCCTTCTTGCCTATTACACACCTCCCCAGAGGATGTTAGTGCTAACTCTTTTTTTGCCATCAGGACTCTCTGGGCTCTAGAAACAGCTTTCTCTGGGTGAAGAAGCAGGATATCCACCCGGGCCTCCAGAGCTCAACCATCGCCCACCCTCTGGTTATTTTAAAACATTAACCTAGTTTTCTATTCAGAAGGGACAACTTTTGGACACTGTTATAATACATAATTAGGCTTGAGTGAACAATTTTAGGTATTTTTTATGATTTTTTTTTTAAATTCAGGTCACCCTGCCTTCAACTAGAACCATCACCTCCCCTTCAAAGACTGTTTGAAAGCCAACTCTGTCAACACACTTCTCAAATCAGCATCCGAACAACCAGACAAGCTGCTTCTATTGACTTCTGCTGCTGTTTCAGCACATAAAACATCTTCTCATTTTGTATCCCATCTTCACCTGCCCTTGTAGTCATGTAGCCTCGTTTCAATGTTTCCTTTGAAATCCACTCAATCAGCAGCAGCTGAAATCTTTTCTGAAATCCATCCATGCACACGTATCCTGGTGAGCCTGCTCATTGATGCTTATCTTTGCACCGCCTTCATTGAACTAAGCTTTTACATTCACACCAAGACTGCTCTGAAGGTATATATATGTACATGCAAACAGTCCTGCAAAGTGAAAAAAATTCAAAAGGAAGTACTGCAAAAACACCCACTTGTGATTCTCTAAGGTCCAGACACTGCAACAGAGGATTCGTGTTCAGATCTACATAGATAAAAAGAGAACATCAAACGCATGCAAATTTCTCAATTCTTATTGAGATGGGCATCAAAACTATACAGAGGACACTTGGATTTACTGACACATTTTGTTTATGCCCTGGTCTTTTCCTAGTAATTCCCTGCTTTCTATTTGGGTTTTGTTCATTTGTTTGTTTTCAACAGCTACTGTGTGTTATGTTAATGTTTTCTTAGAATTACCTATTATGACTTTGGGATTTCTTTGCTGTGTGGTAACAGCTCAGAGCCTAATACCATGTTTGTAAAATTAAGCTTGTTTTTCTCCAACTGCATTACTCTGCATTTATTAGCACTGAATTTCATCTCCCATTTTACTGCCCAATTACTCAATACTGTGAGATCCTTCCACAGCTCTTCAGAACCAGCTTTCATTTTTACTACACTGAATAATTTAACATCATCAAGCTTTATCAGTCTCTACCACCTTTTCTAGATCTTGTACAAATATGCTGAATAGGACAAGCCTTAGCACACGTCTCTGTAGGGTACACTATTTTCCCTCTCTAACGACCATTTACTCCTACCTTTCTTCTGCTATCTTTTAAGAAGACATTTATCTGTGCTAGATATTTATCTGTTCTTGCTAAACTGATCACAAGTAAGGTGAAGACTGGTGAAGCCTCTGAAATGTCAGAACACTGTATCTGTTGTCTCATCCTTGTTCACATGCTCAATGAGTCTCTCAAATAGATTACCTGAGACATAAGTTCCCAGTGCAAAACCCATACTAACACTTCTGTCTGTACTGGTCAAATTGTTTGCTGATTAATTTCTTTTGTGATAATTTCTACAAAGCTTCCCAGCCGGGACATCAGACTCACAGAGCATTCCAGAGACTGTTTTAAAAATTAGCGTCGTATTTGCAACCTTGTATTTCAAAGACATGGAGGAAGTTCCGTGTGATAAGTCATGCACTGTAAACAGAAGGTGAAAACTTTCATGGTACAGTTTCATCGTAATACGTACCCATATACATACAATCCCCATCTGAAGATCTGTTATTATTAGATAATATATGCATTAAAGAATACCACCATATATATTATATAATATCAACATATCAACATATTTTCTGACATTTTGGGTTCAAGCAGACTCTCTAAGGCTTTCTCCAGAAAGGTTCTAGTGTTGAAGCCTCTTTACAGTGAACATAAATGCAAATAAATCCTTCAGCTTTCCAGCTACAGACAGGTTTCTTGTAAGTATTTGCCGCACACTCTGATCAGCTCTCGGTCCCTGAGATGCCTGAGAACATCAGAAAGGCTTTTTAGTCCTGAAATATTTGTGAAAAATACTGGTGATTAAAATGAATAGGTTTAGCAAACCTCCCATACGTGATGCTTTGTTTTTCCGGCCCTTCCTTTATCTCTCTGGCGTTTCGTTATATACTATGTGCCCCAGACACAGTGAAAATTAATCTGTGACACTTGCAAGCATTACCTTTTAACTATCTTTGTCACTTTACGACTGGAACCAAAGGCATTGATGCATCCAGAAGAGTTAACAGCTAAGAATGGATCTAAGATCTCCTCTGACAGGTTTCAGGATCAACTGGATTACTAATGGGTCCCATGGGTCTGTCTGCAGAGGGTCCTACATGCCTAGCTGATGACGTGTTTCCCCCGATCCCCTTTTCTTTCCTAAGGTGTGCCCCTGTTAATCCTTTACTATCTGTTTCTTCAGTAGATGGTTTTAACAGAGGAGCCAATAAAAATAAAGGGGTTCTCCCAACACAGAGATGAAATAAAGCAGAAAATTTTACTTACAAAAATAAGCTAAAGAGAACTTACAGCTTAGGCCACCTCTGTCTCACCATATGCTGCAGGCTGAGAGGACGTAGGGCAGATCCCACATGTGCACCTATATTCTGGTGACATCCTCTTCTAAGTTTACATCACATACAATGGTCAGACCAAGCCCCTTTTGCTGAACAGTCAAAACATTATGTCAAACCATTATGGGTTTGAATCCTTACCTTTGTTGAAATATCCACTATTATATTTCTTTAAGTATGAACTTGAGGAACTCCCTAAAGTCTATTTCAGACACTGTGGGAAAACAACACTTTTTCTACCCACGATTTCCTGCATATGTCTTTCCATTGTAGGGTAAAATTGAAGCAATTGCATTTAAACTGTGTTGATACTAGTAAACTCTGCACCATCTTTTTTGTAAGTTTTTTTATACACTTATCAGAGAATCAGCAAGGGATAAAAAGAAAAAAAAGTTGGTGAGAATATTAGTAGAAAGACATCTTCCAATAATTTTTTCATTCCTATCTTTTGCCCCAAAGAACATAGCATAGCCTTGGAAGTAAAAAAGGAAAACATAATAAGGGTTAAAAATACCTGCCTGCAGCAAAAGAAGGAAATTAAATAACGAATAACAATTTGCCACCTGCATTGCCTGCCTTTGCCAAAAAGAAAAAGTCATCCTGTGAATATCTGGTACTAGGTGAAAGAGGCCAGTAAAAATTCAACCAGACTCAGAAAGGGTTGAGCTATTCAAAAAGAAGACACAAAAATAGAAGGAGGCATCTGATTTCTGCATATCTCAGCTATATCACCTGTTTTTTTCACTGGGTCTGCTTGTGTCTCCTTCTCTACAGCTTTTATCCAGCTACATTTCTTTCTGCTGTATACTGCTTTTGCCTTTCCATTTTCTCAGACACTGGGCTCACTGTCCAAGTTCCAAGGCATCAGACATGAGTTTCTCTTTCAGTGAATATTTTTGTCTCATGTATCTCAACTCCATTTTTGTACAAGATGAGTTGGCACAGCAGTGTCATATTTTCAGAAGCAATACTCCATGGAATAAAAGTGTTTATTTTACTATCATGTGACTTTTTCATCTGTATTATATTCATAAAAACTTTCATGGTAAAAAGCCCCACAGTAATGTTAGAAGAATACCTTTTAACTGAATATGCCAGGCCTCTCTACAGGGGATTTGTTTAGAAATCATAGCTGTCTATAGCCCTTCATGTCAGATGATACTTAGCTAAGGTGCACTACATGAAACAGGAGTTCAGTTTTTCTCTCATCAGCAACATACACAGGAATTGATAGCTGAGGAAGTTTGTGAACATAATAGAGCCCCAAGAGTGGTTTTAAGCTTGTATTCACTACATGGCCATCTGCTGTTATTTTGAATAGAAGTTTTATTAACTTTTCCATTTTAACCATAGTATTTCTACAAAGGTCACAATTAAATATTAACACTTCAACTTGCAGAAAAATTAATCATTCCTTTTCTACGAATAACACTTTGTCTTTGCTTCTGAACATGTCATAAATGTGCTAAAGTGCTAGAGTGCAAGGGAGGTTTCATCAGCAATCTGGTCAATGAGGTTAGAAAATTTATGTGTCGTCTTTCTCTCAAGCAAAGAGTAATTAGGTTGTTTTGTGATGAAAAGAAAAATCGTATACATTTTAATCTTCATGTGCACATTCTACTTTGCAAATACAGAGCAGGTCTCTTTCTGAGCACATCACAAACTAGAATTAAGATATTGGAATTACTAAAGTTGACATACCTACAAATGGTTCACTTTAAGCTGAAATGCTAAATAGGATAAACACCTGATGGTTTTGTTGGAATCAGGTTTGGAGCACTGTTCACATCTTACTTGTTAGCTAATGTAATTTAAAGCATACAATGTTGGGGAATGCAGTGTAGCAAGAGGTGACAAGAATCCAGAAAGAAGTACTCATAACTTTGAAGATACCAGTCTTGAATGCCCAGTTTAAGTTTTCTTGCAAATGATTCAAACTTCTGAATTGACTGCCTGGGGACTGTTTTTTGCTTTTTAGATAGAAACTATGGACCATTAACAGTTCCAATTCTGAAAAGAGAGGAGTATATTATGAAACCATGGATTTTATTGCTTCTTGAACTAGTGCTCTTGGAAATCTTCTGATTCACAAAACGTAGGTTAAGAGATTCCACGAAACCGATAAGATATTCTAAAAACATGAAGCCAATGAAACAGTGAAGGGGCCACTGCAATGACTCTTGGATATCAGAAGATAACTTCATCAGCATAAGCCATCTGGGAAAAACACAAGCAAAAGGCAGAATTTACAGTAGTCATATCATCAGGAAGGCAACATCTCTGATGTTTAAAGTCATAGTCTTGCAGCACTAACTCATCTTTCAGCATTGAATACAACAGCAAACTGGCAAGAACCCATAATCAGTTTCCCAAGGCCAAACTAAGTGTCAGGAGAAATAAATGTAGGTAATGTTGAGTGGGAAACATGAGTATTGCAGTGAATCTTAGGTTCACTACATAATACCTGGAATAGTGAGAAGTGTTTTGAACTCTCTTAGTATTAATCTTATCAAAGAGAGCTAAGTTAGGCTAATAAAGAGTTTTTAGAAGTTCATCTTCACATGCATGTCTTACTTAAAAAAAAGGAAAAAACCAACAAACAAAACCAAAAATATCCTAAATATCTTTGAAACATTTAGAAAATGGGGAGCTGGTAGTATAACAATTGAACAAAGCCAAAGACTCAATTTAATATAGCATGGTGTAAGAGATATGGCTTGGTATGGAAGTAATTTCCAGAAAAAATAATCCATTAAAGTTCGTTTTATATGTTACAATCACCTGGACTGTAGGATATAATGATACACTGCAGAGACTTATACTGAGTTCAGGTAAATCCTGGTAAGGACCTGGAGAACACAGAAAAGCCCTGTGGTACTACATGAAACCTACTGTTTACCAGAGTAAACTACTGTTTTACCACCAATGAAAAATCTACAAACTCCAGATATTGTCTGTGGAGTGTTTCCTTATCAGTAAAATCTTTTGCTTTCTGAAACAAAAATATTTTTCAGGAAGGTTTTGAAGAGTGTAAAGTTTGAGCATGTAACCCACTACCTCTCGTTATTTCATCATAACTTGGTCATACTTCCAAGATATTACTTTTCTGAAGAGGAAGTGAATCATATCAATATGGTGGGGAAGAGCAAAAAGACCAGATAAAGGAGATTGTACTGCTCTGGTGCTGTAAACACTACATAACTGTAGCTCTTGGCAAGCAAACACCAAAGCCAGGGCAATGCATGCACTAACTCAGCTTATTTCCAGAGCATGAAGGGACCCCTTGTTAGCTGTCAGAAGCAACAGGTTTGTACAAACAGTGCCCTGAAGTACTGAATTGTTATCCCCACACAGGGCAGCCATGATCCCAACACGGATCTGGCTGTGTTGTGGCATGTGCCTTCCCACATTAATTGTCTCATTGATCTGATGTTTTGAACAGGCACAGCACTGCCAAAGTGCTTTTGCTTCAAGTTCTGTAGTTAATTCATCCTATGCTCTCTCAGTTAAATCTGTAGATAGGGTCTTCCCTATCTCTCCTTTGCTCTTACATTTCAAATGAAAATAACAGTAAAACACAAATGATTTTCAGGCAAACACCAAGATGTGCAGAAAAGCAAAACTTCATGGAGAATGCATTTTGCAAACTCTGTTCTCCTGCTGAGATGAATAATAAAAAACCACTTTATATGGAAGGTGATACTAGGGAAATAATGAAATAGACTCCAAAATGAGGACTCTGTCACAGGTTTTAACTATTGTCATTGGATACTCTGTGAGATCTACAGAAAGGCAAACGTGACTGACATCCATCCTTATTACTGTGGTTTACATCAACTCAGGTAGAGTTTCTCTAAGGCTGCAGAAACTAGAATTACTCTAAGGTCTCTTTACATTCATAGGAGAAACGCAGTCCTGAGTCATCCTCTGGATCATCTAACTTTATTCTCTGACTTCACAGAATGACGAGGGCCCTAGTGTAGACACCACAGTCGGGTACCTAATATTAGATAACTGAGTACGAGTCTCTGTTTGAAGTTATCAAACCACAGATTAGGTGAACCATAAGTTTAATAAAAGTATTGCATGGAGCTTTACCATCTAAACATAAGTATTAAGAAGCCAGATTCGTGGAAACATTCTTTTGCTGTCTAAAGAAAATATTCAATTACTGTAAAGACATGCTGTTCCATACATAACATCTTTAAGTCCCATATGCAAAACATCATTGTTTAACACACACAGCCTCGAGCATATGTGTGCATCACCACTGCTTCTGCACCCTTCCTGCATGGGGGCCTGTTCTGCAGTGCTCTCAATGTTCAATAGCATGTGGTCTCTAAATCCAGGTGCTCCTGCATGACTACATTCTAAATTTTCAAGTATTATAGTTAATTAAGCATAATTTTTCACGTTTAAAGAAACATTGAGGAATTTTCTATAAAAGGCTTCTAATACATAAATGACCATGATAGAGGGACTCTTACTGGCAGAGCCCTGAGAGTACTTTGCAGTCTTATGCTTTTTCAACTCCTCAGCATCTTCGATCAGCTTTGCCCAATGGTTTTATTGACCTTGACTACAGATTGTTCCCTGTGGACCACCAGTAATCTGCCTAAAAAGATAGGGCCTTCAGGCTACACTACTGCTATCTTTGAAATCCTGAGGATACTGAAGCTTTGGGATTGGGAGCATTTTGGAAAAGTCTTAAAGGTCTGTTTCTGTCAGTTTTTTTTCTCTCTGACCATAACTTCAAAGTCATTATAGCCTGATGTAAATTCATGTTGCCATTAAGGTCCTTCCCTCTGTCCTCAGCCATTGCTTTCTGCTAACTCCAAAGTGCTGGCAACAGCCTTTACACAGCTGTTCAGAGAGTTGATTACTGCTGAGAACTAACTTAAAAGATAACCTGATCATCTCTGAGAGCACTGTCCTGAGCAGCCCTTTCACAGAGGGCATACATTTATGGCAGATATAAGTAATGTAACTACAACCTCTGCAAGCTTACACTTCAACTAAAATGTGCTTTAAAATATCATTGCACAATTGAAGTGTTAGGGAATTCTGGTAGAGGAGGGAAAGGAGGCTTGACACCATCATTTAAACAACGACATTTAAACTCTTCCCTCCCCTAATCCTTTTTCTTTCAATTTGGAAAACAACACCAGTATTTAAATACAAATTACATAAATTGGGTAGCGTCTTATAGTTGTTGTCAGACCTATTACAGAGACTAACCTGAACCACTAAATAAGCTTCATCTTTGGATTCACACACAACTGTTCACAGCATGCAAATACAAATGCAAAAAAGACAGAAAATGCAATGTTTCCTTTTGTTTACTAATTCCTGCCTTCACAACACAGGCATGCATTTCCTTCACTGTTAGACATGCAGCATTCATTCTATTCCTGAATCATGGATTTGAATGGTGCAGCCTTTTATAATTGGGATTTCCTTAAAAATATTGAACATTTTTACTATTAACTGCTATCTTCAAAATCCTAGGGCAACGTTCCAAGAGCTTTGATTTTCCCCCAAATGATTTGGTTCCCAGAATGTTTCAATTTCTGGATTTAGCAACTCTGAGCTGTGGTGCAGAAAAATATGTTTTAAAAAATCTTTGAAGCTAAGTGCAGAGAAGAGCCCAGTAGCTAGCTAGAAATTGCAGCACACATTATTTTATTTTTTCCGGCATCAGGATTCCAGCCCAGCAGGCATACAAACATCCAGTGTGTGCCAGAAAACACAACGAATGAACTTGATATCAGGACTTAACTTTTTCTAATAATAAAAAGGCAGAAAAAATGTGGCTGCTGATGTTAGTTCGGTAATTATCTGTCGTTTTTTCTTTCAGTGCTGATGGACACAGCCTACAAAACTCTACTTTCAAGTTTATACCCCTATCCATAAGTAAACCTGTGCTAGTACTAGAATGACTTAAATAAAGGTAATTTTCTTTCTATCCCCATCTCCTCATCTTCAGCAAAGGAAGTAAACCCTTAAACTAACAGTAGTTGTGTGCCAAGGATCTCAGTTTTCAAGCCTGGCTTTGCTAGTTTATGAGCTGGCAAGAAACTCAAGGTGATGAGAGAGATTATGCTTAGTCCTGGAGGAATCTGGATGACAATCCAGAAACTCCCACCAGATAAGTAAAGAGGTGATGTCAATATTTTCTGAAAAGTCTTTCTGGAAAGAAAGTGACCATATTATAGAAACTGGAAGCATTATCTGGTGGATTCCTAGGAAGGTGCTTTAGGTCCAGTCTTATTTAACATTTCCATTGACGAGTTGGAAATGAAAGTAACTAGCCTGTAATTACATTTGCTGATACTAAATGGAAAGGAGTTTCAAACTTCACTGGGGACAGAGAAATAATGCAGGGGAACTTAACGGTGCAGATATAGGCAGAAAAATCTCAAGATGAATGGGAAGGATGGGAGTGAAGGAAAGAAGAAAGTAAATAGAATATCATTTTTTAAAATTGATCTGTGTTCCTATCCATTAATTTGCTTTGTATCGCATACAGACAAATACTAGTTCCAGGTATTGAGTAGTCATTCAAATACTATAATTAGCTATTTGGAAGACATCTAATAGGAATATGAAATAACTGCAGGGTGGGAATCAGGGGTCTGTGACTATGAGGACAGTTGTGTGTTGCGGTGGCCCAGCCCACCTTTCGGCTGTGCATAAATGAGGACATTCAGTGGGTGGATTTCCCCGCCCAGGACAGTGACTCTGAGGGCGGGTCTGAAGATGGTGCTGTGGGTGGCACCAAAGTGTAAACCACTGCCCTCTGCGTGTCACTCCAGATGTGGACTCCTCCCCTGTTCTGGAAACCCCTTTTTCCCTCAGTTATCCATTGGATTACACCCTCATGTGTATTCACACTGGCTGTTGCTTATTCAGTTAAGTTCTGGAAAGTTCTGTAATGTTACAGTTCTAGTTGGTGGATTTAAATAAGACCCTCCCTATCGATCTTTTAATTGGGTACCTGTCACCCCATGTCTTTTCCCCATTGTTGTATCCCTTTGTACCTCCCTTCTCCACCCCCTGTATAAAAAGCCCTGTAACAGACACTCTGTGCTCCTTGATGCTCCTCATCCTTTCTTCCGTGTTCTCCCAGCCCCGGATCAGGCAATAAAGACTTGGATTGCTGCTACAAGGAGTCCCTCTCTCCTCCTTTACCTCCGTCTCTCACTACTGTATCACCCAACTGCTGCCAGCTCCTCCTAGAGGCACAGAGCAGACTGCTCTCTGCACAGAGCCCACATTCGGCTGCTGAGCTGCTGTCTGTCCTGCAGACCAGGACACACAAAGCAAGTCTCCTGCTTGGCCTCCGGGCGGTCAAGTGGTCCAGCGACAGTTGTGGGTTCACTGTATCTGGGAAGCAGCTTCACAAGCAGCAGATGTGCTTTGCTCTTGATTTGATTTGAGGAGCCCTTGCCTTCAGTCTCTAGACAGAGAGGTCCTTTCGTAAAAATGCATGGACCTGTGCTTGTAAATCTGGGGACCAAGAAGTAACTGATTGGCTCTTTACAGGGAAGTGAAACCATTTTTTTCAGTTGATTAATGCAGAAATTGAAGCAAGATTTTTTAATGCTCCATTAGTCTTTTCATAAAATGACCTTTGTTCAGTGGTAAGATGATTTGTTTTCTCTTATTACTTGGGAATTCCTGGTGACTTAAGTGGCAGAAAGATATACACTTGTATGTGCACATTTGCACATAAAGAAATAAACCAGCTAAAAATGGAAACCAGAAAAAGGGGTCTTGGCAGAAAGCAAAAGCTGCAGAAAGCCTTCACCATGTTACTGATAAAGGCACAAGATGTCAGAAGGCAAAGCAAGTACTGTATGTTAAAATATTAATGTTGGTAAACATTGATTTGTTTAGATTTAATATAGAGGATTAAGGAACGAGGAATGGAGAAATGGGTATCAGTTAGTGCCCCAAGGTAAAATGCAGCTTCATAGTTATGAAAATTTAATTTGTCTGCATTGGGAATAATTGCTCCTATTTGATAGCAGGCCTGTGCCAGCAAGAGAAGAGTCACTCAAATGGACAGCGCCCTGTGTACACTCTTAAGCAACTGCATAATATTCTCAATTGGAAAATGACATTGTATCCCATTGTTATAGGAGAGCCATGGACCTGAAAAAGGCACTAAACCAGACTGAATAATACTCCAGTGAAATATTTTTTCTGTAATGAAACTTCCTTTTGTTGTCACATAAAAGTCTTCTTAAAAGCAAAAACTTTTTCTTCTGAAAGTGGAAAATCCATTGCAACATTAAAAACCCAAACACTTTTCAATTTTCAGTGAGGTTCTTCTTTTTCCTCTCCTCTCCTCTCCTCTCCTCTCCTCTGATGTAAAAGCTCTTTAAGAATGTGTTGATTATACCTATATATTAAACAAATAAATTCTATTTATGTTCAATGTTCAATATTTTGACATTTCCAGGACAGGATAGAAGTGCCTTGTAGAGGAACTAAGTCCTTATGCTTAATCTGACCGATTCTGTTTTTTAAATTTGCTGCTAGATCCCAAAAATGTGAGGGGGGTTGGGAAGAAAAGCACAATCTTGTATTTCTTTCAGAGCACTCTGAGTAGAACAAAGAATAAGTGAGCAAGGAACTAGCATCCCAGCTGAATATTTACAGTAGCAAATGTACTCATTCCCTGTCTGAATTTCCTATAACACTTTTTCCATTCATCCTTTTCCTCTTCTGTTTTCCACAACACTTGATGAGTACTGAGAAAATGTCATTAATAACTGATACAAAGAATCACACATGAGCATATAGATAAACCGGGGATGACAAAATATCAACTTGCAGCTGCTCAATTGGAAGCCGTATCTACACAACGGGTAATTGCTTTTAATTTAATTAGGACTCCTGGTATTGTTTCTATCTCATAGATTACATTATAACATGCAATGTGTTAAAGCAGGAAGACAAACTGTGAGAAGACTCTGGAAATATTACCTATTTTGTCTAGAAGTACCATACTTCAATGCCTCTAAGCAATTACTGCTCATGGGCAATGATCAGTCCTTGCATGCTGCTCTGTTTTAGCACTTTGGTATATTCAAAATAGTCAAGTAATATGGTTTAGAAATATACAGTTCAGCTTTGTAGAAGTAACACAAATTGACATATATCTATACGTATATAGGGCAAAATTTTCACCAATTTTATCCTCTAAAAATTGCAAATTATTTTAATAGAGTTTAGCTAATCAGCTGAAAAGTATAATCATCAAGTGCAAAGAACAAAATATATGACTTACCGAAATCAGTTACAATATTAAAATCATGTTATGTAAAATCCAGTGGGGCAAACGTTGTAGTGGTGTAAATGGGAATATTTTCTTCTTCTTCAGTCATGCCACCAGAGCTAATGCTCTTAGGACGGCAGTAAACTGGATGAAAAAATAGCCCCTAAAACCTGATAAAATCTTGAATTATTCATGTAAATAGACAAATTTCAGTGCTGTAACTGGCATTACACATTATGGTGGTCCTTCAATCTATTTTGATGCACAGTTTTCTGATAGAACCTGATTCTGTACTCAGAATGCAGCCTCTCATTTTAGCGTAGAGTCCATAACTTTTATTGATGATTCCCCTTTATGTGGCCATTTGCTTTCTATTTATCCACAAATCCCAATAAACATACTCAGCCAGAAGTGCAAATATTTTTGCTTTATTATTTTATTGGGTTGGGCAAACAGATCTATTGAAATAAGTCCTGAAGGTTCAAGCTAGCATCCGGCCCATGTCTTTCTTCTCCTCTCCCTGCTCCTATCCACCAGCATTTAAAAGCCTTCTGCATTGTCAGTGCAGGACAAACAGGGGAGGAGAGGCTCTGTACATGGTAGATTGTCAGACCAGATTAATGTCCACTTTTTATTATATCTCGTTTCCACTGTCCCTAAGGGCATGCAAACAAAAATCTTTTCTTTTTGTATTGCTCAATATTGGTGCCATTGGCTTCCAAAATCCCTTTGTCTTTACTGTTAATGCTAGAAATTACTTTGGGGCTGATTTTAGCCATATAACAACCTGAATTTTCCTCACTTTGTGCAATCAAATAAAAGTTAGCCTCATACCAGAGTTCTAGTTGCACAACAAGTAATAAACGTATTTCCTATAATAAGGTCAAATTCTGACCTTGAAAAAAATGTTTTTCATATGACTTCAACTGAAAATGAGGGTAACCTACAATTTAGACATGAAGAACCATAGCCAAACCACCAGGGTTTCACTGATGGCTCTTTCAGTAAATTGTTCTGTGTATTGAGCAAGTTCAGTTCTCCAAGGCTGGTGCATATGACTAATGCTAAATAAAAGCCTTCATAGCATATACAGCAAACATTCTGTGTAACCTGAATGATGGAAGTATGAAAACATCAGTCTTTCACACTGAAGTGAATAACACATAAATCTTCACTGCCTCTGCCCCAAAAATAAAGAAAATTACATGGGGAAACAACTATACAAACAAAAACCCCTAGCTGTCAACTGCTGCACTTCATATACTTTCTACTAAAATGATTAATCCTCTGAGAATTCCTTTGTGAATTTTCTCTGGACTTAAGTGCATGATTCATGCACCTTGGCAATCCTATACTGAATCTGACATTTTGTTCCTGGAGTCACTCATACCACTGGCAGCATAATGCCTAATAATATTCCTGGTAAAGGAGCAATATTTTTTATACACTTGTAAAAATGTAAGTGATTAATTCTTTCCATTCGGACACTTTAAAAATAACCAAATAGCAGGACACTGAGGGACATGGATTCCAGAACAGCCTGATGAAGGATGCTATCCTTCCCTGAGATGAGCGTGTTGGAGGACTGATAAACTCCCTGCAAACAGGAGATAACTGACAAACTTAGACCTTTCAGAGCTGTGCTGGCATCACAAGACATCATAATTCTTCAGAGACTAAGACTAATTAACAGAAAGAGTTGAAGACCCAGGGCCCAGGTTTAATAGAAAGTTCAGAGCCACTTCGCTGAGCCTGAACCCAAATGTCATCAATGAAAGTCTTAAAAGCTGGTCTTGGCAAGAGTTATGGCACACAGTTTTGGAGACATTTTCCTTCCCTTATAGTTTAATTTCTGTTTAAATGCTAGCCAGCAAAGGTATTCTGGAAGGTGACAATAGGTCTGTCTCTTTACCCTGACTGTTTTTGCCAAAACCAAGATTAACTTGAAGAGAACATCGACATTTTATGAAAATCATGACTGCTTTGCTTAAGAGGAGAAAAATAAGCAAGATTTGAAAGGACTGATAAGGACACCTCTTGGTAATCCCCTTGGTGGTAAGCACTTATTTATGTCAGGGGAGAACACCATGCATATAATAACTGTACAAAATTTCATCTCAGTATGAATAGACTGAAACAATTTGCATAGAATCACAGAATATCTTGAGTTGAAGGGATCTATAAGGACCATTGACTCCAACTCTCTGCTCCTCAGAGGGCTACTTAAAACTAAACCATATATGTTGCATAGCTAGCAACATTTGCTATGTTGGTAGAAACTACACGGTCTCCTCTTGGGGAGTGGTCTGCTCTTCAGCAGAAGATGCATCTTCTTCTCTCAACTCATCTATTTATTTCTCTCAGGTTCTGTTCCACTGGTTGTCCAAACTACATGCTGCACTCTGAACCACTATTTGACATTTTCCTCACAATTCTTTTACTATGAGGTGAAACTCAGGTGTGGCCTTGTGTGGTTTTGCTCTGAGATGAAAGGAAACTGTATTCAAGTCCTATGACTGTGAGCTTTATGCCTACAAGTATATATATATACCTGCCTATTTCAGTACACATTTGCCGCATGACACGATAAAACACCATGTCATAGGCCATGACAGAGCTGTCACATCTGATTCACTTCAAATTGAAAATAAAATTATATTTTAAAGTGCATTTCAGAAGGGTGCCTATGACCTGAAAATACCTGGAGCAAGCATTGCGTATCATGTCTGGGACAGTGGGCCCAGGTCAGTGTGGCATATGTTTTTTTCTTTCTGGTCTGTAGGTCGGGGACTGTTCCTACAGCGCTGTAGATACAGCCAGAAATTACAAAATACCTAAGCAAATCTATCTTGTCTTTTATTTGACTTGTCTATGTTTTTTAGCTTTAATGCAAGTAATCTTCAAGGAGACCATTGGCTTTGCCTGCATTAGCAGGGAACACTACAGGATTGGAACTGTATAGCCAAAAGGGCTTTTGTGTATGGCCCAGTGTCTATGCCATGTTCCAGGATGAGCTAGCTCCAGCATTCCCTGGCCAGAATACCCCTTAGTGGATGGATCATACCAGGAGCGGTCCTTTTAGAACTTTGTCTAGATAGATTCCTCCAAGGGAAATCCAGCCTTTGTGCTTTGAGACCTCCCTGCAATGTCAGTCTTGGGCCTGGTCAGGGAATTGTCTTAAAAACCACACTCACCAAACATGAATGGAAAATGCACCTATGCAGGAGCCTCAGTAAAAAGGACAATAAACCAGACTGTGATGAAATGTGCTCAGTTAACCCTGGCTAGCAGCTAAACCACAGTGTGTCACAGGAAGAAAATAGGATGAAAAAGCATGTGGGTTGAGATAAAGACAAGAAGATCACTTACCACTTACTGTCATGGGCAAAATGGGAGTGGATTTAGGGAAAATAAATTTTGTTTACTGCCAATTAAAATATATTTGGGAAATAATCACTGCAGCTTTTACCTTTGCTAGTTGGCCATGCTAATTTTGAAAAGTAATGGTGATTCTATTCCTGTGACATATAATTTCTTCCTATCCATATTTCAAATCTTTCCAGGCAGACTGAATGAGGAATAGATGTATGTAGCTGTAATGATAGTTAATCTTATAGTCATGATCCAGGAGTCACAAACATTACTGATCAAAGCAGACATTAATACTGTCTTTTTTGTCAATTGCTTTTTGCTACCATGAATCACAGAGTTCTGAGGCTTCTTTCTCTCTGAATAAATGAACACTATACTGACTTTACCCCAGCTCTCTGAAAGACTCCAGAGATATCAATAGGTAATTGTTCTTCATACTTGAGGTTTTAATCCTGTAACCTTTCATATTCGATTCCTGTGTAAAACTGGTCAGATGGCCAAATTTGCAGTCTGTGGATTATACCCAAGAGCATATCTTCTTCAATAAATGGAGTCCAGGTAATAGTATTTCTACAGAAGAATATCTGAAGAAAAATTAAGAAACAAACAAACACCAAAATAAAATCATCCAGAGATAAGTTTAGGTACGATGAAGGAAATATATGGAGAAAGAAGAAAATCACTAACAACAAAAAAATACACATTTCCAGTGAACAAAGTCAGTCACAGTTTCAGAAACCATTCAATTTATAAATCCTCAAATATATAAAAAAAAATCTGCAGTTACAAAAAAAAAAAAATCTCTTTTAATTTCTTATACACAGGTTATTATTAATATTTATCAATTATCCAGAACTGGACAAGTGAACCATGCCCTCCTTATCTGCAGGCTAAAGGATATAAAAATATAAGTCATGCAGACTGAAAGACCTTTCAACTTAAAACAAAAGACTTTATTAGGATGAATCTCTAGAAACCTTCCAAAGTCCATAAAGCTGTGCAACAAAATCCCAAACAACCTTATTAAACAGAAAAGAAATACCAGGTGGATTAAAGATCCTGGAAGAGAGGTTTGACAAAAAATAAAACTAAAATCAGCAGCAGAAACAGTCAAGAGATCCCTTAAGAAAAAAAATGGCAGGACCAGATGTTGTCCATACTTTTTGGGTTCAGTGTCTTGTATTTTTTGCACCATGACCAGCTCAAAATTCCAGTGACTTCTCTCAGGAGTAATCATTAAGATGCATGTCAGAGTAATGTTAACTATAGAAAACAAAAGCACTGGCCATCAAGTAGTTCCCAGCTCCTAAATAATCACATCTCTCAACCATTTGCAAACTGTTAACATTGATCATATCAGAAAAAAATCTACTCCACTGTGGTTACCAATGCAAATTTCACATGGGAATGAAAAGGATGCAAAAAGAAAACTATTACTTTTGAAGATTGGTTTCTGATTGACATGTAAAGTATAAAGACTGCCAAAACCAGAAAATCTCAGGACAATATGCAAAGACTATGAGGTCTTTGATTTTGTCCCTCATACATGAATAAAGAAAGTATTAAGAATGTATAGCACTACAATAACATAATTCTTGAAAATTTGCATGAAACTTTCTTGAAGACAGAGAGCTCCCCCTCCAAGATTACAGCTTGTACCCTGTCCATAACCCCTTGGGAAGTTTCTGGGGGAACTTGTTATTATCCCAATTTTCATAATTTACAACTTGCTGTTATTCAGCCTTCAAAGGAAAACTTGAATGGAAATTCAATGCATCTTGCAAAACATTACTAATAACCACCTCACACATAAATAATCTTAGATGATTACTAAGTCAGGTAAAATTATCTTAACCTCATGAAGATCATCAAGTCTTTCCAGAAATCACGCAACTCAGACAAGTTGCAACAAATTATTTACTGTTAATGACAGAAGCCACAGAGCCCTTATCCTTCAGAGAAAACTGGCACTTGAAACACAAAATTAGCAGAAACAGTCTGTTTTCAAGACAACTAATTCCATGCCCTATTCTGAATATATGTTGCAAGGACTTTAGTAGAACTGAGGCTCTTGGTAGAATAACCAAAAAAGTGACTTACTCCATAAAGAGCATTACATCTAAAACCAGACACTGAGATGTTAAATATACCTAGAAGGAAAGCTGGAAGAAGTCTGAAAAACTTGTTTAGAGAGTTGTTTCTTAGACAAGCTTTAAAGTTATTGGCTAAGGGAGTAATTGTGGAAAACGCAGGAAGAAATCCAATCGTGGAAAGAAAATCAGTTTTAGAGGCAGAAGGCCCTGATATAGGAAATGTGTGAAGAGACATTAAAATGTCAATATAGACTCTTCTGGGTAAGATAGCTCAGCTAAAATCATTCACATGCCATCCTGGCTGCAGTTGCACACTGCCTCCTGACACACAAAGGGAGGAGGGATAACACACGTGAAAGGCTATAAAACATAATGCCATAATACATTTGGCACAATGTGTAAACCACAGATAGCATCAACATTGCCCTTCACTATAATCTGTGTGGCCAATATTCTTCTCCTAGGCATCACAATGAGATCAGAAGCCTGATCTACTGGCAGATGAAAGAAAAAAGGGAAGAACCTTTGGGATATTGTATCTGGATAGATCAGTAAAAGGCAGAAAAACAGGTTCCAGAGACTTCAAGATCCTCATCACTATTATCAACATTGCCTGCCCATAAGCTTAACATATGACAGAAAGGGAAGTACAATTCCAATATTTCATCACTACCACTTTGAATACAAGCCTTCAGGAGAGCACTGAAAAGGACAGGAAGGAGAATGATCAGAGGAGTAATGATTTTTACAACTTCTATGGCTCAGCCTAAGGTCCCTGGGCAACCTCTTAACAATCTGAACAATGATATGAACATTTCCATCAGATACTAGATTTCCTGAAAGCATGGCTGTTTCTTTCCCTGACATCTCTGACATTCTTCCTAAAGATCTTGGGGGTTAGCTGGAGGTGAAACATTGCCAATTTATAAACAATTACACCAATACATAAGAATGTGATATGAAAAAATAGTAACAAAAAAAAATTTGGGAACTTTATTATTCCAAGAAGCTAGAGGATAAACAAGACAGTATCACAAGGATAAAATAATCACATAAACCCAGAGTGATAATTGCAAGTTCTGCAGCATAAAGTTCAAAGGTGATCATTTCTTCCTTACAAAAAAATCATGCTAAAAATGCTATCCGTTCTCTGTTGGCAAAATCTCCTGCCCTGAACCACGGTCTGTGAGTTAAGAAGGGTGTAAAGCTGAATGCGACCCATACAGCACAAGAATAGCTACCATTATGTGAAAGAGGGTGGAGTAAGTCAGGACAAGATGGAATTAATTGCTCTGAATATTGGCTACTTAAAAAACCAAAGAAATCTCTGACTTTGGAACTGCTTAGCATAGTTATAACAAAAAAAAAAGTCTGTGGAAAAGACTGTAAATGGTCAATAAAAAACATCACCAAACTGCTGCCCTAACCAACATTCCTTTGGGATTGACTGCTGTGTTGTGTTGCTGTCACAGTGGTGAAACTCATTTGCCCACTGGGTGTATGTTGTCACGTCACATTTCTAGTAAACAACTAATAGACAGCTTTCAATGAAAAGCAATCTTAATCTTTATTTCATAGGGTGAACAACATGCTTCTTTATAGACAGAAAAATGTGATTGACTTCAGTGGTTGGTCTGGATTTACACTGACAGAATCTGGCACACAGAGCTGATATGTGGCAATGTTAGTGTGGAGCACAGCATGAGAAATCAAATGTGACCTCTTGTCTCTGTTCCTGCTTTTTCCAGCTTTGTATCAGAGCACTCAGATCCTTCAGTCTATATCTTCTAGAGCTGTTGCAGTGCCAGCACACTTTATGCCACTGAGAGTGTGAATTTTTGTTAACACAAGCAGTGATCTCAACAGCACATTGTATTTGATCAATTGTGGCTACTGTTCTCATTTCTCTTCTCCAGCATCATTATCAGATGGTCCTGTCTCTTATACAACTTGAGAAGAAATTATTTCATCTAGAAGAAAATGATACAGTTGGTCATGGTTCTGTGTCTTCCTACATGCTGTTTAGTTACTGCAGATAGAGTTAAAGCTGTTCACACCCACTGAGGCACACACACACCTGGCTGAGAGCACAGGATGGCATAAAGCAGCTGACTGTGAGTTTTCTGTGAGAGAAATGACCCGGTAGAGTAGCATAAAATGGTATAAGCTGGAGACATCCTTTCTGGGCCCTGTGCTGAGGAATCCACATGGATTCAACATGCACTGAATCATTATTTTATGGTTAACAAAACTTGCAGTAAAGAAAACAGTTAATTTATAACCATTGGTATGTATGACCTGTAATTAACAAACTTTCTATCATCTTTTTCAATTTAAGAAATATTTAGAAGTGAATTGCTGCAGTAAAATTTCCCTTTATTAAAACTTCATTATTTTTGCTGAACATATTCCATGTGGTGTTATTATAAATAATTAATATGAAGTGAGAAAAAACCCCAAACCACCACACCTTGAAGTACAGCTTTTTGGACTTCAAATTGTGATTTTTTTGTTTCACTTTTTTAATCACTTTCAAAATTCACTAAGTTATAATGAATCTCCTGTGTCCATAGTGCAAATCAAAACATTTCCTCTATATTGCTGAACACTAATTCTCTTTCAATCTAACAGATTTCACACATGATAAGTAATAGTTTATGCTTAGCACAGTAAGTAGGATACACCAGCATCAAGCAGGATATTGATGTTATTAATTTCTGTTGTCTGAAAACTCTTGTCTACCTCGAGGGCTCTGATAGAAGAGAAACAATGTTTACAAACTCAACAGCAGAAGGAAACTCTGTTTTGCATCTGTGATATGAATAGCCAACCCAAGGCCAGAACACATGATCCTCTCACAAGTTTACTACTGAACCCCTGTTGTGTCCTATACAGGTTTAAAGGCTGCAGTGCTTCAGGAGCTGATTAATATGTAGATGAAATGTTTCTTAAGGGCAGAAATATTTTAGAGAAATTTGGGCAGATGGCTGTGGGGTAGAAACAAACTCAGTCAAGCATTTTAATGCTTTACTGTATCTTTATCAGAGCTTATGCTTGTCATCTAGGCTCCCTCTGCAGACAGTGGACTGACACTCTTCATCACAGAGTGTGATGAATAGCTCTCTAGAATTTCCTATCTCTTTACTGACCACAGAAGAAGTCTGCCCGACTATCTTAGATTATATTTCTAACTCCTATATAGTAAATTTTAAGTATAATGAATCCCACCCCAGGTTCTTTATAGCTGTCATCAGACTGACCTTCTTTGATTTGATACATGGCTGTATTTCTTTTCTTGGTGTTTAATATGTTAAAAACCATCTTTCAACTTGTACCTTTCACCATTTTAAAAGTTCGGTAAATTTGATTAGGGATATAGAAATCTTAGAATCCTGACTGCAATGCAAGTTTAATTGTTTAATTGCAAGAATTCATTAAAAGCTCTATGCCTATCAGATTTTCTTGACATCGTTTTGAGCAGAGTTTAACATAGCAAAGGGTAAAAATCCTGATTTCAAAGTAGGAAACACATTTATAAATGAAAACTAAAAAGCAAGAAAATGAAGACATGCAGTTTCATAGTCTAAACAGTACATGTCATTAAACATACTTTCTTTTCTGGGAAGGACTTCTTCCTGGGTTTGTCTCCCATTTTTATTTGGTGGGTTTTTTCTTGTTGCTAAATGCTGGCTAGAGCTTTTCTAAAATGCCTTATATTTTCTATTTTCTCTTTTTATTTGCATGGCCTTAATTTGAGAAGGATTTTTTTTTTTCATTTGTTTGTCATTTAAGAGAATAGAATTTTCCAAAGATTCTTTAAGGCTGAATCTTACAGACAGACAGATAAACAGAGTGAAAGTTTTGACTAATATTCCATGCCTAGCTAATTCTGCATTCAAGTAGTAACTGGATTGCAGTTTCAAGTGTTTGCCACAATGGTGTCTTTTTTTTTTTTTTTTTAAATAACGTTGCAAAAGCTTCTTGTTTCTGCAATGATTTACTGGCAACTTGATTTTCTAAAGCATTTGCTGACCATGTACAGTACATTAAAATGTGCTGATAGTCAATTGTGGAAACTGTGTGTGACTTCACTGTACCTGTGACAGACTGGGTTTTTAGAATACTTCATTCAGTCTCCTGTTAGTCTTGGCAGCTTTGAGGCTTCCGTTACCATAACAGGACTTCAGTTTTTCTAAAGCATTCAGTGTCCTGGATGTTGACTTTTTAAAATATTGTCTCTCTGGAAGGCAGCAGAAGCACCTGTCATTTGAGTGGTCGTGCTTTCACCATGGTTTCCACTTCTTTTATTCTGTGTTGGAGTCATATTTGAACAGTTTTGATTCAAAGCATCTGCATAATCATCTTGTGACTCTCCCTATTCTGGCATTAATGTTGATATTCATGACACTTAATAACAAGAGTTATGCCTGAAGTTCTTTTCATTGACATCTGATTAATTTCAGGTACAAAAAAATGCTTCTGGCTCACGCTTAAAAGTTCCAGTAAAACAAATTCCTTACTCCCTTTTCCCTAATTCTATCCCACTATTCTATCTCTATTTTTCCTCTTCCTTTCCCCCCAGCTCCCTGTAGTTTACCTCTGGATGAACAAGCATATACACATGCACAGTTGCAATCTTCCCATAAATAATACTCTACTGCCCTTTTGGGTTTTGACAGATTTCTGCCTGTTTGGTGGCTCTGTCAGCATCACAGCTCCAGTCAGAGTTGCTCTTCATTGGAATTCTAATGGGCAATTTTAGGCTCATGATGAAGAGTAAGACAAACAGGCAAATGGCTGTAAGCACGCAAGCTTGAAGGGGTTTCATTGCCAGCTCATTATAGCTCCACTAATGAGATTTTCATCCAATTTGTGGGATAGCAGAGCTCAACTCAAAAGAGGGACAGAGCTACCAATACAGTGGGATTAGTATGCCTTATTAAAAAAAAATAACCTTTGTTAAATCAGGACTCAGTGTTTAGGGCAGTGGCCTTATACACTGGCACAATACAAAAACAATTGCTGGATTATTTACATTACACTCATCAGCTTGACATAATTGCTGGAACGATGTAAAACTCATACAATTCACTTAGGCAATAACAAATATATATTTTATGTACAATCTGCAGTAAAGAACAGTTAGTAAGATTTTTGCTAGCAACTAAAACTAACTGTTGTTTGTGAAACTGCTTTTACAATGAATCTTGGGATGCATAAAGAAAATTGCGAAAAGAAACAGAGATCCTGTGACACTAAAATAGAAAACTGTGAGGAAATATAAAGGCATTCCCCAATTCTGTGTTTGCACATAATGAAGTGAAATACAAAAAGTGAGCAGGTTCTAGAAATTTAGCAAAAAGTTTCTTCTTAATTTACTCAGAGATCTGCCATTTGCTCTCCATGGTTATGAACCTTCTAGTCTCAAATGAATTGGTATTTATTACTTGCTTATGTATAATGATTTATTTTGATTAACCCAGTCCCTATGTAAACCCCCTTGAAACACAGACCTACCTCTTTAAATTCTAAACTCAGTAACAAAAGGTGACCACTTTATTATTCAAGTATGCAGTTATTATACATTTCAATAGGCCTTTTATAAGGACAGATCTAGCATGTAGCCTAGCTGAAAATAATTATAAATTTGTTTCATGTCTACCAGAAGTAAATCTTAGCTCCCTAAACTGTATTGCCTTTGCCATTACCACAAGGGATGTGGATGCAGTTCTCTGTGTTCTGAGGGCCTCACTATCCTGGACTTCTGGAAGTAGCAAATAATATTCAAACTAAGAAGTAACATTTGTCCTCTCTGAGCATTGCTCTGTCTCCATGGAGGCAGATATTTCTGTCTATATCCACGTGATTTTTTTTTTAACTGCAAAGCACTGTAACAGGATTTTTTTTCACAGTAGCAAAACCTCAGTTCTGTAACCAAATGGAGTCAGCCTGGTTTAATCAGGCTATCAATCACCCTGCAGAAACTAGAGGGGAGGCAAATAATTTTTTCCATCTCCTGCAAGGCACAGAATACACCATCAAAATGTCTCAGTGTTGCAGTAGATCAAATTTGGCATGGGACTTCCACCAGAAGGTAGAAATATCAGGCTCTACTAACTTAGAACACTGCAAGTAATTTTAAAGCCATGCTGGGAGAAGGGAAATCCACATTTAGGCACCTTCTTAAAAGTGCTAGAGAGTAGAAAGATCATTAGAAGATGCTATCAGACTGCTAATCAATCAGCCATCAGTCAATTTTATTGCTCCAGGCTGGAGGTTCAAAGCACTTGCTGGTCTTGTAAGGCAGGTTCTCAAAGAGGCACACACATGCATCAGTCTGTCTGTTTTCACTCAAAGCACACCACCATGACCAGCTGCCCGCTGAAGTGTCCTGGTAAGCACCAGACTCAGCAAGGAATCATCCATGCTATGGCCTCTCAGGGCAGCAGGAGAGCTGAGCAGCGCTGGCTTGAGCTGCACTCCCGTGTACAAACCATGGCCTGCTCTGCAATTACAGCTTGATCTTAGGAGGCTTTAGAGTTGAGCATGCCACACCAGAGACCTACTAAACCTCATAAACAGCAGAAATGGAAGACTTCATTAAAGTGCCAGTGTTCTCAAGTGCTCTATTGACATAAACTGAAAAAATTCTGGACTAGTGTCTAAAATAATATAGTTCAACTGCAGACAAATCTTGCAGGAGCTGCGTGTGTCATTAGCCTTTTCCTCAGGGCAAATCACTACCTTGTTGTTTAATCCATGGATATAGTGGAAGATATATGGAATATCATAACTTTTCTATTTTAAAGCCTCGTTAGTTGTATTTCTACCATGGCGTGGGGGTCCTCAGCTTGCCTAAGTCAGGTATTGATATGTTCTGGCATAATGATACTCAAAGGAAATTGGAGGACTGTGCTGTTTCTTCAGGAGTCTGAAAGTAGCTCTAACATTTTTGCACAGATAAATGCAACAGTTTTATAGTTTGATGAGGAAAGAAACCACCACAATCTGCTTTGGCAGCATGTTCACTGTGATTTCTGCAGTGTGTGAACACAGCAAGAAGAGTGACAGGGTTTGGGGGATTTCTTTGCCAAGCAGCATAAGTCAGAAACAAGCTCAACTCTGGTGAAAATTTTTTTTAGTCTTTAATTATCATTTCTTTGTATACTTGTAAAATCTACTTGCTATTGGGCAAATGTTAATATGTACCTTTTTTTTTTGTTAGTTCTCTCTCATGTATTTATTAATTGTTTTTCATCTCAACATAAATGAAACGAGAGCTTTGACATGTTCCTTGTGGAGTGCAAAGAGAAAGGAATGATTTACAATGGCTTTGCATGTGGCTTTGAAATTGCAGTCTAAGGACTCTCATGATAAAAATATTCAGACATGGGAATCCTCCTGATTCTACTGCGTTTCAGAATATTTCCCACCAAGTACTTATGCCAGTAGATACTTCAGGAGTTTGATTGGATTAATAGTCTCAAAACTATGTTGGATCAATCAGACACCATAGCTATCCTTTTTTTCAACAGTACATTATGGAAGAAAGCCATACAGAACCGTAGGTATAGAAATTAAGAAAAACTTTGAGGGAATTCATGCTTTCTCAGGGAATTACATTAATATCCATGCACCTTTCAGAAAACTTAGTTCAATAACTCACTTTAAAAATGTCCTGCTTTTCACAGAACCTTGTGGTAGCAGACTCAGCCATAGCTGGTAAATATGAAGTAATTTCAGACCACAGCTTTTCTAACAGAATCCAAAGAAAGACACTCTTTGGCAAGGCACCCCTCAAGGAATAGGTTGCAGCGACTAACTCTATTTCACCTGAAATAACTTGTTCATGTCTTTTCCTGGTCTCAAACCAGAGGAAGCACAGAATTTAGGGCACTATTTTGCATCTATGAGCTACGATTGTTACATTGCTTGCTTGTTATGAAATGTAAAGGACAAACATAGCAGTGGAAATATCTTCTGCTGAGGACATTCTGCTTTAGTTTTCATGTAATTGTTCCTGAAGGAAGGGAGTTTTCCAATGAATGAACCTAAGGTATAAGAATTAGCTTTAAATCAAGTGTCTTCCTGCTGTAGGAATTAGATTTCTAAGTGCCTTCCTTCAAACAAAGAATTTGCTCCATGACTACAAAATTAAAGACAAGAAGTTCTTATGAGTTCTAGCTCGCATCCATGTGGTAAAATAAGCCTCTGAACTGCTTGTCAACTTGTCAACAGACTATGAAAAAGCCTTTAAAATAAGTATAGTTTCCTTCTTTTCTCTACACCTGCTTTATGAACATTTTTTACATTCAAATCTTGCACATAAATACCTTACTTGTTTTTACATTAGTATGGCTTGTATCATGACTGATTTTGGCTCAACTAGCTGACAGCAGGGTCCCTGTCTCTTCAGATGTATTACTCCTTCAACCCAGGGTTGAAAATCACTCTCATGGGGCCCAGAGTTCCGATACAGAGCTGTGGAAGTGAGCTGAGGAACTCCGCTCAGGAGAGGCTGGGGAACTCTGCTGGGAAAGGAAGGTGCCTGTGCTGGGAAGGGAAGGAGCCCTGACTGCGCCCAGGCAGCAGGCAGCAGCCTGGATGGGGGCTCCCGAGCTGGTACCGGCTGCACTGTCAGAGCCAGGATCACTAAAGAGCACGCGGCACTCTGGTATTTTAATTAAACACTAGAGTCTAAGAATTAAGGAGTCGGTTCCTGTTTCTACCACAGGGTTTCTGTGTGACCATGCTAATAATACTGATTTTTTCCTGGAATAAGAACTGTTTTAAGCATATGTCACACTGCAGACAGCAGTGTATTAGAGAGATAACTGAGCTAGCTTTAACCAGGAAGGATAACTACTGCCTATCATACCATGAGCCTATACATATCTGTACTGCTTCTGGTAGCCAGGCTACCTTGGTTATCTCTGCACTGTGCTTGG
>VZTH01002018.1:614555-672605 GCA_013397815.1 Aleadryas rufinucha
ACCACTCTAGTGATGGAGAATATCCTGATAAAATGGACTAAAACAACACCAGAAGGAACAAAGGTATCTCTCTGTAAATCAGAATTTGCTAATAAACCTGAATAACTTGAAAGATTTGTACAAGTGAAATCAAGAGCAATCGCAATATGCAGTGGTAGTTAATGTAGTCAATCATTTCCACAGCTACACCTCTGTATATTTGACTGACTGAAAGCAATTCTGCTGCTATGACTTCCTTGATATTGAAACTGGGTTTTATTTTGCATTTTTTTAGTCTTAAAGCAGCTACGTAGTTGCAGTTAAATAATGATTATCAGTTCCATGTTATTATACTGAGCAAAATATATTGTAATAATTGTAATGGACTTTTGATGTTATTTTGCTTATCAGCTACACCATTTTAGTAGTTTTCCACATCTGTATATGTGACACTAGTTATGCTCTGGAAGTGTTAATTAAAGAGAATTTAGAATAATATAAAATCTCCATAGCACGTGCAGCAACAAAATATGTGAACTATCTTAATTTCACATTTCTTTACATAGTGATGACCTCAGTTATATATTCAAATAAAATTTAGTTCATATTCATTTTAAATTTCTAATAAAAGACTTAATTCCTTTGTCTCTTTGTCAATGTTGATTTTATTAGCCTCAATTTTCAAACATGCTTGTTAAATAGTCAGCAGTTATCATGAGGTTATGTAAATGAAAAACAAACACAATGCTTCCTTATATTCCAGACTGGAAAATAGTACAGTATCTCAGAGCCCACCACTGGTAGATGCTTTCCCTCAGTTCCTCACTGGAGTTTTTTCCCCAATTTTTTATATAATGTAATTAAGAGAAGTGCTGAAGTCAAAATACAGTAGTTTTTTAATAAGGTTGATTGGCCTCAGGAGAGTAGCTAAACAGATTTGGTACTTTAATACTTGGGGGAATTTCATTCCTGGCTTAACTCTTGATAGATACACCCAGGGATGAGTTTAGTCCTTTTATTTCACAGAAATAGATTGTATTGTTTTACCCCTTTATGCAGTTTGGCATCGTCCAAGACTTAGAAAGATGTACGAATATTATGGACTATCACTTTAAATCCCATTCCACTCAAAAATCCTTTGAGTAAAGTAAGGCAACTAAATTTAAAGTTTAAAATAAGACAATCCTTGCAGTAAAAAATCAGCCACTTATCAGTATACTTCCATGCAGCTCATTCGGAATTCAGAATTTGGAACACAAATTTAGAATATTGAACATGGCATTATTCATTACCTGGCACACAGTCATTCAAGGCAGTTAGCCAAACAAGCTATCTCTCTACTTACAGGTGAAACAACGTTTTTGAGAATCTTAAAAATTTGAAAACATTCATAAATCAAAATATGAGGGTTTCTAAGAGGGAAGCTAACATCATGCCAATTTTAAGTATACTGGATATGGAAACAAGTCAGCAGTTTAAAAGGATTCTCTGACAGGCACTTCCACTTATTCAGACAATATCAATTAGTGTCTGCAGAGTGGACTTACCCACAATGATATGTCAATTGGTGAGTTTTCCAGATGCAAAGAGACTCTATTTTTCCTCTCTTTGTTTTATGCTGCTTCAAAAGGAACAATTAATAGTGAAGGTTAGGACATGAATCGGGGTAAAGAATTGGTGTTTAAACATAAGTTTAAAAACCTGTCAGGTCCAGAAACTTTTCCAGTGATCATGACCACTCTTCACAACGATTTTTCTCTACCAGCAAGCTATTCTACTCTTTTTTTCCATGGCTGTACACAGTGAAGTGTGTGGCAGGATTGTGATGGTGGGAAGGGCTGGTGGAAAGTGGTCCAGGAGAGGACAGAGGCCCCAGCCACATACCTGTTTCTGGGGGAATGGCTGCCTGTCAGCCCACATGCCTGGGCCTCAGCCACTGCATTGCTTGCAGCCTCTTCCACCTTGTCATCCTGGGAAACGAGCAGCATTTGAGTCCCACCCCACCAAGGTGCTATATACCCAGGACCTTCTTCCCTCCCTGTCAGCTTCTCCCAGCACCACAGAGTTCCAGTAAAATGAAGAGAACTTGGAAATTTGAGGTCAACATTTACTTAGTCACAAGACTGATTGCTGAGCAATAGGAATAAAGCCCAAATGGACTTACAGCCAGTGAGTTGTGATTTCCAGGGTGGCCTCATGTCCATGCAGGCAAGGAGATCCAGAAGTAAACTGGCTCTGAGGTGTTTTTCTGTTATGGTGCCAGCACTCACCTGCATCATCTTATCAGCAACTTAGTCCTGGCTGAGAGTGAAGAGAGACCTCCAGGACAATTTGGACAACTGCAGTGGTTGAATGAATACAAGAACTGACTAGTTAAAAAAAGTAAGCCATTAACACTGTTCAGCTCTTTATTTCTGCCACTGTATCAGTTTTAGACATGCTGAAAACTTCCACTTCACTTATAATGTCATGATTTCAAAGACCTTGAGTATTTTCAGCATGAATATTTATATGAATACAGTGTTTTGGCATTCACTTTTCATCCTTTGGTATTCCATTCAATAAAGGAAGTATGGGGCCTTAAAGAGTAACCATCCATCAGGAATACCGAGCAATAGCATAAAGTTTAGACGATCAGCTATGCCCTATGGAGATCGAGTATTAATTATGAGAAGCTCCCATGAGTGTTTAAAAAATATATTGATTGTAGTATCTTTATGAGAAAGTCAAAAGCAAACACTAGTGGATAAAACATATCTGCATTAATATTACCCTCAGTGGATGATACAGTTTATGATACAACAACAAGATGCAGAAAAAAAAATTTCTAAATTCAAGACTAAATGAGAAAAAATCATTCAAAACAAGTAATTTAATCACATCTGCAAATATTATTCTGTCTACTTGGAACCTCTTGGAATTTCAGCAGGATTAGTTCTCCTTCACTTCCTGTCCTAAACATTTGTTTTGTGTTTCTGTCTCCTGTTAAACAAAAATTGCCTTTCACCTCAATGGATGCCAGCATTCCAGTGATGCAGGAAGAGTTTCAAGTGTTTATCCTATAGAAAGTTAGACAGAAACATAAGGACAGATAAATGGGTGTGTGATACATTCATTAATATAAAAGAAAAGTCGACATGTCTATGCAATACTTGTAACCTGAGTTGGATTTATATCAGTAGAAAGGGGTATAGCTGCTGTAATTTCAATAGAGCTAGACTGGTGTAAACCCTTCTATCCATAGAACTCAATATTTATGTAGGTCCTTCAATTCAAAAGGATTCTAAAGTGCTTGGTGTTTTAGTAAAAATCTCTTATCTTTATTATAGCTGGATGAATAGTACTTAAGGAATACATTATCTGAGAAATTTTACCATTTTTCAACAAATAATGTGTTCAACAAGTAATTTTATGGGGTGTTAGAGTAATTCTGTGTAGTTGAATACTGTACATGCTTGAATAAAGAATTCAATAGACAATGGTAATATTAACCAAAAATGTGTTCAATTATTTTATTCTTTAAAAATTAATTTCTATGTTAAGTAATACTAATACAGCTCCAAGGCTGACCACCTTTAATATTTTATCAACGTTTCCCCACCCCTGCACTCCAAAGGAATAAACATCTGAATGAAGTCTTCTATTCTCATCGTACATTTTCATGTACACAAACAGAGACTAAGTCCCTTGTAGGAACTTCTGCTTGTTTGCAGTCAATAAATGACAGTAAATAGAATCTACGTCTACCTCTTATTCACTGGTTCTGTTGAGGTGCTGACGAAGGGTGGGTGCTTCATATCCTGCTGATTGTTCCCTCACTCAGAGATCCTCTGGTGCACCTTTGTCCACCCAGGGTGCACAGCCTGGCTCTCTTCCTTTCCAATAGCTCATCTCACCTTTTCTTTTAAAACACTGTGTCCTGCATTGGTGTAACCTACCTTTTGTAAAATGTTACAGTGATTATCCCTTCAAACAAGAAAATATCAGACTTCTTTTAATACCCAGCTCACTCTGAAGGGTTTAAACACTCATCTGACTGGCCAGGGGAATGGAGTGGTTGACTTAGAAAAGGTGGGGTTGAATTTTTAGACTGCTTAAGAAAAAATTATGTACTTAATAGCGAGCAAAATATAGAAATAAATCTTGAATCAGGTCTTGGAAGGCACTCCTCCCACTTCTGTTCTCTCCCTCCTTCCTTGTCTTCTCCTTTTCTCTCTTTTTCCCTATCCCTCTCAGCAGAGAAGTCATGTTTTATTTTGTTCATCTGCTACACCCTCAGCAACAAACCAGAACAAATCCAGGCCTACTAATCCAGTCATGTACTAATTTCTGGATCAGCCATCTTCCCTACTTCCTGGTACAGACAGTGCAGAATATCTAAATAAAAATGTACCTGTGGCATAGGCATAGCTCTTTCATGAAAAGCATAGCTCTTTAATGAAGAAGCAGCAGACAAAGTTGTTAAACTCTTTGGGATCCTACACAATGAAAGGTGCCTTATAAGTTACTCTTAGTGGTATTATGATTGGTACAAAAGCCTTTGTAGTGTCTTATCCTGGACAGATTCTAACAGCGCAAAAGACAAGGATATATTCAGTGTTTTAAAAATTGTGATCCACCATGATCTTACCTAATTTTATCTCATTGGGAGTCTTCTGCATACATTTAAATAATGATCAGATCTTCCTTCATCTTTATCTTTTCAGAGTGCTCAAGCAGCCAGAATGATATCAAGGTATTAAAATTCAAGAGTTATTCTTTTAAAAACCAATTTTTCTTTTTCTAAAAAAGTGTACGGTTTAATTTCATGTAAATTAATTTTACTCAGGAAAGTGTTTTTTCACTTCAAGTATCTTTTAAATGCTTCTTTTTACACCCAACCTGCTGACAAAAAAATTAGAAAGCAAACAAATGAGATGATTTGCAGTGAAGAGATGGGATGCCGAAAGACCACGGTATATAATTGGAAGAGCACAGGAGAATGTTTAAAATAAGTTCAAGAACAGTGATAAGGCTAAAGATGATGTTATCTGTTGGACAGAAGAAGCCATTAACATACACCAGAGTGTTTTCAATCACTTAATCAGAAACCCCTTTTCCTGAGCACTGTTTCTTGTCCGCGTGCCACGAACAAACATAAATATTTTGGATTTCCTGCATCCTTCACTCTGATAATGGGCTCTTAACTATAAGCCCTTGCCACCTCAAAGAAAGAGCTAAAAACAAATGATAAAACATGAACCCTAGAGATGATTTCTAGACCAGAGGAGTTACAGAATTCAACTGCATGTTCGAAACAGCTTTTGCACTACACTGTTACTCCTAGTTTAATATGAATGTAATTTAATATGAGACGAAAGGAGAATGGACAGGGATGAGGATGAAACTGCTCTCAATGAGCTAAAATGACTAAATTATCACTGACTGCAGTGGTATACACTCAGCAACACAGAAACAAAAGCTTAACTGTTCTATTTTTACAACAAATACAAAATTCTACATTTCAGTGAAATCACATTTAATTTCATAGAAGTAGAATTACAAGATCTTGTGGGGTTTTTTTCCCTTTCCTACACATTTTATGCATGTGAGAAATGTTCAGGATGTCAGATATGTACTTATTTTAAGGGAGATCTTTGAGAGGTCTTGAGGATGTCATTGTTTCTGCTGCTGGAGATTTTTCCACCAGTTTCTGATGATTCAAAGAAAAAAATTAGGTGATGTTAACTCTTCTGTAGAAACAATGACTGGATGATCTCTGTAGCTGTACAGCTCCATCAAAGCCTCATTCACATATTCACTCTTTTTCTTTACAGCTGCATGGCAGTCAAGTCCTTACATTACTGCAAATCCAAATATTGCACCAGGAAAGGGCAAAACAGCATTCACTCTATATCACAGTATATTATCAAAACCATCCCAACTTTGGCAACAGCAGTACAGCTTCAGGGGCTGTTTTCAGATAATTCTGACACTGCTGATGCAATGTTTTCCTTGGTCCAAATGAGCTGTATCAGTCATTTGAATTATAATGAACTAGAAACTGCACAGTGTGTTTCAACAAATAAATCAAAGTGGAATACTTGGGCATCAGGTGAAACTAACTTAAAGTAATCATTACGTGGAAAAAAAAGTAGATGCATTTTTAAATGGTTTTGTAATGCTTCAAATGACCAGGAGACAAATTTGTTTGCTATGTTACAACACATAACAGGAAAAACACACCATATAGTAGATTGATCGCTAGTCAAGATTCAACTTCTCAGAAGTTATGTGAAAATAAATAGTGCCAAATAGTCAGCTGGCGTAAGCAGCAACTCTGCACTGAACAATACCAGCTTGTGTCTGCTAAGGATGTGGCTGTTGCACTAGTTCAGGAACTTGAAAGTTGTAATTTGCACGGCTTTAAAGTAAACATGTTTGGAGAAAAGTCATTTAAAATTCTGAATTAGACTACAGGAATATAAAATACATATATATGTACAAACAACAACAAAAAAGGAGGTATTCTGGCAATGAAAGTCACAGAAAATAATTACTCTGTTGCATTAAAATATTTGGAAATATTACATCATTGAATAAATGTGCAAAATCTAATTTTTTCCGGACGGCATGTAATACTTATAAGTTTTATACTTAGGTATAGGAGGTCTTTATTTTTTTGCCATCACAGAATGTGTTTATGGGCTCACACTTGTATTCTATGCTAAAACAAACAAAACCTTGCATACATGCAGAATGCTGAAAGCAGAATTTAGTTGATTCAGTGTTTTTGGTGTATATTCCCTTTGTGTATCTGAGGTAGCAACAGGAAAATGTTTATGACATTTTCCACTTGTTTTCCTTACAGGTGAAATGCATTTTTTATAATAAAAAGGCGATTTTTTTTTTTGGTGTGGTAACTGCTAAGGAAATCTGATGGCTCATTAGAGACACTGTTTTCCCATCATAAACATTTCCTCTCATTACCGAGAAAACTGCCACTAATCAAATGCATTTCTGAAGCACTACAAAAGGATTTGGCATTAAATTTCAAGATAATGGTTGTTAAGTATGGCTTGTTTCCTTCTTAGGCTTCATTTTAGTCTGTTACTCCTTTATTCTTTTTCGGTACACTGTAAAATGTGCAGCATTGTTTGTTATAGAGTGTGGGACACAAATATGAATCAAACCTGTTTACATATGATTCTGATTTTGGGGGGAGGAATTACTTCTCAAACAATCAGACTTAATAAGTGCTACAGAAGCAGAATGCGAAGTTGGTTTGTTTTTCGTTTTAAAAAATGCTGGTTGAATCACATCAAAATCTCAAGACAATTCCAAGATGAACTGACTCTGAGAGTAAATGACCTCTTCATCTCAGTGATAAAGTTCCAGCCAAAATATTCTCTCGGCCTGAGACGTGATTCATTAGAAATATGTGCATGGTGTGGAGCTCTACTTTCTATCTGGCAGAGTCCAGCCTGCAGACTGATAAGAAGCAAATGCAAATGTCCTGATAAGAACTGAATGCAAATATTTATGATATGATATTCCCTGGGAATTATGTGCAGATAAAACAAAGTGTATTATTTTCCCGCTTCTCTTTCAGGTTTGCCAAAATGCCCTTTTTCGCTTTCGGAATTTGCATTTCTTCAAAATTGATTCGGCTTGCGTATTATGTTAAGCTATTTGTTTGCTAAGGATGGTAATTAGTTACTGTAATTACAGCAATGACAGTTGCTAAATTGTTTTTAAAGCATTACAGTGAGCCTGTGCCAGAAGATTGCAGTATTTTTTTGGATTTAAGCAGAGGCTGGAAAAACTCCCACTCTAAGGCCAGCATGGGATTTTCAACTACAAAGCTGCTTTTCCTGATTGAAATATTTTTTTTAAGAAATCATTAATTCGCATTGATTGTAAGTACTAACTTTAAATTTTGGTTTATTCACAGATCACAGAAATATTAGTGATAGTGGGCCCTGTGGGAAAGGAGATACAAGGGGGACTCCCATTGTAAATAAAAGTGAAAGCTGATAGCTGAGGAAAAATGGTATAACTATTACTCTGAGCCTGTTAATTAAACTCTTTAGCTTAGTTTTTAGATAAATTAAAAACAATTTAAAAATGCCTGATTGAAAGTCATTCCTGAACTTTTCTGAGGTGCTCAGAGCTAAGCAAGAAACTCAGAAACAACTATATTCACCATGTCCTAATTGTATAGCATGCTCTGCATCAAGACAGCAGAAAAAGGAAATGGACAGCTCTTTCAAATAAGCTCACGGAGTCATAAAGTCAAATAAAGGGTTTTTTCTGTGGTGTCTTGACACTGTAGTCATTGCTTTTCCATTTTTATTTACAGGTTAACACTGGACAATTGCATCCGGAGTATGTCCAGGGTGAATATTTGGTGATAATCCCAGAAAGCTCCAAGATTCATCCTTTCCTCCTTCCCTCTAGCATTTCCTCCGAAGGAGTTATTGTCACAGCAGGAAGAGTGTGCAGCTCAGCAGTGGAAGAGCCCCAGGCATCATAGCATGAGCTCTTCCTCTTCCAAGACATGTGGTCTCAGGAGATTAGCTGGTGTGTGTGTGTGGGAACCCTAAGGCTTTCACCCATCTCTTCATTCTGTTCCTCCTTCCACTCCACCCCCGTATAATCTCATTCCCCACAGTTTATAGGAATAGACATAATCACTGTACTTTTCTTCCTTCAGAGAAAAGGCAGCCTCCTTTGAGGCTACAGTTCAGGTCTGCAACTAGGAAGAACACCTGTAACCCACCTTCCATCACCTTCATCCCTCTCTTGGATGCCAATTCACCTAAAGCCCTGGTGCCTGAAGTCCTGGGATTTATTTTGAGATTCCTCCCACCCTCAAAACCAGCCTTTCCTGGCTGTTTCTCACTATATCTTGATTCCTTTTCTGCCCAGCCCCGTTGTACCTGCCCGTGTGCTGCAGATGGCAGCGTGCAGTGCCTGCAGGCAGCACACCCCGCTGCACTTGCCTGTGTGGAGTGTGCACATCCCCTGAGCCGGCTGACACCAGGTTTAAGTACATAGGACAGAATTAAAGCAGTGTTTGCTTCATGTTTGGAGACCACTTCTTTCTTTTTGACACAGAGTCAGTCTTTCAAATGTGCATTGTGCTTTGCAGTATCATTTATCTAGTTACCTTTTAATTGTCATTTGTAGACAACTAACTGAACACCCACTTCTTGCCCCAGAGCACCAGTTTGAATGAGCTACATTCCTCTTGCTTACACAAAATTTCATTATTCTGATGATATAGAGGTTTTACATTTATTTGGGAAAAAAAAAAAAAAAAAGGAAGCCTGTTCTGTATTGTCTTTATGAAGTAGCTAAAGATCCAGAGAAATGCAAGTTTCATGATATCACCAGATCATTCAACACAGGGGAATCTTGCAGTTTCTAATCATGAGGGAATAGCATGCTAACAGCTCATGAGAAACACATGGTGTGACATTCTGAGGTCACTTTTCTATCCCATATATAAACTTACAATAGTGGATTTTGACTGAGCAGTATTGGATCAAAGAACAACTTCAGGAAACATAAGTTAAGATTCAAATATCAGCTAAGTGATTGCTTAGCTACAGAAAGAAAAACATCTCTCCTGAAGTGAGAGAGTTTTCTTGTCCTGAGTTTCAAAGGCTTATTCCTTACAAAGTTTATTAGCTTGTATTTGGATTATACTCTTCACTTTGAAACTCCTACAAAGGATTTACTTCCAAGGCCCTCCACTAGCTACATAGACAATATATCAGGATATAACAGCCCCATCTGCTGCTAAGCAGATTTGTATCTAATTTATACTTGTATTTGGATGATAGTGTTTTAGTGACGGATGAGAGATATCTTTAAGCATTAATTTGGATCAAACTTTAAATGTCATTTTCATCTTAAAACAGAAAATAAGTTGATAGTGTGATCATGTATGGTATGCCATAGACTATTCTCAGAGTCTTTATTAAAGGAGTTATGAGAGATGAATACAAAAACCTTGATTATCATTAGGCTCTCCAACAACTCACAACTACTGATAATTCATTGGTTAACACATCTGGTAAACATTTAGTACCATTTATTGACCTTTTAAAAATCATTATATAAGATCTCATCAAGCAAATGAGAAATGTTCCTATATTGTGTCTCTTGTGGAAAGTGAGGTGCTACCTACTTTGAGGTTCTGAGAGCAATACCATAGCAGAACATATTTGTATTTAACTTACATAATAAACTAGCAAATGTGTTCGATTACTGCAAGAGTAAGCATGACTAAAATTGCATTCCACCTCTATAATGACTTTCTTTTGTTTTGTGTATATATACATATATATACAGTGCTGTGATTTGCATTATGCATGCAGAGCCTTAAACGTTACTACTTGTGAGTTCAGCAGATATCATAGAGCTAGATGCATAGTGAGATGCATGTGAAAACACACAGTGTAAAGCACAGAACAGTGATATACATATTTGCATAAACACACAAAACATAGCAATCCGCTTCTTGAAATCAGGACCAAGGCTGCGGAAACAGGCATTGCTCCAACTCAGAGGTTAGCACAGCAGGTTATAAAGGACATATGCAGAGTATATATTGCCAGTTTGATTTTAGACTAAAATCAGTCTTGCAAACCACTTGGGTAACAGATTGGTATCTGCTTTGCCTTTTCCTGGGTTACAGGAGAGTGACTTGGTCAGGGGAGAGTCCTGGAGGAAGCGGGGTGTTGCACTGTCTCAGCAGCTGAGGGGCTCTTGGAGAAACTGCTTCTGAAATCCATCCTGTGTGGGAATGAAGAACACAANTAGTGTGATCATGTATGGTATGCCATAGACTATTCTCAGAGTCTTTATTAAAGGAGTTATGAGAGATGAATACAAAAACCTTGATTATCATTAGGCTCTCCAACAACTCACAACTACTGATAATTCATTGGTTAACACATCTGGTAAACATTTAGTACCATTTATTGACCTTTTAAAAATCATTATATAAGATCTCATCAAGCAAATGAGAAATGTTCCTATATTGTGTCTCTTGTGGAAAGTGAGGTGCTACCTACTTTGAGGTTCTGAGAGCAATACCATAGCAGAACATATTTGTATTTAACTTACATAATAAACTAGCAAATGTGTTCGATTACTGCAAGAGTAAGCATGACTAAAATTGCATTCCACCTCTATAATGACTTTCTTTTGTTTTGTGTATATATACATATATATACAGTGCTGTGATTTGCATTATGCATGCAGAGCCTTAAACGTTACTACTTGTGAGTTCAGCAGATATCATAGAGCTAGATGCATAGTGAGATGCATGTGAAAACACACAGTGTAAAGCACAGAACAGTGATATACATATTTGCATAAACACACAAAACATAGCAATCCGCTTCTTGAAATCAGGACCAAGGCTGCGGAAACAGGCATTGCTCCAACTCAGAGGTTAGCACAGCAGGTTATAAAGGACATATGCAGAGTATATATTGCCAGTTTGATTTTAGACTAAAATCAGTCTTGCAAACCACTTGGGTAACAGATTGGTATCTGCTTTGCCTTTTCCTGGGTTACAGGAGAGTGACTTGGTCAGGGGAGAGTCCTGGAGGAAGCGGGGTGTTGCACTGTCTCAGCAGCTGAGGGGCTCTTGGAGAAACTGCTTCTGAAATCCATCCTGTGTGGGAATGAAGAACACAAAGACTCATAGAGATGATTTGAGAGTCTCAGGAGGGAACACTGGGAAGAGAAGGGGAGAAATGCACAGCTAGCTGCTTGAAGTGATGGACAAAGCAAAAGCTCAAGGACAAAAGAGGAGTGTGCAGAATGGGTGCGATCCAGCTGACTCTGAGTGGCCTGAACCAAGCAGGGAAGCAGGGACAGACCTGGGAGGACCCAATGGTTGTAGCAAAGGGCTTTCTTCCCTGCTTGTGACTTCTCTCCACTTTGACCCAATTATTTTGTTTTTTCTCTGTATAAGAATTTATTAATTACCCTAGTTTGGATTACAACAAAAACTGGCATTTTGAATTTAAAGCCCTTATTTTGAGTGGGGCTTGTCATTTGCAGTGAATAAAATGTAGGCAAAATGCCTGACTACATTAGGATTCTGTTACACTCCTTGGTTTTTTGTTTTGTTTCATTTGTTGTGTTTTGGGTTTGCTTTGGATTTTTGGTTTGGGGTTTGTCTTGGGTTTTTTTCCCCTGAAAATTCTTGTTTCTTGGAATCAAGAAATAACAGAAATATATTCATTAAAAAGGGGTCCCAGACCATGCAGAGACTAAGGAAATCTTGAAATTGATCCAAATGAAAACAAAAAAGCTCAGAACAAAAAAAGATTCATAATAAGGGAAAAAAGCCCTAAAATTTATCCTTTTAAAAATCTTGTTGTTTTTAAACTAGTCTCAGGCTTTTTGCAAACTTGAGGTTGCTAATGCTTTAACTGTTTTACTTTGTGCTGTCTAGGGACTGTGAATACAGAGCATCATAATACCATGCGAAGAAGTTTTACACTCCCTGAATAATAAAGCAAATGATTAAATAGATTTCTCTGATGTGATGCATTGTTTAAGGTGCTGTCTTCCTGTGTGAATCCTGGCAAATGATAGGGATTAAAATCCCACACAGCATCTAATTAACACCAGTGCTCTGGCTATAATAAAAGTTCAACAGATAGATACAATGCCTAGAAATGAGTATTTGTTTTCTAGCTTGAAATACATGAAAATGATGAAGTTAATAAATGATTGCAACTCTCTCACTTGACCAAGGCCAATAGACCCTGATTATTGTAACAGCAGTTGATTTGATTCTAAATCAAAGATAGAAAAAGATTATATGAACACTTAAGTGTGAATTTCTATGTTGTTATTATTATATTCTAACATGAGAAAATATGGATGCCTTGACTCTGCCTAGGTGTTTGGAGTTGGCTGTGCTTTTGCTGATAATGTCTCTTCCTGCAGTTCTGTCACAACCTTGCTCAGGTTTGCTGGAACTGACAATCTATCAGGGAGAACTGAAAAAAAAGAGCTATGAAGGGTGGGTCATTATCTGCGAACAACCTGTCGTCAGCCCCATGGTGAGCCAGTGACTGGACACAGCTGTGATGGGGACAGGGTGAGGAACAGATTGTAGAGTCACTATGGGATCATTTCCCCAACTAGGGCAGATCATGCTAATGGGATCTGAGTGGAGAGGAAGGATTACAGGTCCCTTTGCACTTTTTCATGCACCCACTGCAAATCCACCACTGACCTTGCTATAACTCCCTGTTACCTTATTGCCTGAGGTGTTGTGTAAGCCCTGAACTCTTAAAATCCATCCTGTCTGCTGCATGCTGTCAATTTCAGACTTCTGCACAAAATATGAACTACAAATCATTTGGCAGGAATTTTCCAACTGAAGTCCTTTTTTTTTCCTATCAGAGAATCTTCCACATGATCAGTTTAGGTGTCTTCCTCACATACACCACGAGGTGAAACTCAGGTTTAGTACGATTGTACTGCTACTCCCCATCCTGTGACATGGAGCAAGCATAATGCACTGGAAGATGCTGAGGGAACAGCTATAGCCCCTAACCTAAGAAATTCTTAATATCTTTCTATTACGCTAAATGCTTTGAAGGAGTATGTTGAATTTGATGAGTTCTCATCAATACACAAAAGAAGAGTTTCAGTGGAATGGACCAGGCTGTTAGGACACACAGGTCTGTGAGATTCACTGACTGGGGCAGTACTGCCTTGGGCTATCTTGGCTACAGGACTGGAGAGCTTTCAGGTTCCTTGCCAGCTGACCACAACTTACAACTACCTACACCACTCGCTTCTGATGAAGTTTGGATCCCTGTCAAAGCCAGGAGAATGGAAGCTCTGCACTACTCAGTACGAACTGTGACTTTCTAGACTTCTATCCTTCCAGCTTTGAGACAGAGGACTGTCCCTAATCAGAGGACTTCCCCAGAACAATACAGACCTTTTAGAAAAGTCAGGTTTCCCCAGTTAAGTCCCGTTAGAGAGAGACAGCTTCTGTTTCCTTTGACTAGGGACAGTGTGGTGAGTTTTCAGGAACTGGAATACCTGCCCTATCATTTTTTTTCCTTGAGAAATATAATAAAACATAACTACTTGTAAAAACCCCAAGTGGCCCTTTTCCAAACACATAGTAGATCTCTGCTTTAGATGAGCATAGTCACTCTTTAGGCTCTATTAAGTAGATCCATATTAACTATAAGAGAAGCTTAGGCACGTTAGAGCCCATGTGGACATCAGCCTCTAGAGTCCTGAATTTAGGTGCTATATCTTAACACATAGCTGACCCCCCTAAGAATAAGTTACATCAGCAGTGTGGAGATATTTGCCACCAGTCCCCTTAGTGCAACACTTTTTCAAATCGCATGAAGGAGAATCAACAGCATAACCCACACTTCACAGCTTCATCTAACAATTTGATAGAAGAGAAAATGTCCAATTTGCTTATTTGAAAGATTTTCAGTTGTTAATGTAAGGAAAAAACCTGCAGTAAAATAGAGTAACTTACAAATGAATTGTCTAAAGAATGTGATAGATTTTTTGATAGCTGTACACAGATATAAGGAAAGTACATTTATTATAAGTTACACCTATAACTTTCAGAAAGTTAACTGTACATTGTGCATTGTCTTAATGTGCAGTGAAGACATATCTAAATAGGATAAACCAAGAAAATTCCGATATGTGTGACAGTTCATCTGTGAAAGAGTAGGGATCAGAATCATCTGAGATATTTCTGCAGTCAATTGGGTGGCTATATCCTTACTGTTTTACAATGACTTATGATTAGGATTGTGTTACAAATACAAATAACATCTGTATGTGTATAAAACACATCACAATTTAGGAAATAAAATAACCTTTCTGATCAAATCACTAACAAATGAGTGTATCAAAATCTAATATTTGAGGAACTCTGAAATATGTATGATGTGTTGAAACAAACCAAGTGCTTGCTAGCACAAATTAGAAGATGGCTCTGTTGTGTTCCATTAAGAGGATGAATGTGTCCTAACCACAAGTCCTAAAATAGTCTCAAGCTCCATCAAAAGGAATTCATTCAGTCCAGGTGCACCTCTTTTCCAATAAAGTTTTGATGGTAGATGATAGCTGGTAAATATAAATTAGCTGTACTGGATCAAAGACCAGCTGTAATGATGGGGAGAGAAGAATGGCTGCATTCATCACATCATAAAGCAGAGAGAGACATGAAATGGTACTAGTGAAGCTGAGCTGAGTATATACAAAGAGGAGAAAAACGAAAGGAAAACTAAGGTACAGAAGAGAGATTATGAATCATCATGCACAATCAGTACCCATATCTTATAAAAGAAATTATTATAGAAAACTGAAAAAGCTATTATTTTCCAAAGCACTCTGCAGATCATTTTAGATCGCTTCAGATTCTTCTTGCTGAAGCCCCTCAAAATATTGTGCAACGAGATTGTAATCCTAGTTTGGTTTCAAATTGTTGCATGTTTTAATGTTAACACTAAATTTTATGAAAATATAAAATCCAAGTAGAAGTTATCAATAATCTTAAAGGTTTTGCTAAGTAAGAAATCCACACGTAGATTAAAACAATACAATTTTTAAACAATAAGGAGAACACGTGGACTATGGAAATTTAAGCATTCTGTATTTTTCCAGATGAAACTGTTGTGATTTGTGAGATTTTATACTAGAAGGGAAAAAAATCAAATGGAGGGTTTTCTAATCTTACAATTATTTAGCACAACTAAACGATCCCTTTCCCACAAAGCTCAAGATGCAGCTGAAAACAGAACATGAATTTTTTCCAGCTCTTCTCACAAACTTCATTAATCTTTTGTCAGTAATTCACTTTTTTCAAGAATCTGTCTCTTTGGACAGAAGTTTACTCCCTCCTGAAGTGTTTCATGACTCAAATTTATTGTTCAGAAATATCAGCATTAAGATCCAGCCCCTGAATTTCATTAAGCCTATGGCCACAGGCCTCAGAACTTGAAGAACATCGAGCATGTAAAGGGGAATCAAAATTGCTCAAGGCCAATGCTTGGCCCCTTGTTGGATATCAAAGGCTGAAAAGAACATGATGTTTTTCTGTAATGGTCAGAACTAACCAGAGAAAGTTGTTTTGTACGGTTAGGACTTGCTTATATTAGCACTGTCTAGTGCATTGTCACAAAAAATGCACCAAATGTAACTTATCCTAACTACAGTAAATATATATACTTGGCATCAGTGATTAATGCAGAAAGTCACCATCTCCTTTCTTCCTTTTCTGCACACCTGACTGTTGCGAGGATTCCTGTGTTGACTGAGGCAGAGCTAGGGAAGGTTTTACTAAGTCTGTTCTTCATCAACCTTTGCGGCAGGGACCTTCTGTGTTTATATACCACTTACAGAAGTGAGGTCCTGGCTTATCCTAAAATTAGACCAAATAATTAAAATAACAGTAATACTGATGACAGTGGTAATAACAGGCCATCAAGCTCACCTGACAGCTACATTTTAGCACACTTGATGATATTTCAATTGATGTTTCAAATGCTCCTCGAAGCATTTGAAAGCTTCAGTGGTTTTATGTAGTATTTATTTAGCTTTTCTTTAAGAGCTATCTTGAACAAGGACACAATGAATCTCAAACTAATAGATAATGCATTTTTACACTCAGGCAAAACAATTTAACTTCAACACACAGTAAAATCACTGAAGGTTTTACTTCTAGACTTCTTTGTGTTTATTGCTACATTGTGACAATGCTCTATTGATGACCTACCAGTACTGAAGAAAAGATTGGTTCTACCCAGGACCTTGGACCTGTGAGCTGCCTCATGGACCACCCAACAATAATTTGCATCTTAAACAAGCTAGAAGTGTTTTACACTCCCTAACGTGAGCAGGTGTTACATCTGTTATTTAGAAACCTCGTTTTTGACAGTAGAGAAGTACTTAAAGGGTTAACTCTGCTTCTGATTACCTAGTAAGTAAATATATGTATTGCTTCATCTGATGAGCTATTCAAATCTACCTGGAAACAATGCAGAACTATGTTCATTGTTTAACATACTTATGGGGTGACTGTGTTTTCCAGTTTTATGAAAGATTTCTACTACTCAATGGATGTTGCAACACTTTACTTGAGTTTCCTTTAAAAATTATGGGAGAAATTTTACTGCATACCAAGTATTTTGTTTTCTTAATGTGGTTTACTGCAGTATGGCTGAGGTAATGAAACACAAACAGGATTTTTTTATAGCTATAAATCATTTCCTGGTGCCTAGATGCTAGAGTATTAGACATACTCTAACACAATAGAGATAACCTTCATCTGCATAATATGATGTGAATTATTTTCTCTGTCAAGTGGTTTTTGATCAAAGTTAAATCAGTAACAACATCATTTTGATGGGTGCAGACTCAAACAGAAGAGTAATAGCATGCCTGGACTTCATGTGGCTTATGCTCCACATACCCTAGAAGACAATTTCAGTTGTTCATGTCCTGCTTCCTCATAAAATGAATCAAGCTGTACCTATCTGGTGGTATTTCATTTCTTTTAACCATTGCCTTTGACAACACTGATGAAACTGCCTCCTTTGAAAATAAATGTTCAAAACTGCCTTGGCACTTGGATATTTCAATTGCTGTTACAGCCATGAAGGTCTAAAAGCGTAACTGAAACAAAATTTGCGAGTTACTCAAAGAAAGGCTGTGCAACTGGAAGTATGCCTGTTTTTTCAGCTACATATTACCTTTTCTTAAAAGTTTTGTCTCTCAAAGAATGCATTTATATATGCACATGCCCATTGATTCTGCTCTCTGTTGTCATTCTCTCAGGAACTCTGACTGTATTTTCCCATCAGCTTTCATACTGATATAAGGTCTTCATCTTAATTGTCTCTTTCACAGCTTTTCCTATAAGAGCATGGATGAGGAAACAGTAGATTTTTTTCTCTGTTTGGCAGTGCTTTGCTTATAAGTAAGCATCTTGGAACTCCAGCTAATTGGATGAAATTTTGAGCCAGTTTTAGTCAATCCTAAATTATGCTGTCAGGACTTCCATAGGGCCAAGGTATGAGTGTTGGCAAAGAATTTTTCCCCTGCTCCTAGGATGGAGACCTCACTTCATCATCTAGTTATATATTTAGATACATTCTAAGCAATGAAAAACCCAACACTTTTATCTCAGATAATACTAAACCAAGTGCATGTTAGTGAGAGATATGATTTTCACATATTGATTAATTTAAGAAGGCTCAATGAACAAGTGATTCTAAAAATGTAATGACCACCTTGGATCTAATCAAATATATATTTAAAAGGTTGTGGTTTCTATTAATAATTTTTAAATAGCCTTGGATAAAACAGGCAGTTCAACAGAGGGAAATCTGCCTATACTTCTTACTTTCTTAAACTTAGTGCACATTTGCACAGTTGTCTTACCAAGCTGCCGACTTTCTGTTGAAGTGAAATGGACAGCTTGGGAAACATAAGTAATTCTCTTCTTTGCTGAGAAAAACATCATTCTGTTGGTTAATAGTAATCAGAAGTCATTGAAGTGTTTACTAGATGGCTAAGCAATGAGACTTACTAATAGCTCTTCCTTCAGAAAGGGTTATCAGCCTCTGCTTCACTTTCATGTTTTGTGTCTTTTATCTGAAAAGCACTTTTTAGGCCTACAATTCATGACAAACATAATGAAGGTCCATGCAGATTTCAGATTTCTAATCAACTCACTTAATTTGTCAATGAATGCCAACCTATCATATCTACTTAATGTATAGCATGCTTAAAATAAGCAGAACTGCAGTGTATATTAACACAAAGGGGGTATTTCACTGCCAAAAAAAGACTGTTGTACACAAGTTTTTAACAATGTGTTACTGATTCCCAAATGGTGTGTTACTGATAGTAAAACTAGCCTGTATGATGGTCCCTAGAACGCACAAAGCGCAGCACTCTTGCATTCATGGAGCATTAGTTAACTGTTTGTCTTATAGAAAACAAAGAATTCCAAACCAGGGTTCAAAATATTTGGTAGCTAAAGCCTTTTGTGGCTGAGTTATAGTAGCTAAATCACTTACCACAGGATGCACAACTAAAGAAGGAATTGCAGACCTCCCAGTGCTGTAAAGACTCTGCAGTTATCATAAATGAGGTTGAAGTTATGCCTTTTATATCAAAAAGGTTTGGGGCACGCGCAAATGTCCTGCTTTTGCTTTGGAACTACCACATCAACTCTTACTAAAAACCGAGTTTTAGCAATGTTTATAAAGAATATGAGGGGCTGTTACCAAGCTGATTTTATGCTTTTAAATTTCAAAATGCTTCTATCTGAGCTGCTGATTGAACAGTTGGGTCAAATACAGAGTTAAAATTTTAAAACAAAAACTGGACATTCACATAATCTCTTTGAACACTTGTGAAACTAAATAGCATTACTGAAGGATTATACTGGTAAAGGAAGTATGAAAAATCTCCATGTGGCATTTCCTGCATGTTTTAAATGTGAACACTGCTTTGTACATGTGCCGCTCTTGTCAAATTGCTATGTAGTTCTGCAGTTAGTCTGAATTTCTGCAATACCAATGTGTATTGACATTGACAAATCCACACATCCTATATATCTGGTCAGAAATATTGAAATGGTAACATAGGTTATAGTTTAAGAACACTTTTCAGGTAAATATTGTTATAATTCTTCCCTTGACACTGAAGGTTTGAAATTCAAGATGGTTCAGACACAAGCTTAAAAGTATTGTTTCAAACCTATTTAATAAAGTAAGGCAAAATCCTTTGTTCATTTAGGAAATTTTGTGTTACACGAACTGTCTTACTGATTTTGGACAGGGATGCTCACATAAGAGAAGTGAGTAAAAATAGTAGGATACAGGCCTGATTAAACATTCAGGATCATTGTGGATAAGAAAAGTGCTTAAACCAGACTCTTTTTACTCCAGGCAATTTAGCCAAGGAGCTAAACTGTCCTCTTTCAAAACACAAGAGCCACAAAAGACATAAGGATATGAAGGATTGTGTCAGTGTAAGGTTCTATCTGAAGTCCATATATTTTGGCATTAAACTTAGTTTTTCTATTGGCTGAGACTTGGAAGAAATTGTGTAGTGCCTTAGTACCTGAGCTCCACTTTCTGTAAATGCAAAAATAACTTTTTCTGCTGTGTGCTGAGATGCATGACACTAGTCCTCATAGAACAAAGTCGAAGTCTTAGACAAAAACAAATTTGAAAGTGCAAAATATTATTTCAAGGACAAAAACTTTCAATAAATTATTCAATACAAATCTTATATTCTGACCACCCACCAACACAAATAATTAGTGTATTAATACTTATCATAACTACTCCTTTATCATAATTTAATATCAGAACTGAGTTGAAAATGGAGTTTTTAGGAAGCTATGGTAAGCCCCACCATGTACTAAAACTTCTATTCCCAACACCTTCCCTTTTGCAGCTAGTGTTCTTCCTGGGGTTTGTGGCTGGCCAATAAATAAATAAACAAAAAAAGAACAAAAGATAGGAAAGCTGGGAAAATTAACAGAAATGCAAACCAAGAATATTAAGCCGATATTAGAATTATCTTCAAAGCTTGCCTGTTGGTATTACTGGCCTTTAAGCATACATTTGCAAGTTATATAAAGAAAAAAACCTCTCAAATGGCTGATCCAAACCCTAGTTGTTGTAACTTATCCATGCATTCCAGCAAAAATTTTCAGTGCTCTGCAGAAATGTTTGTTCACTTGCTGCAAACCATGTCACAAATCTTCACTGCAACAGCTAATATTTTACAATTGATCAAATAAACTGGGATATGTATTCTAAATATGTGACTTAATGAAAACAACTAAAAGATTTATGCTCCATTTAATGTACTTAGCCGAAGTCTCATGGGATTGCCAAAGGAGATAAAAACTGCAACATGGGTTAATGTTTAGTTATCTTTGGTTAACTTATATAGCTTAGTAATCAAAGGACATGAAAGGAAAACCTTTGATAAAAAATAGCCTATTTTAAAATTCCACAAAAGACAGCTGCCTTTAAATATAATACAATGTAAACTTTTATACTTCCAAACAAGAGCTCATAGCTAAACCTAATTTGCAATTTATAGACAAGAACGGTATTCTTAGTTGTTTGGTATCCTATTAAATGTAAAAATCAGTTTGGGGAGAAAAATTAAGAATGTGAAATGATAAGTAGTGGTGAGAAATATACATATTTTCTTCTTCTTGTCTTTCACTGACTTTTGCAAGACAACAGTGGAAAGCAAAAATCTGCAATGTAGAATGTTACCAAAGAAAGATAAATAAATAAATAATGAGTAAATAGTTATCTAGGTCTCTGTCAAATTACCAACATTTTACAAACCGAAACAGAAGTAAAAAATGTCTTTGTTTAATTCACTGAAGAAGACTGTTAATGATTTTTATAACTGTATCTCCTAGTGGGTGAATATTGCTGTTGATGTAAAATGATCAAGTGGTAAAACACTGCTGTTACAAATGTTAAAACTAAAAGTACTTAATAAATAAGGCTGCTCCTATGCTTGAAACCAAGCCCTCTCAGGGTCCAAGGCAGACAATCTATTCAAAAACTGCTTTCAGTCTCCTTAAATGCAGTGTTTGTGCTCAAATCCCCAGGACATCCAAATGCACATGTTACTAAGCACCAGTGACTGAAAGACTGCCTGAGAACTGGACATTCTAGATACTAAGCAACAGAGAATGCTACATTGCAAGAAGAAAATAACTAATCAGGACAAGACACTTAAGGTCAGAAAAAAAGAAGGGAAACCATTTCTTTCTGGGTGTTTTTGCTCTTCTGGAGAAAGAACAGGCAGGTTGGTGTGCCACCTGTGTATGAATCTGATGTCTCTTTACTGCTTGAGCATGCATACCTATGGATCCTACCCCATCTTCATTCTTGCATCTCACTTTCACAGAGATGGCAGAAAATTATTATTCTGCTATTACTCCACAGGTTATTTGCCCTTGTGTTTATGAGCCTGAACTTGCTGCTTAACAGTAATATGCTACTCCCAATCATATTATTGACTGCTGAAATTTACTGTTTACTGCTAATACAGCTTTTCTAATTGAGAGGTTTGGGAAATCCAAGAGGAAGAAACTTGGTAATAGCTGTAGGACCTTGTATCTTGCAATATTTACTATGAAACTCCATAGCTGTGATTATAAAAGGATGGAGAGGAGGAAAAAATTCTTTCTGTCTGTCCAAGCAGACAAGGAGACACAAGAGGGCATGCTGAGAGGCTGTATGAGTAACACTAGGCTTCCCCCTTGATGGCTTAATGTCAGCAGGGCTGGTCTTGTTGAAATTAATCCAGTCACAATACTGGCATAAAGACATGCATTTATACCTCTATTGACTTTTCACGTTCACAGGATAATTGTTGTAACATTTTCTTAAAGGCCAAAGACCTTTTGATGATAAATATATCTCATTACATGGAATTTTATATGTAATCATCATATGAATCTCAGTGCAATTCAATGGATGTATTTACCATATGTTAATCCTAGCATAACAAGCCTTTAACCTATGTGACTTAATTATAGGCATATCATCAGATTTACTGTAAAAAATGCTTTTTTTCACTCACATCTGCTTTAAAAAATCCTTTCACTGCTTTAACTCTTTTGTGAATTGCCTATCAAAGAGCTCATCTTCTCTGCTCCTAACCTTGCTTGAACGTAAATCCAGAGATGCATGGTACCACTGTTTGCTCAACTGAAGTGCAGATAGGTAGAGCTAGAGAAGCTTCTGAATGGAACTTTTGAATAACCTAGATCTGCCAAAGACTACTACTATGTTTCATTTGAAATACTTCCCAATTTTCCAAGGTATAATTGATCAATTTTGATGAGATTTTTCAGTCAGCAGTGAGTAGCAAATACAGTTTCATTGTACATCATTGTATATGATCATCACATATAAGACAATGTTTAAGCATTCCTGAAAAAGAAAAAATATTGATACCAAACTCTCTTAGTAGCCCAAATCTACATCTGGTTAGAAATGAATAGCAGATACAAGGAGAAAGTGAAGAGAAATGGGTTTATTTAGATTAGGAAAAAAACTCAGTTGCAGGAGCCTAAACTGTGGATACATGTGAAAATATTTAAATGTTCTCCCTGACTACTGGAAGAAGGATGGGATCACAAAATCACAGAATGGTTCAGCTAGGAAGGGAAGTCTGGAGGTCATCTGGTTCAACCCAGCTTGTCAAGCAGGGGCACCTAGAGCCAGTTGTACAGGACCATGTCTAGGTGTTTTTTTAATACCTCTAAGGAGGGAGACTCCACAGTCTCCCGGCACAACCTGTGATGGTGCTCAGACATTCTCACAGAAAAGAAGTGTTTTCTTATGTTCAGACAGACTCTGCTGTGTTTCAGCTTGTGTCCATTGCCTCCATTGTTTCAACAGTGTGTCCTGTCACTGGGCATTATTGAAAAGAGCCTGGTTCCACCTTTGCACCCTCTTTTCAGTATTTATATACATGACGAAATCACCTTAATTTGCATGGGGAAAAATAGTGTGTTGTCAGCAAAACCATTCAATACACAGAATTCTGAAATATTGTGTTTTGTTGGAAACCACACAACTAGAGATATTAAAAGCTGGGTATAAACTATCAGCTGGAGCTTGTCTAGTCCCCTGTGACCTTCATTCTGTGCAAGTTGTTATTCTGCATAATCTCTTGAGGTGTTTTTCAACCTTGCAGTTCAGTTATTCCATTACTCCTCTCTTTTTAGTTTCCCCATCCTATTTCTTTTGACCAGTTTTAGTTCACTACCATCACTTTATTATAGACATACTCCTGGGAGACAAACCTTTTTTAAACTAGTTCTTGTATCATATGGCCTTTTAAAAATGTAAACAGATTTTAGAGATTCTTTCCAACATATACTCCAATTTGGCAGAAAATAAACCCCATAAAAACAATGTTTCTTTCATGAAAATGCATATGATATTGATAGTTTGAGCAATATATTGAGAATAGATCCAACAAAGTCTTAATTAAATCAGGTTAAAGACCTGGCATGTACATAATTTATACACTGTATACATGTATTCAAGTTTATAGTGCTAATTGTTATTCAGCCACTGGGCTGTTATGATCTATATGAAGTAAGTTCTGGACTATCAGTAATTGTGTCCAAAATTTTGTCAAGTATGGGAGAGGTTCCAAAGGACTGAGAATGGCAAATACAGTAACTGATTGGGTTTTTTTTTTTTAAAAAGAAAAAAGCAGAAGAAGAGAATCTTTAAATTATAGTGTAGTTAAAGACAGCCAGAAAGACACACCAACAAATCATTAAACAATCCAGCTGAAAGCACCAAGAAGATAACAAGGTGAAAAGAAACAGCCAGCATAGATTTGTCAATAACAGATCACATGAATCTAATTTCTTTCTTTGACAGGATGACTGGATAACAGCGTAGTAGAAGGAAGATTTGATAAATCCTGACTTCAGCAGGTCTTTCAACACGACTCTGCATACTGTTCTCATAAGCAAGAGAAATGTGCTCTGGATGATTTAGTGAAAAGAGTGTGACAAAGTGCTTGGAAAACAGCACCCACCATAATGATTAGTACAGATTCCCTGTCAAACTGGAAGGTATTTCAAACAGAATCCTGTAGGAATCCCTACCGGTGCCTCTGTTCTACGATGATTTCCACTGACAGTCTCAGTGGTGGGATGGAGGACACAGTTATGTGTTTTATACTTGGCATTTGTCCCAAAAGTAAGTGGAACAAGACAAGAACTGCAAAGCATTTTAGCAGTTCAGTCATAATACAAGGCATTCTTCAAATCCTGGAGAAAGCATTGCAAGTGAACATGAAATGCAGTCAATATACATGCTGAATACTAAACTTAGAGAAGTTATATGAGCAATTGTTAAATGAAGAATAAATAGGCAAGATTAATGTAAAACACACAAACACAGCAGGCCATAAACTAAATTGTTTCTTGTTATTGCACGAAACTCTTTAACTGAAGGGGAGGTCAGAAGTGTTGTGTATAAGCTATTGGAGGTGCTGTTCTTGATGTTCTGTTCTCCTTGGGTATTGCTCAGACCTCAGCTGGAGTAATGTTTCCCATTTTGGTCACCACACTTCAGAACAGATACAGACAATTTAGAGAGAATCCAGAGGAAAGCAAAAGGAATGATAAGAGCTTTGGAAAACGTGACCTACAAGGAAAGGTTGAAAGAGTTGGATTTGTTTAGTCTGGAAAAGGGAAGACTGAAGGCAGGCATGATAATGTCTTCAAATATATAGAGTTTGTTAGAGAGAGTGCGGCGATCAATTATTCTTAGGGCCTGAGTGGGATTTGTAGGAGAAGAAAGATATATAATTTCCAGCAAAGGAGATTCAGGTTTCCAATTGGCAGGGCAGTTAAGAGTTGAAACAGTTCACTGAGGCAGGTTGCAGATTCTCTTTCACTGAAGGTTTTTAAGAACAAGTGAGATATGTCATGTTTGTTTTATGTACAGTGAGGATAGGGAATGAATTATCCTATGTCTGTAGATACCTTCCAGCCCTATATATCTGTGATTCCCATGACAATGAAGCATTGATTCCACAGACACACAAAAGGATATTGTGGGATGTATCTATAGACTGCTTCTTGACGGTAATTTGTATGACTGCATCGTAGACTGTACTGTGTGTTCCAGAAATTAAAGAGCTCAAATGTCCCTAGTAAAGATCTTCACTAAGCTTGTTCTTCAAATAAATAAAGTGGGTTTATACACATGGATAAAATGAGCAAGATGTCCTATTTACTCTTCACATAAGTGAAATAATCACATTTCTCTTGGAAATACGAAATACAGAAATATTTTGTTTCTTAGAAGAAAAATGACTACTTGTCAAACCATGAACCAGTAAGTGGGTAAAATGAACATAAAGACAATGCCCACTGGGTTGGTAGCCTCCTATCTCATCATAGTGAATGAGATACCCATAAAATTCTGTGATTTTGTAGCTGATAACAAACACCACATAAACTGAGACCATTATCACAGTGTTTCATCAATGGCAGGAATTCACTGCAGCATCTGAACCATGGAGACTAGCAAAACTGTTCTGCCCATGTCCAGATGAGTATCTAAGCATAAACAAAGTCAGGGTGATATGAGCCAGAATATGAACTAAGTACTTCATTGCTCTAAGTATGCATAAGTGGGTTTTTTGCATTATCATATGAAATTAGTTAATGGCAATGAGAGCTGAACTGCTCCCATGAGGATTTCAGTGGAAGAATAGTCCTAGTTTGGTAAATCAACACACAGGGATGTCAAATACTAAACACTCATAAGCCAGGCCCCTCAAACCATGCAATTGGCTTTAAAATATGCCTTTACAGTGTCTTAGAGTGCTTGTTTCATTCTCGTTCTGGGTTTTGAGCCTGCAGTGGGGACCCAGATCACATTTTCAGCCTTTTTTCAACAACCATTGGAGAGTCATTAGCTTTTTAACTTTTGTAGGAAGGAGGAAAAGAAGTAAGGAAAAAAATACACTTGCAATCAAATCTCTAGCCAATACCAGTTCCTGGGATGGTTTACTCTTCTTCTAGATGTAGGTAAACTGCTTTGCCTTGGTCACTGTGGTGATAGACTGGATCTGAGCACAAGAACACAGGCAGCTACACTGCTTTATCTTTAGTCCACTGCCTCACAAAATTTTCACTCATGCTGTGACGTTTTCTTTGTGACAACACCTGGGCATGACTTATGTTACAGCACAAGCCAAGCACCAGCCTCAGGAATAAACAGAAGAGAATCTGGAATTCTTATGTAAGACCAACAGTGCACTTTTTTTCTAAGTTTTACTTCTATTTGCCTAAGAAAGAGAACAGCACATCATGTGTATGCATCTCCAAACAAAGCTAAGTGACCAGCACCCATCAAAATCCACGTGCCCAGTGCTTCATTTCAACTGCATGTAAATAAACAAGAAGGAAATCCTACTGCCACTAAACTCCTGACAGTATTTCACCTCTGGATTTTCACACAAAGCTTTATTGAACAGGCAGACTGCTACTGGAAGAAAGAACAGCAGTTCATCCAAAGAGGAAGGAAACGGTCACTTTCGGCTTCTTCCATGCTACATCACGGTCTGTGATGGAAAACAGAGCAAGCTGGATGCCACAACCCTTGCACAGAAAAGAAGAAAATACAGTGAATAAATACAGGAAGATATTTCTATCACATATAACTATATACAACATATTAGTAAGCAATATTTACACATTTAGATCTAGATAGGTGTCCCATTTAGATATATATTCAGATAGAGATATAGATACACACACACAAACACAAATATAAAATATATTTATACTCCACAGCCCCTTCCTTATCTCCAGAATACGTCTCTCAGCAATGGCACAGTTGAAGACCTTCTTGAAATCTGTTTGAATTTTCCCTTTACTGTGAGGACAATAAATTAACTTTAAACTAACCTCTAATTTGGGATTTCATCTCATACAAAGCAAAGTCAAAAGCCAGCAGGTTACCGGTGGAGCATTAGAGAACGTGGCATCTCCACTGATACAGTGGGCGGGGAGAGGAGGCTATTAACATGTCTGTAACACTTCGCTTTATACACAACTACCCTGCTTTTAACTCCAGCCTTGGTCGCCGAGGTCAGGCAAGACAGAGCTGACTAATAGTGTCGCTTTCCTACTGCCTTCGGCGCTCACCCGCCACAGCACGACAGCCAGCGCTGGAGGGGGTGGTGCAACACCTCGGCAGGGCGCGGGAGAACCGCTCGTCGCAGCTTTTCATTAATTTCGGTGGATGTTGGGAGAAGAAGTGTCACACAGCCACAGCTATAAAGCTGCTGAAAAGAGAGCTGCTTTGCCATTCATGAAACACTGTTATGTTAACACAAAAATGAATAGGACAAGGTCCCCCATTGTCAAGCAGGTGGTGAACTTTCACTCGGCATGAAGGGACCTGAGTGCCCAAATTGCTCTAACCGAGGGTAAAGAAGCTCACAAAACATAGCTGTCAACTCATTATTTCAAGTTCAAAATAAAAGTATATGTGACGAAATTCTCCAATAGAAATTGAATCTTCAGAAATTTCAGTTCATAAATGCATGCTCCAGACTGATGTATGCAGAGGGGCATTCATATAAAGTTATAAGCTAGTGGAGCATGAAGCATTCATTCAATCATGTCATTTTTGAATATGAAATAACAGCAGATTTTTTTCAGAAAGTAGTTTAAGCTTTCCCCATCACTGTGGTTGTATTTGTACCTGTCATCCAATAGAAAAATGAGCCCCAGTGTAAGGGGCTCTTCTCAAGACCAGTCAGTCCACAGCTCACCAGCAAAGAAAGGTGCAGAGGAGTGAGGGCTGTAGGCAGTGCCTACCACTGCCACTTCTCTCCAGCTTCATAACTTTCATGCTCAGCACACCAGTGTGGTTAAGGATCAGCACTTCCAACTGAAAACTTCCAGCAGGGAGGAAATGGGAATTCTCCCCCTAAAGCTGAGTATTCTGGCCATAGACACTGCAGTAACTGGAATACCACTTAGAGAAGTAAGAGTCAGTATAGCATCACAAAACTGAGTCCATCTCTTAGCCTCAGGAAAATACCTAGACCAAGAAGAGCTATCCTTCTTCTCCAGCAGAAGAGCTTGAATCCTGAATTCATGATGCTTTTTCCTTGCATCCTGTATCCAAAATGCTTTTTCACCACTCTTCTACAGTAATTCAGATTTCAAGAATTGGAAGGTAAGCAGTGTTAATTTTATAGGTGATCTTTCTGATTCATATTATTGTAAATCCTTTCAAGATTTCAAGCAATTCAAGATCCAATTTTCTCTTCCTAATACAGTTTTTTTTTTATCAAATACAACATTGGGTCATTTTCATTCATAGAGATCTCAATACACCACCCTTAACTAATGGGATAGAATACTTTATGCTAAATGCACTTGATATAACTAAATTTGTTACTCATGCTTATAATGCAATTATTCATGTAATGGATAAAAAAAATAGAACCACAAGAAATTTTGTAGAAAATATAACTGGGACTTCAATGACATACTGAAACGGGAGAATTGATGCACACTTGCATACAATATAACAATTAATGCAGAACCTCGCTATCTCTTTTGAAATAATGCTCTTTACTGGAAAATGAAACATACATTTGCTCACGGTATATGTGGGATTACTTCTTTACTTTGTAGAGAAAGTTAAGACAATAGAATTATAGAATCAAACTATTCAAAACATGACAAACACTTCTAAAAGGAAAAAAAAACTAACAAAAATAAATTAATAGAACAGCTCAAAAATAATCTACCAAATCCAAAATGTTTCACTCAGACATTTTTCCTGAAGACAGAACTTTTTCTTCCACCACTCCTACTATTTTATTTTCTCTACAAAAAAAACATGTAGCATATAATGGAAATGATAAAAAAAAAAAAATCACAATGACACTAAAAGAATTTCAGAGGTGTCATAGGTTGCTCTGTGCAAAGAACTGCCTATAAAAAACAGGAAGGAACATTAAACCAGAGGATTGAACCTCCAAACAAAACAGATTCTTTCCTGTAGACAGGAACAGGTAATTCCTCTAACATACCTATGTGCAGCAGATTTCCCAGTTCCTTACTCCTACAGTTTCCTAGCAATTCTGTTCAGTTTGGTGAACTCACAAATAAACCGGAAAGTATGCAACAACTGGAGTGTTTGCTTAGCCTTTTTTAATTAGAAATTCATTTTGAACAATGATTCCTAGATTTAAAATCAGGCAAGAGACTTTCCACTTGTCCATAATACCAGATGATTCATTTTACTTTCTCTAAAGAGACTATAGATTAGATAGACATTTGTCAAAGATGATACACTGAGAAGCAATTACACATTCAGTATGGACTTTATTCAAAACACATAGACAGAGCTGAAGCTTAGTGAGACATCTGAAATACTGCATCTGCTTTTGACAACACAATGTGAAGACAGTTATAAACTTGGGCCAGTTCAGCTGAGGACCTCCAGCTAGACAGGGTGGAGAACTTTCCCTGTAAGGAGAGACTGGTGGAGCTGAGCTGCTCCAACCTGAAAGGGCAATTCCAGGCATCTAAGAGCATCCTGCCAGTACCCACTGGGAAGCAAGGCAGTTTCCATCTTTTTTGTTTTTCAAGAACAATCCAGATAAAGTCCTATGCCCTAACAACATAATACAGACAAATACTATAGTTGTGTACCCCAACTATTATTGTTTATACTGATGATCATATTTTCTTGGCTGAATCAATAGGAATCTTAAATCAGTGTAAGCCCAAGGAAATGCTAAAAAGTTTGTCCCCACTTCATTCACAATCAGTAAAGAGTTACAGGCTCTGTTAGAAGCAGTGCAGCACTGTCTGATTTGACCCCTTGTTTCTCTCTGTGGCTAGACAGAAGACAACAGAAGACTGATTTAATCATGAAGACTGATCTTCCTTAGTCCCTCTCATATTCCTTCTTCAATATCTCATATAGTCACCCTAAACAGGAGGATTCTGAGTTAGCTGAACCTGAATTTTGCTGTGATACGTCCTTTTCTTTAACCAGCAATATTCTTAAAGCACAGCACACAGATTCCTGGGAGATGCTTCACTATTTCAGTGTAGCAGTGGGATTTGAAAAGATTGGAAGGTCCTGCATAATGTGTCTTGTTGTGTTAGAAAAAGAAAAGACACTTTTCCTTCAAAGACAAGAACTATTGAATTCGGTCCAAAGACTCCTATTAGTTCTATGGGTCAACTCAACATATTCTATATGTCTGGAGTTGCCAGCAAGGGAGAGGAATCAGTCCTGAGTTTGAATGTATGGAGAATTTAATAATTTGTATCAATGTTTAAAAATTAAATTTTCATTTTCTTTGTGAACATTTAATTTTCAAAGTTGTCTTTGATACTTACGCTCCAGAAATCAATTAATGTGAAGAGTGTGTCAGTTAGTGGAAACTAGAGATTTAGTGCAATGCACATCTGAATTCACTCGAGGGGAGTCAGTCAGAGTTTACAGCAATGAAGATTAGTACAAAATCTGGCCCGTATTTTCTTTTTCACAGTTTTTAGCTGAAGAATGACAGCATGGCCATCTTCATGACTTTAAATTGTTTTCTTGCCTGTATCTCACCTCCGTACACAGTATTGGAGTCTTGAGTAACAGGTGGGTTCTTGCAAGAAATCAAAGCAGTACTTCTCACTACAGATCTGGGCTACTGATGTGAAGTGCAGAAATACAGGCTGCATACAATAAGAAACACCTGGGCTTCAAACATCCACCCATCAGGGGATTTATCTTTCCAATAAGCACTCTTTAAATGCCAGTTATTAAAATGAGAGAAATAAAAGACCTTTTGTTCCTTCACAGTATTTTGAAAATACTGTCAATAATTGTTAAATCCTTTCTGTGGTGGAACAATTACTTGGGAAGCAATTGTATTTGGCCACTGTTTCAAAATGAAGAAAAAGAAAAAAGTACATTTTTTCAACTCCAAGGCTGTTTTTAATGTAGAAAAAAAAGTCACTAAACATAATTTTTTCAATATAATTTTGAACATGCCAGCAACATGAACTTGTTCCTTTTTTCCTACTGGTAAAAAAGGAATTTCTACAATATGTATAAAGTAAATGTTAACTATCAATGAAATACAGGCCTCACAGGGACATGACAAGATGAATATTTTTACAAGGCTAAGCTGCCACAAACCTTAAATATCGTAAGCCTTGTAAAAGAAAACAGTCATTATACAGAGTGATGGAGAGTTCTCCAAACAGAAATGTTCTAAAAAGCTTGAAACACATTTCAGAGTAGCTTGATCAGCAATGCACCCTCACTTAGCTTCATAAATGGCTGTGTGTACTTCGGGATACATGGACATATTCTGCTGGGTCTTCACTCTATTTAGGTTTTCTGTTGGATCACGAATTCAGGACTTTGTTCCAGGCATCGTATTGAGCTGGGGAAGAATCTTACTTACAGACTGGCATAGATAAGACTATTTTTAATTTCAGGTGTCTCTCCCACCTCTTGTTTCTCAGGCCAGCACATTTTTCATGACTTAGGTGTCAATAAGCGCTCCACTGGGGCTTGCTTTGCTAAGAAATCAAAATTCAAAGCAGGAATTGGAGAAGGTGGGAACAAAACAGGAAGGTGTGTGATGATGTAAGACGTACTATAAGAAAGCAATCCCTTTTTCCTCCTTGTCTCATGCAGTTTAGTGGGACCTGCAGAGCCTCAGCACTACTTGTTGGTCATAGGTTAGCAAGGTGCATGTGGCTGAAGTAGAGAAAAACCGGGTAGGCAGGGAAATGATAGTATTGGAGGAAGAGTTTTGGTGCTGATAGTTGCCCTTGACTAGCTAAAATGGGTAATAATGGAAAAGATATATGGGATAATCTACTGCCACACAGTCCCACAGACATTAGTACAATTATGACCAAGTTACAGCACACCTGTCATGCCTAGTCTTTTCTTTTCATGATAATGTATTACAAGACTTTGTGGTAATAGCTAAAAAATAGAAAGTAATTTTCTAAACCATTATGATTTTGAATACATTACCCCATCTCAAACTCATTCCAACATCACTGCAGAATTAAAGGAAAATAGGAATTTCAACTGCACACTGAGTACAGGAATAGGGAAAAATAAAAATAAGGCAACTGACCATTGTCATGAATGTCACAGATAGAAACCCTTCCCCTTAACTTTTGTTATGTAAATTTACTGCAATAGATCATGGCTTAAATTTCTTCCTCAACTACTCAGAGAAAATCAATGACATTTAGGCATCATTTAGGCATATACATATTTGTTAGAGAATTGTGTCCCAGATTTTTCCAGAATGACAGTAGACACTTCCTGGGCATGAGATTCTAAAAAACAATTAGAGGATATGTGAATCCATGCCTTACAAGTAGGAAAGTATATCATACAAAATATATATGAGTCAGGATAAAAGGTCCTGGGAAGTAGATTGCATTCTGGTATAGCAGTTCTGTGAAAAACTATTTTGAAATTTAGTTTAGAAAATAATTAAATGTAAAGTCATTTTAATATACAAATGTCTGACAGGAACTTGAAGTCCAACCCTTAACCCTGAAAAAAAAGATAAAATAAATTTAGATTAAAAAAGGATTTGAATTTCTCTAAAACCCACAGAAAATGTTACCATTTAGTAATGACATTCCCTTTCCATTTGACCCCAGCTTGACATGCTGAATTGCTCTGAACATCTGCCACCATGTACAGAAAGTCTTACTTCTTAACTCTTGCTATTCTAATTTGCACACAAAAGTACATTAAAAGGGATGTTAAGGCTGTGACATAGAACAATAAAAGCAGAAAATTCATAAGTAATTAGGAAATATACTATACAAAATGTTCTCCAGTGCAAAAGGGCTGCTAATACATCACAAGCAATAGAGTTCTATGAGAAAACAATGGAGTTTTCTGATACATAATGCCATGTTCCCATTGCACAGGGAAAAAAAGAGTAACTGCAGCTAGGAGAGAGAGACTAGAATAGATATGTATGCTTATAAAATATGCCTGATTCAGAGACAAAGTCAGCACTGTTCTTTCAGAGGTGTAGATACCCAAAGGAGTGCCTGAAAATATTTTAGATCTCTATTCTCCTATGTAAACGATGTTTATGAAAGCATTGAAGGCACCTTCAATACTTTCCTCATCTTTCCTCTGTGTTTGCTCCAAATCCCACGGAAATCAAGTGGAGAGAAACAGGCATCAAGCAGTACAAAGGTGAGAGCCCTTCATTGTTCCTGTGTATGGGTGACAGTCTGCTCTCCTTCAAGATATGCTGAATGCACTAGGCTGATGTGAACAAAGACTTAGAGACCTACTTTAATCAGCTGAAGAGTTCCAGCTTCCCACAGGTTTCAGGCAACGATGGAGTTAAGCACTAAAATGTTGGCAGAAGGATGGCTCAGGAAGTAAGATGGGATTTGTTATTGACCCACTGATATCAGTGAGACATAGAGCTACATCATGGCCCTCAGGAAGATGACATTGCAAGCTCTTCGGGAACCCGCTCTGAAGAAGGGGAGCAGGAATTGTTTTACATATCTGAAACACCCAGAACAATTCTAAGTTCTAAAAAACATAGCAGCATGGTTCAGGGGCGTATAAATTCTGCTGGAAGGGAATAAGTTGATAATAGTATTAGGTACTTCTGGTATTATCTATCAAGAAGGTATGAGGTCAAATTTCCTTGAAAATTTTAAGAAATACTATAAGGCAGTATTTTTTTGTTTATATCTTCAAGCCTCATTTTGCTAGTTCCTTTTCCCAAGGTCTTTCACAGAATCTTTCTCAATACCAAGCTGTCAGTGTTTCTGCAGATGTATCCCTGCCACAGGGTAAGACTCTCCATGTCAGGTCTGCCATAATTACAGTCTGTGTCTCCTCCAGAATCACCTATTTGTCCTCCATTCACAATGGTGACTCAGTAAAGGGAGCAGTAACATGAATGGTAACAAAACAATGACTTTTTTTTAACAGATTAGTTCAGATTCAGCACACAGACTAAGAACAAGCAGTCAAGAGCTGGTGAAGACAGATTCCACCTAGATGGGATTATGACACTGCAGAACTGGGCTCTGAGTATCCTCTTTTCTCACATTCTGGTGTTTCCTGCCCTTGCAGAAAAATTCCAGTATAAAAAGGTAATAGAACTTTTTTGTACTTACATATTGTTAATATATTCTGGGTAGAAACATGTCTCTAATTGGAAGGCAGAATGCTAGCTATATAAAGGATTTACTGTTAAACTTATGGACTGCATGCCATTAAAGATGGTGGCTATATACTCCTTTCTCAGAGAAATCTGGTTCAGTCTAAAGCACAGTTGTCAGCATTTCTTGATGGTATTCTGTATTTTTTTATGGAAATTGAAGAACAATGAAAAACACATTCTTTTTTTTTCTTTTTCCTAAATGAACAAATCAAGCTTATGCTGATTCATACATGGTGTTCAGATGGTAACCTGGTATTTGTAAAAATGTTTTCAGTTCTGAAATTATTGTAGAAGAAGCAGTTTCCTGAGAATCAATATGAGAACTGTATTATTTTTATTTACTGTTTTTAAAATTACATTTTTAGTTCACTCTTTTAATATATCATTTTTGCATTTAAAAAATGTCTTCCAAGAAAAGAGCAGAAAATTATTGTATTAAATCAAGTGAAAAATCTCAGTCCTTTTACCAGCTGGAAAAAGCAAACAGCCAACTGCCTCAAAATGGAAGCCCAGTGAAGATACTCCTAGTACTTGCAAACAGGATTTGGTGTCAGGTAGCAGCAAGCATGAGGGTGTTCTAAGACAGAAGACAAGCCCAGAGATGATGATATCAGCACAGGCAGAGGCAGTGCCTGAGACACCAAAAATTCTCTTAAGAGAATAAGAGAAGTAAGAGGCAAATTTTCCCTCTAGATGTTAATAAAAGTAATGTTTTATCCTGATTTTTAATACCTTGAGTTGCAAGATGCTTTGTAAATACTAACTGCTCTAAATTTGGGCATCAAGATTTCCTTTGTAGTTCCTTCACATCACACACATTTAGACTTCTTCCCGGTAGTCTCCCTAAACTGCTTCTTAGAATTTTGACTGAATCCAGTAAAGTAGTAAAAACTTAATTCAACTACCAGCAGTGAAATACACATATTTATCCCTAGGAAAACATCTCTTCATTTAATGCTTCTAGAGTCTTTTCTGTATCCCAAGTCCCATATGCCTGTGTGCATCTCACTTATCATCCAGTTTGCTTTCTTCTATCACTCCTACATCTCCTATAAACATAAGGTCTCTAATGCTATAACTCTGATATCTCTTGTTCTTTCACTTTAAGGTCTCTTGTTCTCTCACCCCTATCTCCTGGTATAGCAGGTTTCTCCAAGTTTCACCCACTCCTTAAGTCTGTTGTTGTCTGTTGTCTGTTGTCTTTGTGAACTGTTATTACAAGTGTGAAACAACTAGAAAATTATGTATTTTGTCTTAAAGATGAAGCAATTTTGTTATTCCTTTGCCCACGTTTCTAACCTCTCTATGACCCTTTGTATAATTTCTTGTTTCTTGCAATATCTCTCAACCAGTTTAGTACACAATAATATTGTTAACATGCTGGCTGCTGCTTCATCTTGAGATCATTAATTACACTATTAAAGCCTGGAGCTACTATTTAAGAGTACCACTGCCCTCCACAGGAGAGAATGACTGACATACTGGATTGTGTACAAAATACTGTCTCTGTAGAGCCACACCTTACAGAGAGTCTTCTTCGTCTCATCTGGAAGAAACCGTTGATTGTCAGTGGTCTGAAAGGACAGAAACGTGACAGTGGTATGTTCCATGTGTTGGTGAGATCACCTAGGGAATGAAGATGCTCAGCAGCCCCGCCCATTTATTCTCACTAGCCAGTGTCGACTGGCTGTTGTTTTCTTTTCTGCTTCTGGGTAAAGCACAACATATGAATACTCCCTCCTCAACTTTGCCACTTGATCAACAGTACAAAAGCTAATCCTTTGCTCTTCCTCTTGTGAAAGCGTCATGCAAATACTTTCTATATATTGCCTCTGTCTCTGTTAATCCATATCTCCCACAGCAAATATTCCTTCTTTCTATGAAAGACTTCCATTTTGGAACCTCCTCACTTGTAGACTTTCCTTACTCTCTTGTCAAAAGCATTTGAGTCTTAAAGCCAATTAAGTAATTTATTGGGTCTTTTCTCCTGTATATCTAACCCAGTAATTATCCTACACTGAGAGACCTACATCCTCCTCTCAGATTTACCTTGCCCACGGATTATGAAGTGCCCCAGTCTTCTGTAAAACTTATTTTCACAGGGTCAGTAGCTGCTACTGACCAGATCAAACAGAACAAGAAAGGCCTCAATGCTTCCCTAGTGCCACTTAGTCTACTGAATTGCATCCTTACTTTGCTGGTATATGGTCCTGATTCACCATTACTCCCAGTCAATTACACCGAAGTATGGTAAATGCTGAATAACTGAATTTGAAAATAGTAAGTATTTTGCACAAAGTAACATTTATTTGGGTACCTGAATGTTTTTCTCTTTATCTAGAAGCAACTGATTAACTGCATTACAAAAGATCAGTTCCCAACACAGAGAATTAGGACTGGCCACATCACTCTCATCAACATTAACAGATGTGCTCATCTATAAACTCAGTCCTTTACCTTTACATGTGGTGAAGTATTCTGAGATAAGACAATCACAGAGGGAAAGTGAGTAATATTCACTCCTTCACTTCTGGTTTAGCCTGGAGTGATTCCAACATCAGCAGTGAGTTGTCTCTTTTTTGTTTCCCTATAAATAAACACGAGAGTGGCCAGTTTTACTTCTCATTATTTATAAATAACAATGTGAAGTGTTATCTCAAAAGGGAATTTTGGTAGTGAAGTTACATATCCTTTACAAGAAGGATTTATAATGGGAACATATATAGAAAGAAGCTATACCCTTGGTATTGTAATTAAGCTTTTAAAACATCCGATAATTCAGTGTTATTTGTTTTTCCTTTCTTTGATGAACTGATAAATGTCACTTGAATATTTGCATGAGCACTCAGTAGAGAAGCTGGTTTTCTTCAAAAGAAAATAGCACTCACACTTATTCCTCCTCTGCTGTACATAAATTCTAAATAGTACCTTGGCAGAATTATGAAATAAAAATGAATGTTTTTAAAGGCATTTGTGGAGTCCAGGGAATAAATGATAGAATTTTCTTATATTTCTCATATATGCAGATAACAGATACATTTAATGCAAGAAGGAAATAGAATTTTAATAGAATTTTTAACTAAAGATCTTGAAACAAAACTAGACATACATTTTAATTGAATTTCTGGCTCAAATTACAGCAAACCATTATAAATCATTAGGAATCAGTTTTAAAACTGCTTTCACTTTTACCCGTATTACAAACACAGAGGTAAGCTTTTACAGCTACAGATAAGTGTTAATAAATTACCCGAATTTCAAAATTAATGGCTGCCCGGCTGCTTTGGGGAGATATCATTGTGTTTCATGAATATTTTGATTTTGTGATTAGATCAAAATGCACTGAATTCCTAAACAGTCATAACTAAGGTCTGCTGATCATAAACTGTTCTTTTTTAATAAATTATATTCCTCACAAATCTGCTGATATGGAATAATTAGAAATTGGTTGCCTGCATTTACTGTAATATTTGCATGACTTTAGATCTCCACCTACTGATCTAGTGGCTGGCAGGAAATGTACATTTTGTACATTTCTAAATATACCTTGCCTGCAGAGATAATGGTTTATATTGTGATGTTAAGAAGGTTTTTATTTGCAAAAAACAAAGAGGTGTCACTTGCCAGTTCTGGAAGACATTGATTAGGCTGTTTATGTCATTCCTATTCAGAACTTATTATTTACAGCTTTCCTGTTTCCTTTCCTTTGTAGGAGATAATGATCTGTCTCCTGTAAAATGCTTAAAGTGTGCCTATTTTCTCTTTTTTTTTTTTAGGGAGTCTTGAAATACATTTTGTAGAAGGCAAGCATATTGAAATGGAATGTAAATGGTGTAAAATACAGCATATTAATCGAAAATGATATCTTACAGCATAATCTTTAAATTAAGTGGCATACAAATATTTATAGTTAGAGAAAACGAAAATTGCAAATCCATTTTTCATTGTGGAAGACACATGCATCTGAATGTGATCCTGTAAGACATATACATTCCACAATTAAATACACTTACATTTTGGGAACTATTCATTTTAACAGTACTGTACATGGGCATATCTGTTTTTCGCTACAGATCTTTATTGAGGGAAGGGAGCACTCATTGTTGTCTAGCATTCAGGTCTCAGAATGTCCTAAGCACACGGTGCCCCTATGGATGCTTTATAACCACGTGCTTTAGGGCACACTTCAAATTTAGAAAGGTGGCTTCACTTGTCTGCCATATACAGTAGAAATTTAACATAATTGTTAATGCTTCCTGTATTAACATCATCAAATGCTAAAATCAATGCATCAAAGGGGCAGGCTACAACCTACTATATAACATACTCAGATGTCAGGAGAATTGTATTTGGGATATTCACATGCTAAAAATTGAATAATCCTCCATTTCAAAAAAAGTAAATAAAAATTGCTACCATTGCCGTGGCTTTGTAATACGAATGATAGATCAAGGAGAACATATTGATGACAGGCAAAATCTTCAGCCAGTTCATAAGATTTATAATTTATTCCAATGATTTCTGAAGAAAATTCTATTTCTTTTTGAAGAAAAATTGACCCTGCTCCCTATTTTTCCCCCATTGTTGCTACAGTTGTTTCTGCAGCCCAGTGAACTGCTCTCTGTGAACTCCCACACTGGACAACTAGTCCTGTAAACTAGAAGATACATGAAGTGATCAAGGAGAAAGCTGTTAATTGCTCACAATCATGCTTCTTTATCATATCAATGAAGTCTTTGTGCTGTTTATATTATGGGTATTTATCCCATTCTCCCTGGCAGTGTGACCTACTTGCATTAAAACCTAATACTGAGTTTCATTAGCAATGTATCCTATATCAATTTCAACTCTCCCCCAAATAAAATCTGTTTTCTTTTTTAAGATAAACGAAATCAGCGTAGAACAACTCCAGTGCCTCTGCTTGTTGAATCATGTATTGATTGATTGATGCTTCATCATTAGTCCTTAAAACCATAGCAGAAATATTAATCTTTATAGAAAGCGCTCCTGCAATTGTGAAAAATCTGATAATTTGGCCAAGCACAGGTTAATAAATATAGTGACAAAAAAGGGAAGCATATGTGCTATGCCCTTTCCACTGTTCATACTGGAAACCAGATTTCTGGTCTCCATGCTGGAAACCTGGTACTCTGGCTGAAGTCCATGGTTCAGAGCCTGGTGAAGTTTTGGCCCTTCTTCAGCAGGTTGTTTCCAGCCTATGTGCGATTTCTGGTCAGAAGCAAACCCAAATGGGGGAGTACATCATGTGGAGGGCCTCCTCTGTCTCCATAGGTTGGGCACATTGCCTGGGCAAGGAGGAATGTGACCCACTGCCATTAGAGACACAGGAAGCAGAAAAGAAGAGGCTCTGCTAGCAGCAAACTAGGTACTTCAGGTGCCTAAACTGGACATCTTTGGTTCTAACAAAGGTTTCTTCAGCAAATTTTGAGACAGGAAATCAACTTAGGCAGCCTAAATTTTGCTCTAAAAGAGACACTCTGTCTTTATTAGCTATATTGGAGGCTGAGAAAAAACAGCCTTATTACTTTGGCGGGCAAAGTAGGCACCAAAAATTGGCCAAGGAACATACTAGTAAAAAGGAAAACTAATTATAGAAATAACAAATAACTGTAGAAAGACAGCACATAAAGCAAATCATTAATAATTTAATTGAGGTGGGGTGGTGTTTCTTTGTTTTGTTTTTGTCTAAATTTTTAAATTAGAATCTGCAAAATAATCTGGGAAACAAGACTGAAATTGGAACAAATAAATAACCAGAACTCCTGACATCTGAGGAGTACTTGGTGCTCTGTGGAGCAGAGACCTATAGAGAGAAAATTGCATGGCCTAGAGAGAGAAAAAACATGTTTTACTTTGAAAGCTATGTTTGACCAAGATATCCTTAGAAAGTACTATGTAGGACATGAGAGCTGCTATGGTTACAGCAGTGAAGATTGTTTTATTTGAACCTAAAGATTTCTGTGAGAATCCTAATTCTACCCTCAGCGGATATAGCTAACTCCCATTGATGTTAGTTCTTCATGGGACAAAGTTTGGGCTGGAGGATTGTTAACTGCTATAATTCTTATGAAAAGAGAATATACATTCCTTCTTGCAAAGAAATAACAAGGGATAATCTGAAGTGCTCTAAGCCACCATCAGGAGGAAGAATTATTATCTTTTCTTTTCACAAGAAAGAAAGAACCTACATTTAAGCTAATATTGACAGATCTCTGCAGACCAGAAGAGAAACAATCCCACAGCCTAAGCAAAGCAAAGAGATCAGTCTCTGACATCCATTCAGAGACCAGCGGCTGGTGAAAGAGAACAGAGGATCCAGGAGCCGAAGGAGCAGATGTGTCTGATGAGATGTGTGCAGGGCATATTCCTGGGACCCAGTAAGTAGGCCCAGCTATTTAGCAGATTTTGTAAAGTACCTTTTGTGTGGAGAATAAATAGACTAAAATATGATCCTGAAGATTTCAGGATCATACATGGCATAAGAAACTTGGGGAGCATCAGTGTTCTGCTGCTGAATTATTTGTACCTGCACATGTTTGCCTTAGCGATAGTGACTTCAAAGCGCGGTGGTGACAGTCATTCCACATAATGCCAAACAGCCAAGCCTGTTTTAACAAGGGGGCAGGATTACATTTTCAACAGTTCTGGTGCTATTTCCTTTGTAAAAATGCTTAATTGTATGTTAAATTGACTGTAGACATGATCTGTTAAAGCTTGGTTTTTCAAGGGTACCTCAGGGAGTTAGTGCCCACCTCCCCTTTACACGCCGTGTGATTTGGGCAGGGAACTCCCAGGCTCACGTGAATATCCCAGCCTCATTGTACATTTCTGAGCAGACATGGTGAGCATTGTCCTGATTCACGTGGGCTAATTAGTCAATATTTATATTGTGTTTTCCAGGCTGGAAAGTAGGAGAGAAGTGGTAACTGCTGTTGTTTCTATTATTAAATTACAATGAGGAAGTTGTGGAAACCTCTTCTGGAGCCCTCAAGTCACGGCTATGAGCCACAATCATGTTCACATGGTTTGTGTCAAAACACCCAGCCTCAGGAATACCCTGAGCAATTTTTGGACATCGTGCATCTACATGTGCTCATGGCTCCTGCCCCTGAGATACAGAGAACTGCACATGCATGACATAAACAGGCAGCATCATCCCCTTAACTTGGGGAAAAAAGGGCCCAGAAGTTTGCCTGGGTTGCAGTGAAATGCAGTGTAAAGACAGAGCACCACAATCACTAGTGTTTCCTACCAGTACATACACTGCAGGACTAGTTCAGCATACTGTCAAAACCAGTGTCAGTGTCATGCAGACTTTGAAGATCTGGGATTTTGCTTGTAATTTTCCCAAATCCTTCCTCAAGAAGCCAACTGATCCTCATGTTTTCCATGCCTATATGATCATCCAGAATCTTCTTTCTTCCATCACTGGTGTGACACACATCTCTTCACAGCAGAGCTCCCTGGATGCGGATGTGATAATGACAAATGATGTGGTCAAGAGACTGTAAAGATTGGTTTTGGGTCTATTTAGTAAGGACCACAAGGGAAGGAGCAGTCAGGATTATATGAATAAGAACTGCATGTTAGGAGACCTGGAATTATTGACTATGTTGCTACTGCAGTCCCCCACAGATAAAGACAAAAGAGGCCACTTGCCAGAGATAAACTATGGGACATTTGGCCTGTCAGAAATCCATCTTTATTTGCCTCTATTCCATCAGAGCAGGGGATGACAATGTTTAGAAATGAACAGTGTATTTGGAATAGGCTGAAAAAAGCCAATTTCCACTCAACACCACTTATGTGGTATTAAGACTTTCCAGTTCTCACTGGAAGTAATTTAGTTCCTGATGTGTGTGGGAACATCCCTGTCATTATCAAGTTGAAATAATATGCCCTCTATTCAAACCCATCCTTGTGCCTGATTTTGCGCTTATTAATGTACATATTACTACCATGACACAAAAAAGCAAATTCATTCTGCAGTGTAAAACAACATGAATTTAGAAAATTAAACCCTAGCCTCTACATATTTAGAGACTTTATAACCAATTAAGAGTATTCCACAAAGTGAGAGAAACACAGTATTGAGTCACACATGCTTGTCTTTTTAGAGCAGCCACTGATAGCGGTTTATTAAAAGACGGATTGACGCTGGCTGGGTCTGCCCACGGAGGCACAGCGTCCTTCCTGCAGATGTCTCCAGTTTGCTGCAGTTATCTGCGGCTGGCTCCACAGCAGTGGGAGCAATCCCAGCCTGCAGCTGGTATGCGTGTGTTGGCAGAAGCAAAGAAGCAGAGAGGGGTCTTCTGTATGGGTTCCAATCAGGTTTATTGGGTGGAGGGTCCAGGGACAAAAGACAAAATCTGAGGGGTGTCCAGGAGTTTTATGCAGTTGGGATTAGGGGTGGAGAATAAGGGTACAACCAATAGGGTAAAGTAACAGGGGTGGAGTAAAGGATAGAGAAACCAATGGGGTAAACTTGGAGGAGGGAACTAGGGCAACAATCCAATGGGGTACCGAACCAGGGAGAAGGTTCTAGATATGGGCGGTACAATAGGCGGTGCAATGGGCAGCGCCTCAGACCTTGGTGCCATCCTCCGACCCGCCTTCCAGGCTATCCGAGGTGGGGAAATCTAGCCATTGGATGGCCATGGCCTGATGGGCATCCAAGGACCACAGCCCACCCAAGGGCTGGGCGACCGCAACAATGGATAAATTACANGGTCCAGGGACAAAAGACAAAATCTGAGGGGTGTCCAGGAGTTTTATGCAGTTGGGATTAGGGGTGGAGAATAAGGGTACAACCAATAGGGTAAAGTAACAGGGGTGGAGTAAAGGATAGAGAAACCAATGGGGTAAACTTGGAGGAGGGAACTAGGGCAACAATCCAATGGGGTACCGAACCAGGGAGAAGGTTCTAGATATGGGCGGTACAATAGGCGGTGCAATGGGCAGCGCCTCAGACCTTGGTGCCATCCTCCGACCCGCCTTCCAGGCTATCCGAGGTGGGGAAATCTAGCCATTGGATGGCCATGGCCTGATGGGCATCCAAGGACCACAGCCCACCCGAGGGCTGGGCGACCGCAACAATGGATAAATTACAGCTCTGCTGAAAAAGGCAGATGTGCAAAATATTGATGCCTTACCTGGATTCTGCCTCACCAGAATGGCAACTGGATATGGCAAAAGCAACGAGTCAGTTGACTAAGGGGAGCATTACCTATGAATATTTATTCATATTCATATGTGTGGTAAATTTGTTCAAACTGCAGCGGGAATTATGACTGACGTGAAAAAGAGCTCACAAATCTGAAATAGGCTGAAGTTAGGTGGATAAAATCAAGAGAAGAGGGATATCTTTAAATATATTCAACTCAAGAGAACAAGTAAACCCAAGAGTAGGTCCCCAAGGCACAACAGTGCTCATCCTAGAGGCACCTGTATTATGTATGAGCTTGGATGTGTGCCTACACAACAAAGAAAGGTGCTGTGAAAAAACTGTTTTGGAATTCATAGACAATATAGATGCTTTTGAAGGTCATCCCTCCTGAAGTCAGGGGTAGTTCCCAGCTGCTGTGTGTTACTGTATAGTGTTGTGCAAGTGTTTGCCAAGATCCAATGGATATTGCAGAGGCAAGGACAACCCCACTAATTGTTGCTCTTGCTGCTGTCGTCCCTATGGAGTTTTTTTGCCTGCAGTGTGGGAGAGGGAGATCACTGTCCCTCTGACAGGATTCGTTTTCTTTGATTGACTGTTTATCCTGTTTTGGGGCAAGCACTTTAGACCAACATTTTCAAAATTAAGCACATCAACCAGACACTTCAACCCATGTAAGTCACTTCAAAGAGTGGACAGATTCCACATCATGTAAGATCTACAGTTTTCACAACATTGATTTGGAGGTATCTGTGCTCAGCAGCTCTAAAAACTAGGCCATTTTTATTTAGACTCCTAAAGCCAAAATCAAATACTTAGCTTTAGGCAGCTTCATCCTGAACCTTGGTCCTAATCTCTTTTTTAATACTCTGCTAAGTAGAAAGATGCAAATAGTTACTGTGTACATAAATCAGTGTTGTTTCAAAGATTAGTTAGGTCTTGTAAAATGTTATGCAACATGTTAAAGCATTTCCATTTTTATTCTGTACAGACAGTGCAAGTAAAAGACAATCACTTTTAGCTAACTTTTTCTGTAACCCACATTACAGTATTATTCAAGCTGTACATTAAACTTACGTTTTACACATGGGTTGATTCTCTCTAGAGCAAGAATGAAATTGTGGGATGGTTGCTTTGGATTGTGGCCATTTTGTTTAAATTTACAAGCTTCTTTGGGTTTCTGCTGGATAATTCAATGAAAAAGAAGTTTTCCACTAACTAAGAAAGAAATTTAGTGACGCTGATGTGAGGAAGATCAAGAAAACTTTTACTTGTACAGAGAAACATTGGCATTTACTTCATGAATGAATGACAGGAAGGCCAAGCAAAATAATTATAATTATTTCATTTGTAGCTGTTGCTAAACAAATTATGGATAAATCTTTATTACATTGGACTGGTGGGAACATACTTAAAGATTTTTCACATCTCCAAGGAGTTTAGAATTAGAGATATTATGAGAGTTTTTCAAAAAATTGGATTATGGAGCTTACTATAAAAATCCTGGAATTTTGCCATTAAAAAATGAGTAGATCTCTGTGGTAAGAGCCCAAAATAATTTAGGATCTTGGAAGAATCTATCTACATGTAATAATCCATTCTTAAATTGCCCCAAGAAGAAGCTAAGGAGATTCACAGGGCAGGCTCACGCATAAATTCTGTTGTATGAGTAGACTGAATTTACTTCGAGAATAACTGCACATCCACAACTGTGGTGATCCATATGGAAGTACTTTCAGGAGTAATTACTTGCCAGCAAGGAGCACATAATCAGTTTCATGGTCTTCTTGTAACAGTGATTGCCTCTGATTCTACAAACCACCACAAGCTCAAAATTGGAAAGCCCCTGTACATCACGGCTATACTAATCCAAAATCTCATCATACTGCTAGTGTGAAGTAAACAAGGGTGATGCAACTTTCTCCCTAGTCATTGTTATTCATGCACACTAATTAACTCTTTTAAAAATCAGACTTATTTAAAGAAAGTAGAGAAAATTATAGATTTCATAGAACCTTTCAAAGACACATTGTCCAACAGAGGGTCAAGCATTAGTTTTTGCTCAAGCTGTCTTCCAGTTAATTTGTGGTCTAAAAAGTGTGCTACGTACAGAGCTCTCCATTTGTCCTAAAAGCTAAGAAACCTCCAGCATCTCCAGGATATACTCATAACCTTCCAGTGTTCTGTGGAATGATTTCTGGATGGTGTGAGGTCTTGGTAGAGTTGGGCATCTCTGACAGTTGGAAACACCTCTTTCACTTAAAAGTTTCTCAAGTTCATACGTTTTAGTCTAGGAATTCAGAAGAATAATTTAAAAAAAAAAAAAAAGATTTATCATATAACTTCATTAACCATAAAAGAAAATTTGTCACAAGGGGAATTTGTGTTTGAAAGTTTGCCTATCAATTTTACACACCCAAAGTAAGAAATTATGGTATACATTTTAGTTTCTCAACAGGACAATCACTTTCAAAGCACGCAATATCCAAGTAGAAAATACTATACATACACTTTGCCAGGTACTAAGAAATGCATCTCATGCCTGAGAGCACAGGTGTCTTCAAATGGATATACCAATAAAATTGGATTCAAAGCATTTCATATTGTAATGAAAAAACTAGAACAAAAGAACAATATTTATTGACTGAAATTAAACACTGAAGTAAATTACACATTGAAGTACTCTAAATCAAAGAAGTTATTTAAATTTGCTGGCTAATTCATGCATTACCAAGATGTAGTTTCGGAAAACATAATGTTGGTATCACCTGACCTTCCACATAAGGCAGGTATATGGAAGTTAATATTTTTTACAGTTAGGCAGAATTGTAACAAATTACATTCAACTTGTCTATTTTCCCTTCATTGGGGCATCCTGCAAGACCCCTAATTTCAGGCAAAGTCAGAGAAGATATAGTAATGAGTACTTTTTGTATTGCACCATGTAAGAAATCAATCCTTGTGGAAATTCTCCGTACTGGGACAATGCTGGTGGCAGTAATTTTGCTAAAAAAACTGTACAATTTCTGCCAGGAGGACTGAAGGACCACAATTACAGGCTGAAAGATGTATCTGCTCAAACAGTCCTTCATGCACCCAAAGAGGAGGAACGCCAAGTGATTTCAGCAGTGCTGCACAAGCAGCCTCCTGCCGCTGTTAGAAATCTTTTGGCTTTTTGGGCTGCACATGAAAACTCATATCAGGGTATCACTTTTGGAACAGAAAATAACTCTGTCCCCTGCTCCCTATTGTTATCATTCCCTCTTTGCCTCAACAAACAGCTACGGGGTAGGTCTGAAAGGAAACTGCATATCATCCCAAAATTTATTATAGAGAAATCCCCAATGACTATTATGGTAGTACTCCACCTATTACAGCAACATCATTGTCCTGCACTTTTAACTTCCCAACTGGTGAACACTTAGTGGGGGGATGCTTATATCAAAAGCCTTGTAAGGTGAAGAGAATAAATTTTGAATAGGCCAGTGTGTCTCAAGATGGGACTGAGATGGATCACCTTTCCTGAGCATTTAAAATCATCCCTGTCTTAACAAAGCATGTCTCTGCACCCTAGAAAAAAATTGGAAGGATGAACAGTCTCCAGAGCATGATATATTTAGAGTTCATCAAATGACTAACTTAATTGTTTACAAAAGCTGATGATGCCAAAACTATCCAGTAGCTGTTTGAATTCGAAATCATTCATCAAAAGGAAATGATAGTGTTGAGATGCTGATAAGTACAAGCAGAGCATGGGGCTGACTGGGGAAACCACTGAACAGACTGTACTACAGTATGTTGTATCCCAGGTAAGTACCACTACACTGACCTCAAAGTAGCTACAAAGTTATGAAGCAATTTTGAAGTACATTATGGTCCAGTCATTCTCTGCTGTTGAAGCTGTTCTGAACACTGGCTTCTAGTTCTCTGCAATGAGAGTTTCAATGTGAATTAACACCTGTCAAATGATCAGACTTAAAAAATTCTGCTCTGGAAAGCTTTTCAGAAATATGTGTTTTAAAATACATATCTCAAGGGCAGCAGAAAAACATTTTAATGAATGCTAACATGTTTGTAAACACAATGAAAATGGTATTTCCTACTGAGCAGTATAGGATCATTTAAATAAAATATCTGCCTTTGGACATCAGACCCTGCTGGTGATCCCAATAGGATTTGTGCTTCATTTTCTATTGGAAAACACATCATATATGGACATGTTTTATGAGGACTGATAAAAAGAGAAATCTCTGACGCATGACATCTGTACAGATTTCTCCTTTTTAAATCTGTATATCTTAATAAACTTCCAAAATTCGTCCCTGAAAATGTGTTGACTTGTTCCAAATGCCTCATGCTAAGAGGCGAATATCAGCATAAGAATTCATTATTTTAATAGAACTAAAATCTGTCAGAGGTAGGAGAGCAGAATGCAAATGTCAACATTGCTGGAGGTACCAGCAAACTGATAAAGCCCATTTATTTATGACTATATTTCCAGTAGAACAGTGTCACTTGAATATCTTCAGTCACTTTATGTTTGTTCTACTTTCTTTATAAAGTGACTTCCATCTAACACCACAATCTGATGTCCTAGCTCAGTAAATACTGAGTTTACACTAGATAAAATATTTTTTGGGCTAAATCTGGAAAAACCAATTAAAGCTGTGAATAGAGACAGGTTTGCAAGGTGCTGCACCCTTCTGCAAGGGTGAACATCTTTGGGTAAGTGAGAGATACAAGTAAGAGAGCACGAACGTGTGAAGGGGACCACAGAACCTCCCAGGGTTCAGACTCCTTGTTTTGGTGGGAACCAAACCGTGAGGGCCCTGATGGGTGACCAAGACCTGCTGCCTGCTGCCGTCTGTGTTTTCACCCAGCTGCTCTTACAGACCTGCTTGTTCTTGTGCAGTCAGTGGCTGTTAGGTTGTACAGCACCTCTCTCTGACCCCATATAGGCAGTAGTCACAATTTCCCTAAATACTGTTGACACAGCAAAAGGAAGATTTTTCTCTTCTGAGTTTCTTTTCCCCACATCCTACTTCTAGTCCTTCTACAGCACTTCCAGTTTGGGTATTTTTTTGTTTTTTAGAGAGTAATGCCAGAATTTTGTACAGAGCAACAAAGGAGACCTTATTAGTACAGTGTGTGATGGCCCTAACACATTTTATTTCTCTTAAGTTCTTTTCTGCATTTTTCTTCTTCATTACTGCAGATTCCCAGCAGCCGGCGGCCATCCCGTGATGACCTGGTACACCAGGCCCTCCTCCACTACCGGTATTTCCAGACAGTCAGCTCTCAGGACAAGTTTCTGAACATATTTTTTCCCTAATGAAGACCAAGCCAAAACTGACACACTACTTTTGAACTGGTCCTGTGGGATGTGAGCTGTATGTAGCTATCAAGTAGCTGTGCTTTAAACCACTGTAAATTCACATGCTATAAACTGCCCAATCTATTCAACTCACTATGCATTTTAATTTACCTTTCTTAAAGAAAACATACGCAGAACTGATTTTTTCCTTTATCTAAAAATATTATTTTTATTTTCTATTGAGAATATCAGGGAGATTTAAATATATATACTCACAGCAACCATATCTACTAGTATTTCTATAGCTCATTATTGAATCTAACGAAGGACTATTCACATTCATGTCAGTGATATATATTCAGTAGCATAATTTATGACATTTGCAACACTGGATGGATACTGACTAGGAAATTCTAGCTATGTGAGATACAGCACTGAAAAAAATCCGAAGGAACACATTTTTAAACGCAAGGTCTGAGTGCTGATTGACATGCTTTGTATGATAGTAAAATCTGGCAGGTGCATTAACTTGCATTCCTCTGATCTGTACACATCCACACTTGTCTTCTTAGGGTACTTGGTAATAAGCTTCTTTAAAGATCCCTGAGTAAGCACTGAAGATAATATCTGGAGTATGTAGCACTCAGTCCTTTTAGAATGGCTTTTTCCTGCTCCTTTCGTTTTCTTAAGAAAATGTCAGTTTAATCATATCTTAATGCTTTGATAATGCGTTTCTTTACATAGCTGTAGAACACTCACTTCAGTGTTTTAAAAGAATTAATGTAGATGTAAAAATGCCAGTTAAATGAGATTTCTTCCAACAGGCTAACAAAACTGAAGTGCAAGGCTTCAAAACTTGCAACACACTCACACAGCAACATAAACGTGTCATAGCAGAGGCCACTCTGCATTTATCATTGCTGAAGAAGTTCTGTTCCCATTTGGCAACATCAGAGAATCTATATACAAGCTCACCTACTGTCAACTGCTATAGCCAACTTTTTCGGAAAAGTTTATTTCTGATTTCTACCTGGCAGTCTGAAAACTTCACCAACCCAGGAACCCCTGTGGCAGTCCTTCAGTATTAAATATTAGTTTCCAGAACTGGCCAAATGCATAATATTATGTCCTGCTGCTGCTTCTGCTGAATAAAGTAAAGAATTGTGCTATGTTTCCACTGACTTGCTCCCTACTAATGTTACAAACCAATGACATAATTTTAGAGGACTACACAACAAATTCCCTGTGCAGGTTGTCATGAAAGAGCGGGCGCACCATAGACAGGGTTGAGGGAACAGCCTTCAGAGGCAGGCATACATTCCTCAGCTGAATTCTGCTTGGTTCACAGTCTCTAACAGATACATCTCAAACTGCTTGTGTCTCTTAGCAAAAGCAGCCATGACGTTAAATTTCAATTAATTTCTTCTTACAATACATTCTCAAATACAAAACTTTCTTATTCACTTAAAGTATAAAATTAAATGTGTTGCAATGGCATATTTAGAAATAGCCCAGGGAGTAATCATGTTGTTTGACATTTAACTTAGTGAATCTGCATACTTGGGAGATTCTACAAAATTCCTTCTTCACAATTACATTTGAATGCCTAGAGACATCTACTTTCTTATTCACCATTATATTTGACTATCATGAGACATCTACTTTTTATTATTGATTTGTAGACTCAGCTCCTCAAATAGATATAATGGAACGGTTTTGTGATTCTTGTATGGTTACTTGCTAAGATTAAAAGAGGCTCCTTCCTCCAAGAAGAACATAATTTATTATGTACTGCAATACACATTGCATGAGATAAATTGACAACTTGCATGTCTTCAGCTGTAGCCGCTCTCCATAAGTAGAAAATGCTTCTTTTTCCCTGTGTGTCTTGTAAAAATTGAATATCTACTCTGAAATCCAAATGCAATTTGGCAGAATACAAAATCAAGTAAGATGATCCTACCTTCAGGTATTTTGCTTGAAATGTCAGCCAACACTCTTCAGTGTTTCAATAGGCATAGAATAAAACCAAGGAAAATCTTCATCCACACCCATATGATTTTAATGAAATTAATTTAATGGATGAATGAATACATAGGTTTGGAATATTTGTGGTCTGATATTATTTTTAAAATACTTTTGCTACAAATTGGTTTCATATGAATAAACGTTTGGAGGATGTGTCCTTTTTATGCCCTATTTCAGAAGCAATATGTTTAAGGCCAAAATTGTAATAGAAATAATGAAGCACAATGATTCAGAGAGTTCATCTTTCATTTATGCCCTTATCTAAAGCATGTGTAAATGAATAAAATTTTTTCCAATGATACAGTAGTCTTTGGATGAAGCCCTTACAGAGGCACAAAATGTACAGTTATGTAGTTGTGTAACAAGTGAAAATGTGAGAGAATCAAGCCTTTCTTACTTTACAAAGCTTCATTCAGGAGATTTTGAAAAATTAATGTATTATTTTTAAAAAAATGTTTAATATCATTGTTCCAGATTATTATTTGAGCAAATTGTAATTTTTGGTTTTGTTCCAAGAAGATGTTTCGCTCCTGTACTGACGAAATCTTTCGCCATTTTATTTTGAAATATGTTGGCTTGATTCCAGCACTACTGTTTGACATCTCTTTTTTTGGGCTGTTTCTTGTAACTACAAGGACAAGTCTGTTCTTGTTGCCCTCCATCATACCCGAGAGAATGCAAGATGGATCAATTTTTACTTTGCTTGGTTTACACTAGGGATAGGCAGGGACATCTAACATCAAGAGGAGCCATACAGCCATTATTTCTTGGTGAGCACTAGGTGGGTCACGGCAGACTGTTTTGAGGATTAATAATTGGACTTCCTAAGTAAAAAGTCAAGATGCACAAATCTTTTTAAAACTGAGAAATGGCAACAGCATTTCAGAATTCAGAATAGAAATTGCATTAATGGAGCTTTTGTCTTTGAACTCCAATATAGATATTCCGACAACAAATTCTTTGCCTGGAGAAGACATGGTTTATTGGCATACCCAGAAATACACCTTCATTTAGATGAGAAAGAACAAAGCTCAGAAGTGTAATGTAGAATAGCAGACGAAAGGGAATAGAACTGTGACTGTTGAAATAAAGAAAGTACATAATTTGACACAAAGTCTTTCTAATAAGTAACTTACAGCTCTTAAAGCTAATTTTTAGCTGTTCTCCTTATCATTCTCACTCCTTTCAAAACCTGTGAGATGGAGCCTGTGATTTTGTTATATAGAGATGTGGGTAAAATACACAAGCCAAAGATTACTTAGAGTTCTTGTTTTGTTCTGCAACTAAATATTATGGTTAGTTCTCATCTAAACAACAGGATGCATTCGGACTGCAGACTCCAAAACTATGTCTCAATAAGTCTGTGGGACATAAGATGCTTGGAACTAGACTTTTAAAACTAGCATTTCCTTCTCCTGAATTATTATCTAGGGCTATATTTGATAAATGTATCTCCAAGTAGGCTTACATGTTCAAATAAAATTAACTCAAACTACCTAATAGAAAATAATTCATCTGCTGTTACATATGAAGATGTCAAAATTTTAACAAAGAAGAAAAATTTCTTTTTTATCAAGTCTAATGAATGCAAAGTCTAGCCTTCCAAACTTTATTTGTACCTTCCTCACAATCTCTTTTTGTCCTTCACTGAGCCACAAATTGTCAATAATTGTGAAGCAGCAAATGATGCATCAGCTAAAGGATGTGACCTCTTTATCATTATGCACCTCTAACATTCATTTTCTTCTATTGCATACTGCATTGGCCTTACAAGGAACAGGAAGTTTGCAGGGCATGGACCACAGCATTTGCATTGTGTGTTTTCCCAATGAAAATCCAGTCCTGACTTGACTTACTATTGCAAATACCAAGCAATCTTACAACTCACTAAACAATTATGGATGTTAGTCTATCTGATTAGCCAAGATTACCTCCAACTGTTTAAGCTTGTACTACTTCATGCTGCATAAAGCTGTCATTATATTTGAATGCTGGGTGTGGATTTGTCACTGTAAAAGTACCGAAAAGGAATAAAGATACCAGATAATTCAATTAAATCAGTTTTCACCTGTTTCAATTGGAGGTCCTAGATCCTCTAAGGAAAATTTCTTAAGCACTCCACAGAGGAGAAATATGTTTCCCATGGTGAAAATTGGAGGAAAACACCTACTATTGGTAATTTTTCCTTAAGAAAAGGCAGACTGCCAGAAGCTTTCAAGCATGCATTTATCTGGTCCTTACTCAATAAATCCTCTTCTGACACTAATTTTCTTGTGAAGTATTGTCTGATTGCTAAACCTCCCATTTCTGGGCAAGATTATTGAAGAGATGATAAATAGCAAATAGTGTCTAGCAGCATCTGCTCTTAATTTTTAGACACCAATCAGTTAGGTTTCAGACCTTCACATGGCATCTGAAGGGCATTAGTTTCAGTGGCCAAAACTCTCCCTATGGCACTAGGAAGACGTTCAGTGTCCTCACTAATAAATCCTGGTCTCAGTGACCTTCTATCTTCAATTCCAGAGACTACCATGTGCTGTTTATTTGACTGTAGAACCTAACAAGTGCTTAAAAAAATTAGTTTATCCTTTCTTTTGCTGGAAAGGATCCAGAGGATGGGTTATGATCATTCGCTTTTCTTCTTTAGGGGCTTTGCTGGGGCTGTCTCTGAAGTACAGCCCTGACAGCATTAATCCTCTTTTTTTCTGTGCTGAGGGGAAGACAAACTAGGAAGCGGGAAAGTCATTTGAGTAAAAGTGGGCAAATTTGCAAATGTAGAGCTGATGATATTCCATTTGGCCTCCTTTTTTTCCAGATCCTGGCCCTGAATTAAATACTGTCAGGTAAAGGCCTTGCTGGCATGGAGGCAATGCTGGCAAAGGAAAGCCTAGTAGCAAACAAATAAAACTTACAGGCATTTCATCAAGGAATAGTATCTTCCTATACAATTATAAGGGGATGTGTAGATATGTGGTCATGCCAAATTAAACCTGGGTCTGGTTTCCCAAATAAAAGGGATCTAGGTACATGTTTCTGTTCTGCATTTATAACACAGGCAGATGTCACCACTCTCAGCATTTTTTTTTTTTGCCAGGGTTGAACTAGAACATGCATCACATACAACCTGTGACATTCACATACAAAACTCAACAGTCAAAGCCCACATAATTGGAAGAAAGTTTCTCTCTCTGTCTCTCTTTCAAACCCACCCACCTACTGCAGTGCTGGGTGGAGCTAACCAAAGAAAGTGTGGTTTGGGCAGTTCAGAGGGCTTGTTCTCTTATTGTCTTATGTGCAATCCAGGATGCAATGAAGTAAACACAGGAGCAAAGGGCTGTGCCCAGATATTGGTGGTGGTGATTAACTCATTCTGGTTTTGAGACTTCCTCCCTCCCTGCTTGGGAGAAAGCAGAACTATCAGTTCCTTCTCCTGGGAAATGGTTGCTTTTTTTACTCAGATGAAGTAGTGATGGATGTCTTGAATTGAGGGATGCCCCCCCTCCCAAGAAAACCCAAAACAGCAACAAGGCAAAATAAGGATTAATGTCAACCAATAAGATCAGAGTTAGAAGCCACGGATTTAAAATCTTAATGAGAAAAACAGATTCCGAAACAAGCTCTTAAAAAAAACCTTGCATCAAAAAAATATCTTGCTGCTATTTCTACAATGCATTTGATGGACATAAGCATTTGAATAACATTGTGGACACTGAATCCTGAATTTTCAAATGGCTTTCCATTTCCTTCTCCCTTTCCACACTGAGGGTGCTCTGTGTAATGAGCGTTCCCCAGTTCTGGGTAATTATGTAATATGGCAGTCAGCCACTCACCAGTCTGGCTAGAGTCTCCCTCCTTTCACATCTGGTACACATTAGGATTTTGGAAATCTGAATCCCACTGGAATTAGTGAACACTGCAGCCTTCCCCTTCCAGCTTCACAGATTCAAACGGTTACAGGAGATAGTTTATATGTAATCAGAGTGAGATCTAATAATATGTGTTTAAATGCAATTATGAACCAATACATTCTTCAGAGTCTGCATAAGGCATTTCTTGCAGTACCTCAGTCTCTGCATTGCACTACTCTGAGAGGTTTAAGGCACATCATATAATAAGAAGGAACCAGGGGAGTAAGCAAATTTGCAAATAAATGTGAAACAGAGTTCATATAGAGCTATAGATATTGAAAAATTACAGATTATGAGCAACACAAACCAAATTTTAGTGAATTTGAATCTTGGTTTCCTCTATTGACACTTCTGTTTGTATTGTATCACAAAATGATCAGGAATTTACCACAAGAGAAATCTGAGAACCCAAAGGGAGCAGCACAGGAAAGCAGACCAAATACCACAGGGTCACACAACCTGCAAACTCACGTAAGGCACTTGTGCCTATAATTCAACTTGAGCCAAATCCTAAATTCATCTCCAGACCGAATAAAGTAAAAATACTTTCCTCAGATATTTTGACAAAAATGTTGCTTTGAAGACACATTTTCCTAGTGTTAAATTGTTCTAAAATAATTGGAAATATATGTAAGAACACTTAAAGGAGGCTAGCATAACTGGCTGGAAATATTAATAGCATATATTTTTCCAGAATAATGAGGGGGTCTTCCAAACAAAAGATTATATGTCAGATTTACAGAATTCACATAAAAAGCTACATATAACCATAATTTCATGAAAAATATTTAACATTTTTGAGTATTATACTTTGCAATGCTCTCCAAAGGGAAGTGTAGGAAGCTTCATCACTTCAATCTCTTAAGGCTGGATCAAGGAAAACATTTTGGGAGGAGAAAATTGCAACTGGTAGATATGGAAGACTAAACATTTCTAGCATCAGATATTTTCCATTTCCCATTCTTTTTGGTTTATTAATGCGAAAAATACAGAGATGCAGAACTATGCATCATCACAGCATAGCATTACTTTCCACAGATAGAATTGATCTGACGAGATTTTAAAAATCCCGGTGCTGCACCAGGGAAAGCTGAAGCTGTCAGAAACTAGGCTGAAACCTGAACAGTATGCACACAGTTTCCAGTCTGATTACTCAGATCCACACAGTTGTTAGAAACTGAATAAGGACTTGTCTGTTGAAAGTCCTTGATTACAGCAAACAACTGCAGGGCCACAGCCCCATTTAGCTGCTTCTCTTAAAAAAATTGTTGAGCTTTTGAACTGCTATTATTAAAGCGTATTTTTTTGCCCTCTGCAGCAATTATCCGGTGAGTATTTCTGTTGTGGAGAATGCATAATAAATACTTCAACAACCTGAAAAGCTACAGTTTCAAGCCAGTGCTCAGTAACAGCCCTTTTACTCAAAAAAAAATTTTGTATGTATTATTGTCAGATACAGCTTTCTTTTAGCAACAAGCTACTGATTAAAGAAATTATTTTATGAAAGATTTCATTACAGCATACTTTTGCTCTATTGTCACTGCTGTTGTTATTTGGTGAAAAAAAAATCAATCCTAATGGTTAAATTGTAACCGGAATATGTATCTTTAGTCACAAATCCAATATGTAATAATATTTTCTACCCAGAAAATCATGCAATCACTTTTCCCTTCATTCCTCAACAAAATGGGTGATGTCCTCTGCCCTGCCTCATATAGCTCAGCATCAAGCTTTGAGACTTAATTAGCTAGAATCTGCTAAGTGTTTTAAAATTCTCAGACAAAATATGTAGAGACAATTTGAAATCACCCTTGCTGTTTGCAGGCCTCTTCAATTGCCCTAAATATATACAGACCATTTATATGGTTCATTTTCTTTTTATTATTTTATGATTCTGGCAAGGTTTGTTCTTTCTGCTATTTTAATATCTCAGGTTTAGAATGGAAAGAATAAAAAGCCCCTGTGGATGTATATTGCGTGTAGCAGCTGCTAAGATACCACAAAATAAAGTCAAAGAAACACATTTACCTAAATAAAGAGGTGCTGGCAGGGAAAGTCAGAAAAAACCTTTGCCCATCTTTTCTTGGAAATAATAAGAAAGGTATCAAAAGATTTCAACATTTCAGGATTTCAAAATAACTGGAATTCATAAGTCTTAAGAAAAAGGACTTTGCTAAAGTGAAGTAAGTTCAGTCTTTGCAATGTAATTCAAATTGCACTTGTAATTCAGGTCCTGGAATTAACCCACTGAAGCAAAGCTTGAAAAGATTTAGATTTACTCAGGCTACCAACAATACAATAATATCTTACAATTTCACAACTCCCTGTCTATTGGTGATACTGCCAAACGGCAGTAATCTGTCAGTTTGAGGCTCAGAATTGCTAATTGTTAAAAAATGAACCTGGACATCATTCCTGAGTTTCTCTGGCAGAAAACTTGTAGAAACTCAAGCACTTTTTAATCAGGATAAGATAACAACTGAGCTCTTAATTGAGATACTTAAGGAATTATTTCTACTGTGGTGCTGCAGCCCCATTTTTTAAGGCAGGAATGTTCACGAGACAATTCCTGCATTGTCCAACCATTGACTCTAACGAAAAAAGACTCTCTCAGACCACTGATCTCCTTGAGGTAAAATTCATGTCACCTTAGCAATCAACATATTTTCAGAGGATGAACTGCTTGGGTATTGAGCACAGGGAGATTATTTTATATTGATATTAAATCACTTTATTTATTAATCATATAAATTACTTATTTTTATTTATTAATAATATTACTATTTATTATTATT